>JAOTAY010000190.1:37891116-37909341 GCA_025629805.1 Erythroxylum baracoense | reverse complement strand
AATTGATTAAATGTAATATGTTTCGTTTTCGGTTTAAGCTAATCGAAATTCTGATATACAACAAAATCTTGGCGATTTTTGTAAACAAAATGTTTCTGAATAAAAGTGGGCCCAAATTTTGTGATTATTGATTGGCGTGTATTCAAAAAAATTTTACCGACTTTTGATTGTTTAGTGATGTGGCACACCACCCTCGCGGGGCACGGACTCAAATATCACCATCGATATCTGGTTCGGGTCCAGCGGGAGTGGGGTATTACAATTGAACTATGTACAACATACATGGTGCCATTGAACAACTATTAAGCCACATATATAGCATCTACATGCTACCAATTAATACCCATTGAATAACATATATGAGAAATTGATATACATGTTGTTTTCCTTTCCATTTACTGTGTTGTTTTTCTCTTTATTTAACCATGCCTCCACTTGTTCCTTAATTTTCACATATCAAACATTCAAATTAGGTTTTAATGTCATCTAGACATTTTTTCCATATGTCTGTAGTTTTTATATCATCAAAAATCATGCCATTTAGACTTCTAAATTATGAAACATGTACCAAAAATCACAAACTGCTTCAACACGAGGACAATATTAGGTTACCATAATCAATATCAATTTTGAATATCATTTAGCTAGATTTAGGTCTAAGTCTCTTCTAGATATTTTTAGTACTATGTCTTAAGTTCATTTATAGTTGGAATCACTCAATTTGGATTTATGTAGACTAAGTTGTGGTCAAAACACTATGACAATTCAAGGAAACCAAGAATCTTAATACATATTTTCACTAAACATAGTTAGGAAAACTTACCACTTTCTTCAAATCATGCTCAAACATTCACCCAATTTAAAAGGAAATTCATGTTTCCAGCTTAAGCATTCACGTGACCAGCTAAAGAGGATGGACAAGAGTGGTTTAACTACCTAAATCAGATGGTAACGTGTTGCCCATCTTTTCCCTGCATATAGTTGGCGTTTATAGAGGTGTTGTCCACGGTTGGAGGCTTAAACAACATACATAAATTATTTCCTAAAGGCAACAACTTGGAGACCTATGCATGAAGGTAGCAGATGCAATTAATAACATCAATTATGGTCCAAGGGATAAGTGAGGCTTTGGTGGAATAAAGCTGGAGCAACTCGTTCACATTCTTGTTTAAGCTACACATTGTTGGAAGCTGTCCAACACGTTGCAAGCTTAACTTCCAACAGTTGTCCAGTATTTAAACTCTCACCATCTTTATTTATTTAAGCCATTAAGTCCTTACATCATCCACGACAATTTTTGTCCCCTAAATATAACAAATTATTGTGATTTTGTCACATCAAAATGACACACTTCCATACCATATATTGGCCTCACTTGTGGCAAATTTTATATCCCTCACATCTACTCCTTCATAAACGTGACAGCATAAGGTTTTCATGAATTCTTGTTCCAAAATAATAACTTCTTCATGTATGTGATAGCTGCAACTTAAGGTTCATTGACATGTACATGTATTATTTCTTGTCCAAAATAATTAAATGGCTTAAGAAAAATATGCCTAATTTCGATAGAAATTTCATGTCCACTTAATAACATGTTTCACCTAAATATATCAACATATAAGTTGGATCGATTTACTTTAAGTATCCGTAACTATGACTGATTCTTATGTCCATATGTTTCATTCCAAGAATGCTTCAAATTTACTCCACAATAATTTAAAACAAGGTTAATTTTGATCTATCATAAATCAATCCGATTGAATTTATTTTTGACCTATTTCTATATAAGTTTACTCCAATATTTTTCCACTATCATTTGAGTTTAATACTTGTCATTCAAGGTTGAGTTCCTAATTCACCTTTTAGCAAAAATAAAATTTACATTAGCTCGAAAACATCATTCACACGAAATGAAATTTTATAGACATGTGAAAAGAAAAGTTTGGAGTTTTACAATAAAAGTTGAAAAAAGGTGGGCTAACCAAAACACAATCTTCAATTTTACTCTATCAATCCAATTTTTTATTGTTTAATAATTAATTTTTATTTCATAGTTTATTTTGCAATGCTGGTTATAAAGATCCGGAAAAATGTTTCAAGTAATGTTAATTTGCTTAAATATCTGTTAGTTTTACTTTCACTACAATTAAAAATCGAAGGCTTTGTTGAAAATTCAATCTATTTCTTAATTGCATCTATATATATGTAGACCTTTTATGCTGCTAACCACTAAACAACCTAACCTCTCTGTCAGTCCATATAACATCATTTCAGATGCCTTATTGTGGCTCAGTTGTTACAATAAATATGTTCACATGATCTTTACTGTTCCTAGTTGTCCAAATTTGAGCTCATCAATATCCAAAATGGCAATTGAACCTGAAATTAGGAGCTATAAACAAAAAATATGGGTCAAATGGGGAAGTACATTGTTGGAATAAACGTACTCTTCCATTTTAGTAATAGAGTAATCTAATCAAGTTTGGGAAGATGCTTTAAACAACCAGCAAATGAATGTTCACAAACTGCTAACGTCACTGATCAATGGAACAAGGATGACATACTACATAAATATCTATAAGTGAGAGTGATTCTGGTAAGATTCGATACAGATAAAACAAAATAAGGTAAATAGAGAATTAATGGAGAAGAAAAGAGAGATCTATAGAATTTCATTAATAATGAGAATGTAACAAACACTGCCCAACAGCACTTATGAGGAGCTGTGAACCTCCACCAATCTCTATAGAGACCCAAAATGAGAAAAATGACCACCCTTTCTCTTTCCTCCCATAGAGTATATATATGACTCATAGTAACGGAATCCTCATCCCACTACCTCACAATGATGACAAGGCAACAGCACTCACACATATAACAGACGCAGTAACAACTCATCATGACAAAAATAACACTCTCAACAAACTCACATAGACATCAGCTCGTAAAAGAGCCAATATGACCAATCCTCACACAGACACTAGCTCGTAAAAGAGTCAATATAACTGATCCTTCATAGCCCTGGGCTTGCATCATTAGTTCCTGGGCCTCAAAGCTTTCCTTCTCCAAGTTTTCCCTTCCTCCTTCTATAGACCAATGGGAGCTTATCAACACTCCCCCCTTTGAAATTCACTTTGTCCTCAAGGTGGAAGGCTAGGAACTGCCACCGAATTTCACTAGCCAACTCCTAAGTAGCCTCAAAGTCGGGCAAATTCTTCAAAGAAACCAGAACCTCCACTCCCTGAGGTCCCTGGCGCACCTCCTTAATAGCAATTGGTTCCACTAGCCACTCTAGGCCTTCAGCCAAAGGAGGCAACGGTTGCACTTTCTCCAAACTGCCTACAACGTGTTTCAGCTGTGACACATGGAAGACGGGGTGGATAGCATCTGTCGGAGGCAACTCCAACTTATAGGCCACCAAACTGATACGCTGCAACACTTTGAAAGGGTCGACGAATTATGGGGACAATTTCTCATTAACCTTTCGAGCTAACGAATGCATCCAGTAGGGCTGCAATTTCAAAAACACCAAGTTTCCAACTTGAAATTCCACCTCTCAGCGATATGCGTCAGCTTTCTGCTTCATATATTTTTAGGCAAAACACAACTGATCCTTCAACTCAGTCAAAACAGCATCCCTATGCTTTAAAGATTCCTCCAAATCAAAGTTAGCAATGGACCCGAATACTTCATACCGACAAAGAGGTGGAGGGTCCCTCCTATAGACAATCTTAAAAGGGGTGGTATGTGTAGTAGAGTGATATGAAGTATTAAACCAATACTCGGCCCAAGACATCCATGATACCCACTCATGCAGTTTGGATTGCACAAAGCAACAAAGATAAGTTTCGAGGCTCCTATTAACAACCTCGCTTTGCTGATCACTTTGAGGATGATAGGTGGTGCTATGGTTCAATTGAGTGCGCTGCATTCTAAAAAGCTCGTTCCAAAAATGACTCATAAATATTTTGTCGCGATCAGACACTATAGATCGCAGGAAGCCATGTAGGCATACCACCCCAACGATGAACTCCTCAGCCACCTTCTTAGCCATAAAGGGATGTTTGAGAGCAATGAAGTGACAATATTTGCTCAAGTGATCCACAACCACCAACACAGTATCGTAAGCGCAAGATTTAGGCAAACCCTCAATAAAATTCATACTAATGTCTTCCCAAATTGCATGAGGAATGGCCAGAGGTTGTAACAAGCTGGTTGGAGAAAGAGTCTCATACTTCATTTGTTGGCAAATGGGACAACCAGCTACAAAGGTTTTGACATCGACTTTCGTGCCTTCCCAAAAAAACCCCTTGGTGAGCAGTTTGTATGTTTTGAGAAAACCTTCATGACCCCCAATCGAGGTACTATAAAATTTAGTCAGTAGTCATTGCTTCAAGGCCGACTTTTTAGGAATCACCACCCTTCCCAGATAATAAACCAGGCCATTGTGCACTGTCCAACCTGATTTGGCCTCCGGATTCGTACTCAACTCTTGCATAATTGCAACTAATTTTGCGTCGTTACTCACGGTCTCCACAACCTCCTTCCAATCCACAATGGAAGCCATGGTAACATGCTGAAGTTCCACATAAAAGGGAATTCGCAATAACGCATGGGCTGCCACATTTTCTCTGCCCAGCTTGAATTGAATGTCAAAATCAAATCCTATCAATTTGGTCATCCAGTGCTAACAGTCCAGAGCCACTAACTGTTGTTCAAATAAGAACTTCAAGCTCCTTTGATCTATCCTCACCATAAAATGCCTCCCTAGAAGGTAATGTCGCTATTTTTAAATTGCAAATACAATTTCCATAAGCTCCCTTTCGTATACTGACTTTTTTCAAGCCATGCCATTTAGTGCGTGACTGAGAATGAGATGGTTCTACCATTTTACATCAGTACTGCACCCAACCCACAATCGGACGCATCCGTTTCTAGAATAAAATCTTTGCTGAAGTCTGGAAGCGATAATATGGAAACCCTCTGTATAGCTTTCTTTAATTTGACCATGGCTGCTGAAGCTTCCTCAGTCCATACAAAGGAATCCTTCTTCAAGAGCTTTGTTTAAGGAGCAATGATTTTGCCATAATCACGGATGAATCGCCGATGATAACCAGTTAGCTCTAAAAATCCCTCAACTCCTTCGCATTCCTCAGCACCGTCCACTCTCTCATCGCCCTTAATTTCTCTGGATCTGCCATGACTCCTTCAGCTGATATGATGTGGCCCAAATACTCCAGTTGGTCTTTAGCGAAACTACACTTCTTTTTGTTCACCCATAGCTGGTTTCGTCACATAATGCTCAAGACCTTATGAACATGGCTCAAATGCTCTACGAAGTTACAGCTATAAATTAGGATATCATAAAAAAAACCAATACATACCTCCTTAATAGCCCTTTAAAAATGGAATTCATCAAGCCTTGAAAGGTGGTTGGTCTGTTTGTGAGCCTGAACAGTGTCACAAGGAACTCATAATGTCCCTCGTGAGTTTGGAATGTCGTTTTATGAACATCTTGCGGCTCTAGGTGAATTTGGTGATACCTCGACTTCAAGTCTAGCTTCGTAAATATTCTCGCTCCATGTAACTCATCTAACAACTCGTCAATATTTGGAATTAGGAAACGATTCGTCACTGTAACCTTGTTAATGGCCTAGTAGTCCACTCAAAACTACCAACTTCCATCTTTCTTTTTCACCAATAGTATGGGACTATAGAATGGACTCACGCTTGGCCTAATGACACCCACTTCAAGCATTTCTGCTACCAGCCTCTCAATCTTATTTTTCTGAATGCGAGGATAACGATACAGGTGCACATTAACCGACTCTGAACCTTCTTTAAGTATAATGGAATGGTTGTGATCTCAAAATGGGGGAAGATTGGTAGCGGCCTTGAAAACATCTGCAAATTCCTCTAATACTCTGTTCATCTCTGGTGACAAGTCTATGACATCCTCCTCCGGGCCTCCCACCTCCAAATTGCAGAATTCCACCATTACACCTTCCTTCTCCCGTTGGATTGCCTTTAGCATTGTTTTTAATGAAACCATCGATTTACAGAGGCTAGGATCACCTCTGAGTGTAATCTGTTGTCCCCCTAATTCAAAGGACATTGTCAAATGTTTCCAATCTGCCTTCATGACCCCTAACATTGCTAGTCACTTGATCCTAAGAATCAAGTCAGAACTTTGCATCGGTATGGGAAGGTAGTTTTCTACCATTTTCATACCTTGCATTTCCAAGACCACCTGTTTGTAGATCCCCTGACCCCGTATTTGTTGCCCATTCCCAACTACAACCTCATTGTTGGCTATGTCATAAACCGGAATCCCTAACTTCTTCACCGAAGCCTAAGCGATGAAGTTATGAGTTGCTCCACAATCGTTGAGAACAATTACTGTTTCCGCCATCACTTGCCCCTTCAACTGCAGAGTATGCAGCTCAGATAACTCTACTCCCTTCAAAGAATTTAGCTCGTCATCAGAATGTAATTAAATGTCCCCTAGGTCAAAGTCATCGCTTACCAAGATCACATAGAGTTTGTGGTTTTTGCACTTGTGTCCAACATGCCAACATTCCTCACAACAATAACAAAGGACCTTCTCTCTCCTTGTGATGGTCTTGGTATCTTAGTTTGGGTTGATTGAGTTGGAAGAGGCTGAGCTTCATTTGTTGGAAACCGAATGGGTACTATAAAGTGGGTTTTGGGTATTGGTTTGAGAATTGAGTGGTTTGGACTTGATTTCTAAGAAGTAGTCCAAAAGACGATTTTGAATTCGATTTTCGTTGGATATGAAGGGAGCCTTTTTAGGTTATGATTAGGTTGCAGCATACAATTCTTCATTTCAATTCTGGTAGCCACCTTTATAGTCTCCTTCATGTCTTTCGAGCTCAATAAGAGAAGTTCAACCCTCACCTTCTCCAACAGCCCATTAACAAAGATAGCAGATAGTGTGGCCTCATCCAGCTGGCCCACCGAAGCTACTAGTAACTCAAATTGGGCCCAAAAATTAGCAACTGACCCAGTTTGTTTTAATGCAAACAGATGGTGCAATAACGCCCCATCGACTAGTCCAGAGAAATGCTGAAGTAGTTGCGTCTTCAGTTGGTCCCAGGTGGTGAAAGTGGTGGCTCGCTCTTCAAATCTCAACCAAGCCTGGGCTTCTCCTTCGAAACAAATCCCTTTTGCTTCAATTTTCTCTGCCTTAGTCAACCGATTCAATGTAAAATATCACTCTGCCAAAAAAACCCACGTATCCAGATCGACTCCATTAAAGATTGGTAACTCCAGCTTTCTCGGTAATCTATCCTTGTCCCAAGGTTGGTTGGTTTGAGGGGTTGAATCAATTTTAGGATTTACGTTTGGGTCTAAAGTGGGTGTGTTTGGTGGTGGAAGTCCAATGTTGATATCAGGATTTGATTGATTGGGATTATCGGGGTTAGCTGCCGCCGAGCTTGATTCACCTTGAGCTCCAGGTCCCACCCCCATATGTAGCTTAAACATGCTTTCAATGCGTTAGATGAACGCAAGGCATGAAACATTCCACTCCACTTTCACCTCGGCCATTTGTTTCTTGATCTCTGGAATCTCTGCAATCAATTGAGGCTACTCTGTTTTCCATCCGTGTTTTTGACATCAACCAAAGGAATCGTAACTTCTTTGATACCAAAATGGTAGGATTCGATATAAATCAAACAAAATAAGGTAAATAGAGAATTAATGGAGAAGAAAAGAGAGACCTATAAAATTTCATTAATAATGAAAATGTAACAAACACTGCCCAACAACACTTACAAGGAGCTATGAACCTCCACTAATCTCTATAAAGACACAAAATGAGAAAAATGACCACCCTCTCTTTCCTCCCATAGAGTATATATATGAATCATAGTAATGGAATCCTCATCCCATTACCTCACAATGATGACAAGGCAGCAGCACTCACACACATCACAGACACAATAACAACTCATCATGACAAAAATAACACTCTCAACAAACTCACACAGATGCCGACTCATAAAAGAGCTAATATGACGGATCCTTCACAACCCTGGGCTTGCATCATCAGTTCCTGGGCCTGCAAGCTTTCCCTCTCCAAGTTTTCCCTTCCTCCTCCTATAGACCAATGGGAGCTTATCAGATTCATACCATAAAACCGTTACAGTATGAGGAACATCTGGAACAAGGATGATTTCAGAATCAACTGTTGGAATAGTATAAAGCGAAACAAAATATACCTGAAAATTTAATCGATGGTTGCATACAAGATGGGTAAATGTAATGACATTCTCATTACTGACTCAAACGTTTCTACCACCAGGAAGCAAATCTTCTTCTATTTACTCTCCATACTCGTTATTCACAATTACAAAGTAAAGCTGTAAATAGCACAAGTATGAGCAATCAAAAGATAAATAAGCTACAAGTAAAGAAAGACACTCCAAACGGTAAAACCATCCACGTCAAAAAGCACTAAGTTGCCTCTTCAAATAGATTGAAAAGTAAAACCAACATCTCAAACTGTTGTTCATTATCAGTTTTAAGTAAAACTAGAGCTTATTATTACATTTTTTTAGTTGGATAAAACAAAGCTTACACTTGAGTAAGTCAAACAGTCTGAAATTAATCACATACCATGCCAACTACACGGCAGAATTCTATTTTAGTAGAGCATTTGCTAGCATTTGATTTATGACTAATGGAACAATCAACACTGGAATATATTGTAAGAACTACGTAGCATGATAAGCATCTCCAGTAACAATTCACCTTTTCACAGTAAAAGAAGGATAAGAACATAATACGAACCAGGCCACAAACAAACCATAAGAAAATAAATTTACCTTCAGGAAAATAAGGTAAGTCATTTAAGTAGTTATGCCTAGTTAATCAGAAGAGGTACACATCATACAAAGTCATGCAAGCCGTGACTTTATATTTCTTCATATATGGAAACAGAGAAACATTAGTAACCAATTTAAGAATTGAAAATAGCAGATGACTCTTCAGTTTATTTAAATCTTTATTCTCGCTTTAAGAAACATATTAAATATCTTAAATTGTTCACAGTAGAAAAATATCTATAGCGAAAGTAAGGGAGAGTTACTTTTACAACTGGTTCAAATTGCTAATGCGGATAATATGCATAGGCAAAATGCAAAATAAGAATCTGTATATAAAAAAAAATGCAGCTTCAAGCAATTCAACTTCAACTGCATAATAACCTCAAATTCATATCTCATCTAATCTACCGCAAATCCACAGAAAACCTGTGCTCATCATAATAGTTCTTTTACCTTTCAGCTTTCCAGATTTATTGGTGATGTATAGTTTTAAAAAATTGAACTCAATAGAGAGCCTTCATATGCCAAGTTTCTGTTCTGATAACCTATTAAAAGCCAATGTGATGGCAAAATCACCAATCTCAGAGCACCACTCGCAGGCACATTATTAATTTGTTATATTTTTCTTCTAATGGTCTTTCGGAGCATGCAAGCAATCAAGAAGCAGTTGATATGGTACAAAACCACCAAGTGTAAGATATGTATATATTTTACCAGTGAACTATCTAATCTACTGGTAGAGTTCTTAATTTTGTTATTTTCTTCGTTCAGGAAGTGAAACAACTTGTAATAATGAATTAATTGTTGCTATTTCTTTTAAAGTGAAACACCTATAGTCATTTGTAAGCAAACTAACAATCACCTAACGATCTACTTATTACCTAAAGAACGCATCGTCTGATTGTCTCAGTATTCTTTATTTCACATTCTGATTAAAGTAAAAATTAATTGATGACCAGATAGAGAGTCGTCGACGATGTTTGTTAACGAGATTGAAATTTGGAGTGATCTACAATAAGAATGCTTTAAAATTAATTAATGAAAATAAAGTGATTCTACTTACTGTGCTTGAATCTAAATCCATTTCCTCGTCTCCAGTCGAATAGAGAAGTGTTCTTCGAACATCAGCTCTGCATTCCCGCTTATTATATTATATTACTTAACAAATAATAATACCCAACGTAGTCCTCTCCGTAGAAGAGATGACACCTCATGTCATGAAATTTAATACTTAAACCAAACCACTCCATCAAACTATTTGTCCTATTGTAAGACTTCATTCAGATTCCAGAAACAACAACAAAATCGTTTCTCTTTCTCAAACCTAAACCATCCTCCCTTCCTCAAACCTACAACGTCATGTTGATAAAAAAGAAAGACATACTTTGTTAGAAATGCCTAACTCATTCCTAGAAACTAGCTTAAGAGGGGAGGTTTGCACACTTATGTCAGGAATCCTACATCAGACAACTATAAGAGCATTCAACAATTTATAATAGTGTGCAAACATCCCATCTTAAGCTAGCTTTTGGGGTTGAGTTAGGCTTTTCTAACATAGTATCAGAGACAGGTTGTCTCAATGGTTTGGGGCAGTGCCCAATTATGTCCCTTTGCCCAATATGTCCATCAGATGTCCAGTCCTGCTCTGGACTGAGGGGGTGTGTCAGGAATCCCACATCGGACAACTACAAGAATATTCAACAATTTATAATAGTGTGCAATACTCCCCCTCTTGAGCTAGCTTTTGGGGGTGAGTTAGGCATTTCTAACATTACCCTACCAAATTATACTTCACATATTCCATCTCATTTAAAGCTTGAATTGTTAGTTTCGGAGGTTCATATAAGAACTTGATCGACAGCAATGGCATCACCAAATTATTTGTAAATTCATTTCGTTTTAGGACCTTTCAGTTTATAAAGAGCTTGAATCCTCTTAATGCATGTTGAACTCTACGTAAAGAAACTCACGATGAACTCTAGATAGTTAAAACGTCATACATATGCACGAACCTTAAAGAAATGAAATAATCGGCATGTAGTTAACATGTTTTTCTCTATTATTAAAGTTACTTTTCTATCGCACTTTTATTTGAGGGATATGATCATTTTTTAAGTAACCCCTCCAAACTTTTTCCTATCATTTTTTAAGTGGAGAAATTAAGTATTTCTAGTTCAATTGAGTTTAACCTATTTAATTAAAATTTAGATTAGTTTCAGTTTGAAGACTCTTTTTAAATGATTTAGTCTTTTATTTTGAACGATGTTATTTTAAATAATTTGATTAAATTTATATTAAATTATTTAAATTCCATCGATTTTTGATAGAGCTCTCATCAATCCGGTTGAGCCCGATTCTGTGTCATGCTTATTGCTGACCAACAGAATTAACTATATGATGCCCAAGTATCTTTCATTTTTTCCGATGATTGTAACAGTGACTTGATAGAATAGTTATAGTATTAGAATTTTTAATATGTGTATAGTGTCAAACCTATTACTAATCATTTGGTTAGTTGACCCATACACTAGAAATAAACGCAGCAGTAACTGAGCAAGACTTTTGAAACTGGACAACAATAATACAGACAAGTGAAAAATTAAGAATTTGTGACAAACTTTCTTTCATATCATATTAAAACTTTTAATATGAATAGAGTATATAACATATTAACAAAATAAGAACTTGGGTCCAACTATTACTAAAATGACTAGATCTAATTATTTGGTAAGTTATTCTTTAACGTTTTCGTTTTTAATAACATATAAAAGAAAGGGGAATTACAAAATCCTTCTACATTACATTGTTTATTATTGTCTGATTCCGCACCTCCATGTGAAGAGAGGAGAGCTTTTGAAGTAGAAATATTTGTCATAAACCTCAACATACACTTTCCCTTAACTACATTCGGGTAATAACTAAAATCCAAATCTATGGATTTGGGTAAATACAGGAGAGTGAGTGAATGAAAGCTAATGCCATGGAATGAAGGAATCGAAGAAAACAGGAACGTTCGGTGACGCAAGACTAAGACGCAATTAAGCAAATCATAAAAGAATTTCGAAAGGGGAAAAAGAAAAGTGCAGACCCAAAAGATGAAATTGAGGAACTAATCGAGCCTGGAACTCATCATGAGACAAACGAAGAAGAGTTGACACTGGGTCAGGTCTGGATCGGATGTGTTCAAGTCAAATTAGGCCGGGTCAAGTTTGACCAGACTGGATAGAATCAAGTTATATGGACTGGAAAGGGATTTTGTTAGATCAAATAGTTTGGGCCCACCTTGTTGCGAGATATTGACGGGAAGATAGGAAGTGTGGACTGCGGGTCGGGTTGGGAAGAAGGCAAATTGGATAAAAATGGGTCGAGTCGGTTCAACCCAAGTCAACTTCTGTATTCGCTTCCCTCAATTCAGGTCAGTACATGATCGGTGGTTATACCTTGGGAATCACGATATGTACGATGCGTTAGAATCAAAACTCCAAAATCAACAGCAGTTTTTCGATCACATGCTTCTCAAACACAAGGTACTCTCTATTTGTCGCTGCTTATGTTTATTACGTGTGATGTTTGTGATCGTCATGTAGTTGGTGGTAAAATTAGAGAAATTCAACAAACACGTGATGACACTGCAACTGATAACCATTTCGAGAGACACGTGACCACATGTTTCATGCACAAGATAGGTGAAAAGCAATCCAAGCTCGTATCATCTCTTTCGTGGGATGGGGGAATTGACAAAACTACATTAGCACAGTTAATTTATAATGATATTGAAATCTAAACTCATTTTTTAGACGAAGATATAAGTGTGCATTTCAGAGCCTTTTTATGAAATGCATATTGATAAATCAATTCTTAAATTTATTGATATAGTTCCTTTACACGACTTTAAAGAATTAGATAATGTGTTAAAAGTGATTTGTATAATTCTTTATGAAAAGAAAATTTTGCTTGTTTTTTAACAATATTTAGAACAAGAATTCCACTAAATGGAAGGAACCGAAACAATGTCTCACGTGGAGTTTATCAAGAATTACATTTTTGATAACTACATGAAAAAGAACTACTTGCATTGGTCATGGGATGCAGTGATGAGGATATATACAGAGTAAGACTTTTGACTTGTGAGCAATGTTGGTCAATAATTTGTCTAATTACTCTTATAAAAGGTGAACATCAAAAGTTGGAGTTGGTAAGAAAATTGCACGTAGATGCAAAGGTTTTCCACCATTGTAGGAGGACTCCTAAGCTTTAAGAAAGAATAGTCGACTGTCTTAAAAAGTGAAGGATTGGATAGTAAAGTTATGTTAGATCTTTTGAAATTTATTTAATATGATTTGTCAATGCCATTAAAGTAACATTTTCTTACGGTGCTATTTTTATGAAAGATTCGTAGATATAAAGAAGAAGATTGATTGGTATGTAGATGGCTCAAGGTTATTCAAAGAAAAAAGAAGAAGAAGAAGAAGATCCGAGATGTTTAGTGAGACCTATTGTGAGATTTTGATTGCATGTTCTTTCTTCCGAATTTCACAAAAGGATGATAACATTTCTATGTTACTTGATATGGTGAATGATCTAGTCCAAATATTTACATAAGATAAGTACTTGATGATAAAGGTCCTAAATGATATAGGGTTTAATGGAAACTCTTTACATACAAATACTCTTCATTTAACTTTTGCGATGGAAAAAGATATTCCATTGCCTTTGTTTATCTTTGGTCTCAACAAATTATATCATCCTAACTCCTTTAAGTATGAATCATTACTTATTGTCGTTGTAGATGGTATATTTGATCATTTAACTTGTTTAATGACTTTATATCTTAGTAGTTGTGATATTAAAGAATTTTCATCCTTAATAAACATAATAGTTCATCTCATATGGCTTGACTTGTCTCGTAATCAAAATCTAGAGATGTTGCCAAAAACATGAATTACAATTTAAAAACTTTTAAGTATTCTTAAATTTGAGTAGTTGAATAATGTTAGAGATCAGAACAGCACAACTAAAGAAAAAGAAAATTATTACCGATTTGATGTTGCATTTTGATGGAGATCATATGGATTTTGATGAGAAGAGTTACTTGAAGCATTAGAGTAACCTTCGAAGTTCTATTTTTTTGAAAAATTGTCTAACTTTGGAGTCACCTTTGGGTTAATATAATCTTAGAGTCTCTTTTTGAAAATTGTCGAAGATTAGGATCTAACTTATATTTTACTGTAAAAGCATTAAAGCTACCTTTAGAGTTAATATAATATTGCAGCTTTTTTTTAAAAAGTCAAATGTTAGAGTTGACTAGGTAATATAAGTCAAATAGCTCTACCTCTATGCGAGCATTGTCTAGCTGGTAAAGTGGTCAGAAAAAACTTTAAAAAAGGGAACATAAACTTTATACTCATTGAAATTAGTTCATTCTAACATCTGTGGTCCAATAAATTTAAAGGCAAGACATAGGGCTATGCATTTTATCACTTTCATAGATGACTCAGTATGGTCACATCTATTTGATTTCTCACATATCAAAAGCACGAAGTTGTTTCATTAAATACGTGAATATAATTAAGAATCAATTAGATGGGAAGATAAAAGAATTCCAAAATGATCGAGGACAAGAGTACCTGTATGATAAGTTCAAAATTCTATATGATGAAAAAGGAATAGACAAACGGTTGAGTATTCCAAAAACACCAAAACCAAATAGTGTAGCAGAAAGACATAATAGAATGCCACTAGAAATGATTAGGTTCATAATGACACAAGCAAGCTAATCACCTATTGTGATGATGCATTGCTAACAGTCACTTATATACTTAATTGAGTACCTACCAAATCAGTTACAAGTACTACGTATGAGTTATGGACAGGAAGAAACCTGACATGAAATCTCTTAAAACCTTGGGATGTGCTACTTATGTTCATGACTTCTCTCATAAATACGGGAAGCCGGGTCAAAGATCTTTATTAGATACTCTAAACACTCAAAGGGTATATGTTCATAGGTGAACAAGATAGTGAAGGTGTAACTGAATTTAAATCACGAGATGTAACATTCTTAGAGAATGATTTTTCAAAGTAGAGTGAAATAAGAAAAGACCTATTTCTATATGAGATACTTGATCAACCATAATTCTATTATAAGGAATCAAAATGGGGAACTTCAACCCAGTGGAAGTAATTTGGATGTGGGAGGATGGACTCAAAATCAATTCATATTGTAACCTACTGAAAGTTTCCCTATAGTATCTGACCCAAATGGGAGTAATCAGATAATTCATGAATCTGTTTATGATGAACCTCATTTATGTTACAGTAGTTAAGGATTTATTCCCCAATTTTATTTTAAAATAGAAGGAGAAATTCATATGATTATCCCACAAGAAGATGATGAGCTAAGCAATGTACTTGAGGCTCTTAATGGTCCTGCTAAAGAAAAATAGATGAAAGCAATGAAAGAAGAAATTACTTCTTTAAGCTCAAATCAAGTATGGATTTGGTGGATATCCCTAATGGGCATGAAGCTATTGGGAACAAATAGTTTCTTAAAATAAAATAAAATGTTGATGTTATTATCGAGATATACAAAGTATGCCTCGTGGTGAAAGGATATATATAATAGGAGGGAATTGATTATGATGAAACTTTATCTATTATAAGGTTTGCTTCTAGTCATCTAATCTTAGCTATAATATCTAATTCGGATCTTGAATTACATCAAATAGATGTAAATACTACTTTCTTAAATGAAAAATTAGAAGAAGAAATCTATATAAAATAACTTGTAGGTTTCATAGAGATATGCCATGAACATAAAGTATGTCGGTTATTAAATTTGATATATAGTCTGAAGTAATCTTTAAGGGAGCGGTATATATGTTTTCATAGTGTAATAATATCATACGATTTTCATATGCTTGATGAAGAACATTGTGTATATATTAAGAGATAAAAAGATAAATTTATAACTCTATCTTTATATATGGATGACATTTTGATTGCTTGCAATGATTGTGAGTTTATCAAGCAAATCAAAGAGGTCGTCATCTAAATTTGAGATGAAAGACATGGATGAAGCTGCATACATTGCTAGAGTTAATATTTCAAAAGATCAGTCAAAAAGATTATTGTCACTTTCTCAAGCGACTAATATCCAAAAGATTTTAGATCGGTGTCATATGTAAGATTGCAAACCAATAGATAATTCTATTGTTAAAGGTGAAGGTGCCCATCTACGCCACAAGAAAGGGAACAAGTGAAGAAAATTACATATTTCTATGTAGTTGGAAATCTCATATATGCAATAATATGTACAAGATTAGGTATCTGTTATGTTGTTTGAATGGTGAGTAGATATTACTCAAATTTGAGACAAGCACATTGGAACGCAGTAAAGAGAATATTGAGGTATCTAAAAGTTATAGTGGAGTATGCATTATACTATCAAGATAATGACCTATATATGCAAGGATATACGAATGCGGATTGGGGAGAAGATTTAGACAAACGAAATTTTACTTCGTATTTTTTTCTTACTCAATAATAGAGCAATATCATGAAAAAGTAAAAAATAATCTTACATTGCATTGTCTACAATAAAAGTTAAATTCATTGCCTTTTTAGCAGTAGCACAAGCAGTTATATGGCTTTAACAGTTCTTGGTTCATTTAGGAGTAGCTAAAAGCAAAATTGAGCTAGTGACTATAAACTATGATAGTCAAGTAGTAATAACTTATATAAAAAATCTCAAATTTCATTATAAAACCAAGCATATAGATACCAAATACAATTACACGAAAGTTATAGTTGCAAGGGAAGAAGTAAACATGAAGTGTATACCTACATGAGATATAGTGACAGACCCATTGACAAAGCCAATTTCCAGAGATGTGTATATTGGGCATATGAAGTCACTAAGCTTATGTTGATGTTGAAATGTAATAAGAAACATTTTTCTTTGTATTTTCATTTGTTATAATGTCATATTTAAATGAGAGTATTTGATGGAGATTATACATTGTACAATACTTGATTCATAAATACATCCGTCTATTGTGTGTATATATATATATATATATATATATATAGAGAGAGAGAGAGAGAGAGAGAGAGAGAGAGAGAGAGATGAATTAAGAGTATATAAGACATATTAGAGATAGGCTTTCTCACACAGGCAATCACCCCTAGTGATTTGTGATCACTAGAGATGAGGGAGGTTTAAAGTTTGTTATCTAGGTGATAATTAAGTGCGAGAAACTTAAAACATAAATTCAACAATAAATTATAAGGAAGTTGGTACAAAGTTATAATATTATCATTATATCTATCTTAAGTTGCCAAATGTTAGTTCTTAAAAGTTATATTTTGGAGTAGATAAGTTAACTGACCTCTGTAAAGTATTTTGCGAATAAAAGATATCCATATAAAGATAATAGAAGTTAATGTTGTTAACATATGACTCGTATTATGTGTGCAAATATAACTATAAAAAGGATTAATGTAAATTACATGATCTCAGCTTATATTGTATGAGACTTTTAAGGTTAAGGTATCTCATTAAATACCCGTAAGACTCTGGTCTAATTTTTTAGATTAAATTTAAGGTTTACTACTTTAGAATATTACCAGCAAATCGTATACTTATGAAACAATTTTAGGAAAGAAATTTAAATTTGATTCAATAGAATGTAGAACAAAAGAAAGTCATTGTGTTTAAAGACTCGCATAAAATGTATTTAAAGGTGCCCACTATATTTTGGAAAGATAACTAAATACAATCACGATATGATGAAACAAATGAGATAAAAATGATATTAATGTGAGATATGAGTTAAGGTATAAAAATATCTACTCAATGATACATTAGTCTCAGGATCAATTTATTAATCGAGATGTCATATCCTGATAGATATATGACAATAAGCTCTTGTTGTAATCTGGTCGCACGAGTTATTGGAAAAGTATAAGAAATCGCAGAATGTCGATTGTCTAAGCTCATCATGTGTGAGTAGGATATGTTGACTATTGGATACACATAATGATTTAGGGGCCGTTTGGCTCCACTTCTATTTTTCTGTTGTTGTTTTTGGTTTCTGATTTCTATTTTTGGTTTCTGTTTTTTCTTATAAAAACGAAAACCTGTTTAGTTGAGATTTGTAATATAAAAACTGAAAAACAAAAACCTGTTTGGTTGAGATTTGTAATAAAAAACTAAAAACAAAAACATGTTTGGTTTTATTGTTCTGTTTCTACTTTTTTGTAATTTTACCTTATGTGTAATAATTATAATATAATACAATATATTTTTAAATTAATTAATTATCATTGTAGATAAAATTAGAATATATGTAAATCAAACATTATTAAAAAT
>JAOTAY010000190.1:37873313-37886240 GCA_025629805.1 Erythroxylum baracoense | reverse complement strand
CTTGACAACTAAAATCATTAAATTAATTAAAATTTTAGTAGTAGAATTTCAACTCAAACGTATGTGTGTGTATATATATATATATATACACTAAAATAACATCATATTTGAGATTTATTTACTTAGATATTTTAATATACAATATTTTTGACTCTCACTAACTATGTCACATTATATGGAATAACTTTATAGTCGTGTTAGATAATTTAATTAAATTGGAAAATTTATCCTTTACTCTAATTCTTTGCTCTCGTCTATATCACTCATGTATATTCTATTACATCCATTAAAGAAGGTGATTCAACTCCACAAAATTTTTATTTTATATTGATTTTGTGTTTGGTTCCCATCTTCAATGCACATGTGATGCTGTAGCTGTTTTCTTCTTTAATTATAATTATCAAGTTTCATGTAAATAATGATTAAGAAATTCAATGGTTCAACCGGTTCAATTGTAAGAAATTTGAGCTATCTAATCTTTAGTTCAGTTTTTAACTTTTCAGTTCAATTTATTTTTAAAAATTATTAACTTATTAATTAATCGGTCAATTTTATAAATTAATAAATTCTTATAAACTAAAATAAATCAATTAATTTTTATTTGACAATCGTTTTTAATTAAACTTAAAAATAAGGATAATCTCTTTAATCATATTTTAAAATTAAATTTCAAATTCTTTGATAAATAAGGATAATCTCTTTTAATTATACTTCAATATTTTTAATTTTATTCAATGTTTAGTGGAACCTTTTAAATTTTAAATTCTTGTTTTACCGATTCAAATTCTGGTTTATATAATACATAACGGTACCTTAGTTACGTATTCCGGATCGAACGTGAAACGACAAAAAAATGGAAAAATGTGGAATGCACCTGATTTCGGTTTTGTAACTTCAAACGAGCTTTCTGAAGCTGAAACGAGTTCGAATATACCACTGTCTTTACGAGAATCCATCACTGGGACATGGTCTAGGCCTTTCTACAGTTTTCTCAATACGTAAGCTCTCTTAACGGGTCAGAGAATCTTTATGCTTACGATTGATATGAGCAACTGTAGGAGACCTTAACCTATATATATAACTTTCATATCGAGCTTTCTCATCACAAGGTCGATATGGACTAGGTCCACACTAAAAGGGATCCATTTTCTACCTGGGCTTCGACCCATTGATTTAGATCATTTATTGGGTCATTTTATTATCTTTATCCGGATCAAATTACATAACTTAACCTATTATTTATTTAAAAACTAAAATTACAATTAATAGTTGTCTACTTAATAAGAAAATGACAAAATTGTCCCTAGGGATAAAATTGTCTAACATTCTCCCTCTTAGACAATTATTAATTGCAATTTTATTCAAGTTTAAAAACAGCTTAAAAACTCAATTAAGCTATGCTACTGTATTAGTCAACTAAGTTTAAAAACAAAACATTTGATCTAAAGATTATGAAAGTCCAACATTCCGTCCTGTAAGGCTTTCGATACCAAAACGTATCAAATACATTTGTCACGTGCGACACAGATCTAATACAACCATGCATATCTAGTACCTCACTAACATGAATGGAAAAACAGAGTGGGACAAACTACAATAATACCTATAGGAAAACGGAGTGTGACAAACTACGATAATACCTTTATGATCTAATACGTAACATCTTCGTTTGTAGGTCTTAATTTCTCCAACTTTATGCTAAACTGCATCAGAGAAATCCTGTTTTCTCTCACCAAATGCTAAACAGCACTAGAGAAAACTTGTTTCCTCTTACCATATGGTAAACAACATTAGAGAAAACCTTTATGTTCTTCAACTGAATGTTAAACTGCATTAGAGAACCTTTATGAGATTAAAAAACTTATATCCCCTATGTCATATGAAACTTTAAGGATATATCCATATAAAACTATATGCGTCTAAATGACATAAGTTTAAGGTCAATTTGTATATATGCCCAATGACCTTTAAATGCTTAAGATTGACACAAATCTTAAGACTTCTATACGTATTATGACAATGTATGATAACATGTATTACTGAGGATAAATAATGATCATTTTTATTGATGAACCATCATACCGTCATAATATATCAAAACGTCCAAATGTACGTGGAGCAAACATAACGATTTTTTAACTAACAGTGTCTAAGGACTTTAAAACACCCATATTGTATACTTGTATTCCAAATACAAACGGGCAAATTCCTACAGTTAAAGAATTAACTTATAGTTCCTCAATCTTTAAATGCTCCAAACCTTAATATCGCCTTTTCGTATAAACTACTTCATGGTTAAGTATTTGACCTCAAAATGCTAAAACCCTGTGATATTCAATGTTGTTATTAAACAACATAGTAGCTTGATTATCAAATTACAACTGAATGAGTTTAGCCACTGAATCAACCACAAACAACTTAGAAATCAAATTTCTAAGCTAAACCATCTATGAAGTAGTCTCATAGCATGCACTCCGCATATATGGTCGAGGAAATCATCCGTGTCTACATGACACTCTTCCACAACATTGTACCATCTGTAACCTTAAAAAACTGTAACCTTAAGTGAACTTTTGATCATCCGGACATATAGCCTAATTTGAATCTTGATTCCCTACAAGGTTTATTCTGTTGACTTTTCTATATGTCAACATATAATCCTTGATTCCCTTTAATTATCTCAACACTCACTTGACTGCGTTTCAATAGTCTACATCTGGGTTAATCAGATACTGACCAAACAGTCCAACAGTAAATGCAATGTCCTACCTAGTACATAGCCGAGCATACATCAGGCTATCAACCGTACTAGAATACGGAACATTCCTCATAACCTCCCTTTTTACTCTATTCTTTGGCTACTGTGCCAAAGATTATCTCTCACTATGAGAGATAGATGTTACGACAGGTTTATAGTTAACCTTAATAAACCTTTATAACATATACTCAATGTATGCACTCTCTGAGAGGTATGATGAGTGTTAAGATATGTCCTGGTGAATCTAAATACCTAGGACAAAAGATGTCATGCCAAGGTCTTTTATGTCAAAGTTCTCGACTAAACGTTACTTAATCTTATACAACATGGTCAAGTCATTTGACGCGAGCGATATATCATCCTCATGCAGTAATAGGAAGACAATTTTGCTCCCCCTGACCTCATAATACAAGCATCTTTTTAACTTTATTTTCCATGAAGATGAAAGAGGTAACAACCTCATCAACGGTAAGGTATCACTTTCGGGAGGTTTGATGTAAACCATATATTGATCTGCATAATGTGTAAAACATGTCTGTTCTATCTGGATCCTGAAATCCTTCAGGTTAAACCATATAGACCACTTTATAAAGGTCTTCAGTCGGGAACGCGGTTTTAACAACTATCTGATGTAACTCTTTATCATTATGAGCTATAATTGCCTTAATCACTCAAATTGTATCCTTTGAGGATACAAGAGAAAAAGTAACATTAAAGTCATCATTTCTCCCTGAGTGAACCATCAGGCAATTGAGAGAGTCCATAAATGGCTGAACTTTATCCTGAAATCCTTTAGGTCTTTAAACTTCATTTACAACTGACGGGTTTTGCAGTTATGCTACAAAATGAACTAACTCCCAAACCTTACTATGTTTCATGGCTTGCGTCTCATCAGTCATTGCAACCCACCTCAAATTCTGTATTGGGTTTTAAAACAGCTTATATAAAAGTAACTGGATTCGTAACATATCTAATATCATAGTTCTGTTCACCTAATAGACTATGATATCATATGGGATAACAGGTTATCTCACTCTGGTGGATCTTTATAACTGTGTTAGATCTTGTACCCCTATGAACCTCTATATTTACAGGTATGAGTTCTTATTCCTGTACAGGCACGGTAAAAAGACCTAGATTCACCGGATCTATTGTATGAGTAGCGGGTACATAAAAACTGTAGTGTCCACCCTGTTATCATCCGAAGGGTCAAAAGGCCCATCATCATCATAGACATCGTATTTTAGAAACTTAGCTATTTGTGATTCCACTATTCTGGTCCCTCCTTCTCTACAGTAAGATCTGTAGCCTTTAGAGTGGTTAGAACATCTTACTAAATAGTAATGAACATAATGAGCATGCAATTTTCCTTAATAAGAATTATACCACCTTGGTAGGGCAGCCTCATACACAAATGTATGTAAGGCTGGGTTTTCACACTTCTAAATAATTAGGTAGATTAGTCTTGTTTTGCATTGACTTCTTCAAGTCCTTTAAAGTGCGATTATACCTTTCAACAATACACCATTTTGCTCAAAACTACCCGGTATAGTGAATCAAATCACTATCCCAACCAATTTCATATATCTAACAAACGAACCTTTTAAAGTTCTGAAACACCATGCTTGCCATGATATTCTTCTCTACGATCAGATCTGATATTTTGAATAAATTTTCCCAATCGGTTCTTAACCTTCATTCTTTAAGCAAGAACACATAACTGTAATGGGAATAATCAAGACAAATGTCAGAATACTTTTGGAATTGAACAATGCAATTGTATAATATCTTCTGATATCCGTATATATCAAACTCAGCAAGTTAGAAACACAAGTTGACCTTTTCCTTATTAGTCAACTTGCCCCTGCAATAGTCAACACATGTTCCCAAATCATCATGATAATCTAGAATTGAGAGAATGCTTTCCTTAATCAATCTCTCAACCTTAGCTTTGGAAATGTGGCTTAAACTTTTATGCCACACCATGTATGACTTTTCATTCATCAAATTCCTTCATTTCATGACTTGTTTAGTAAGATATGAAGAAACATATATCTAATTCGGAGTGAGACACATTTTACGCATACTATATGATAAGAAAGTTGTACCATTATGTTTTGCATTAAACACAACTGTACAATAGAAGCATTAAATATAAAACGTCAACCTTCTTCGTCTAAAATTAATCCAAAGATCACATATATAATGTGTCGTGTAAAACCCAAAATGAACCTTACAACATGGTTCAGTACATACATCCCTTATAGATATTATTTCCACTTCTTCATTGTTATGAACCATCAGTTTCTCCTTCCCTTTATTTGACTTTATCCTGGATATAAAACCTTGCATTGTAGAAGCACTTTGATCAAATGCCCCATTATATAGCCACCAAGCATTTAATGCGACTATCTCAAATCAGATTCATAAATTGATAAGCCAAGGAGTTATCTGATAGTCACAATCTTTCCTTTTAGGCCTTATACTGCTGGCTTCTTTATGTCATGCAGACCTTTACCAGCACTGGATTGACCAACATCAGTATGCGGAGAAGATTCATTCTTTCTACCTTCAAACTTAGTGGGTTTCATCTTTGCCTTCCCTTTAGTTGCTACAAGGACTGTAGGAGTAGCAAGCTTGAGTTTCTCCTCCTCTACAACACAATGGGAAATCAAAGCATTGAAATCTCATTCCTCATCCTGCCAATAATATGTCATCACTAGATTACTTAACTCTAAAGGGAGTGTATTCAGAGTTTGGTGAATCACGAAGACATCAGGAAGAGAAATGTTTAATATCTTCAGTCTACTATGAAGATGTATCATTCTTAATATGTACTCCTTTACTCCCCCTTCTCCCTGCATACCTCATGGAAAATAATTCTTTCATAAAGGCACTTATCTCAACACTAGTGAGACTGTGTACCTTTGGGAGATACTATCAAGAAATTATTTCGCTATGTTTGTGTCTGGAAGTTTATTAAGCAGATGGTTAGGTATGGATCTCTTAATGGTCATAAGATATAATTTGTTAGACCAATCCTGGGCTTGATGGGCTACTTTATGAACTTTCGAGCTCATGGATGTAGGTGAAGATGGCCTATGTATCTGTATGATCACATCAACCTCAGCTATCTCCATAACATTCAATGCATCCTCAATTCTACTTCTTTATATTGAAACTGGTCAGGTTTTCAATGGCATTGATTTTATTGACCAAAAAGGTGACCGTAAAGTAACTTTGATTAGATCAGCACAAATGTAGGATAACAATGTTACTGAAAACCATTAAACAGTATCTTTACTGAGAATCCGTTCACACATATTATGAAACTTATGAAACATCTTTGGGCTGAATACATAATATATGCAATTAGACTTCTACATAAAAGCGATCAAAGTACAAACCATCAACTCTCACGATGCTACTACCTTTGGGTGAATAGATCATTTAAGCAACAACTTTTCTCTATCTAATACCTTTATGAACATCTCAAAACATTATGTAAGGCCAACACCTTTGAGCAGAATAACTAAACATAAAATCAGAGACATCCCCCAACATGCAAGCAGAATAGTTCAAAATACTGACTTGAAAGACTATTTTGGTGACTACATTCTCATTAGTACTCAAAAAGTCCACAAACACAAGTGATACATCTTTATGTTATCCTCACATTCTTTATGGGCATATGTTATGCGACAATGTAACTTCAATAAATGCAAAAACCCGAATGCACAGTCTCATTGTTACACACTTGTGCTGAAGACATTTTCTGAAAACTTCATTTAAGACTTTCGTAAAAGAAAAAGCTAAATAGAGTGACCATCATGCATTACTGAACACCAAACTGACCACCCAAGACATAAGAACCTCATGTACCTCATTTATGGTAAGTATTCATTCAAGAATGGCTTCAGAATGTGTTTGTTCCTTTTCCGATTAACTATCATGCGATCCCGAGCACTGAACATGAGAGCCGAGATATAAAAACTTAAAGTATCTCCCTCATGTGATGTTCGAAACATGAAAATTCACTCGAAATCAAATCTAGAACACCTTAATTCCTTTTTTTAGAGTTAAACTTTAATTCATTACTAATGTAATAAATCTAGAAAAATGGAAATTTTCACTTTATAAATTTCCCAAACTCAGAAACTGTCTCAAAACACCTCGGAATACCCTTACGAGAAATTTGAAATTTTTGTGTTTTTTGTGTTTGCTTTTTTTAATTTTACTGTACCAGTGACCGTACGACGCGAATGACTCGTGTAGCGCGCCAGACATGCTTTCGGTGGATTCACGCGTCACCGTCAGGCATATATATAGCTTCCATATCAAACTTTTTCATCACAAGGTCGATATGAATTATGTCCATATTAAAAGAGATCAATTTTTCTCTCGGACTTCGACCCATTGATTTAGATCATTTATTAGGCCACTTTATTATCTTTATCCGGATCAAATTACATAACTTAACCGATAATTTATTTAAAAATAAAAAATACAATCAATAGTTGTCTACTTAATAGAAAAATAACAAAATTGTCCCTATGGATAAAAATGTCTAACAGTTTACAGATACATGAAGTTGATTTTAATATACCAGCTAGTGTGTTTATTCAAATTAATAATACCAAAAGTTCGGTGGTTCAGTTCTATGAATAGATGCCAGCTTAGAGGTAAACATATCTATCCAATTTTATTAATTTTAAATTTGATAAACTTAATGTAATATTCTTCCTCTCAACTCCTCGTTGATTCAAATTAGGCAATTTAATAGTCATTAACGTGGGGAAATAACATTAGTGAGTATTTTAGTAATGCTTTACATGATACTCAACCTCGTAAATCTATTCTTTCCCAATCATAGACCCAATGACATATATAATATTGCTTAGACCGGTGAAGTTGCGACATTGCTTGGAATAATAAAATTGGTCTACCCAACTTAACAAGAGCAAAACTACAATTGACTTTATGAAAATAACAATGCACTTACGTCACCAATACTAACCTATAGATTGAATTATAGGATTTCACGCATTTATTACCATGTAATGTAATTGGTCAATCGGAATAACTTTGATAAGGTAAGATTGCGTCCTATTAAACCGATCATGCATTTTAGTAAAATTTTTATTAAATGCTATTTTTTCTGTTTATATTGTAATTCGTTAATTTTTATCAAGAAAAAACGGAAAGACCCAATTTAATCTATAGATCTTTATGAAAATTTTACTTAAGTATCTTCCATGTTATATTTTATCTAATAAATTTCCAACTTGTTCCATGCTTCTAGGCACACTTTTCATACTACCACTCCTAAGATAAAGACGTTACGAGGTAGAATTGTAAAATCCATCTACACCAGATCTAATAAAAATCAACCTGAACTTCAATTATATATGGTCCTGTGTTGATGCTTGAATATATATATGTTTTATAAAAATTTGAAAATGATTTTATGAAATTTAATACTTGTGATTATAGTGAACTTTTTATTGAAAAATAAATTAAATATATCCTCCTTCCTTTTTTCTTTCTTATCAGGCTTCGTCTTTATCTTTAAACCCAAAAAAAAAAAAGACAACAACAAAAAAGGGGATATTCTGCTAGCACATGGGAACACGTGGCGACAACCCATTTGCTAAAACTCCCCCGTAACTATCAAACTAAAAGAATCCTAATTATGGTCAAAAAGAGCTGGAGGAGACCCACACAACTCTCCAATTTTAGGCTTATAAAGACAAGATATTAACTCCCTACTTCAACGCAGCATTGGTCTACAGAGTTTCGTTAGCTCCTAAATTTTCAATCTTTTGGGGTTCTAGCCCTCACGAAAGATCACGAGCCGGCGAAACCCTTTTCAAACGCATTACTTGACATGGGTCTGTCAAGATCCCTCGCCGTCGTGCTGGCCTTGACGGCCTTGTTCTCCGTCTCCTCGGCGTTGGACATGTCCATTATTGACTATGACATCTCGCACGGGCAGTTTCCGGACAGGAGCGAGGCTCAGGTCCGGAGAATGTACGAGATGTGGCTGGTCAAACATCGGAGGAACAGCAACGACTTGGGAGAGAAGGAGAAGAGGTTTGAGATTTTTAAGGATAATCTTAGATTCATCGACGAGCATAACTCTGTCGAGCGGAGTTACAGGGTCGGTCTTAACCGTTTTGCCGATCTGACCAACGAGGAGTATCGCGCTAGGTACTTGGGTACGAGGATGGAGATGAGAAACAGAACGTTGGGGTCCAGAGGACCGAGTATGAGGTACTTGCACGCGGTCGGCGATGAGCTGCCGGCAGAAGTCGATTGGAGAGCCAAAGGGGCTGTTGTCCCTGTCAAAGACCAAGGGCAGTGTGGTAAGTCTTTTCTTTTCTGGATTCTCCGAGTGTTTAGGTAGGGGTGGGACCAAATAACATGTTTTTAACAAGGGACTGTCGTCCTTTTTTATTTGGGCAATTATAGATCGATAGCTACTCTTTTTATTTGGAAAATTTGTGTAAAAATTCTTGATCCTTAATAACCTGTACGATAGATTTGTTCTGTTACAAGCAATTGTGGATCTTACATGAGAGTAAAGACATTGCTGAATTTGAGTTATGAACTTGATGTTCAACTGATTTTGCTTGCTGGCTTATACTGATTTTTGGTTGTGATGCTTAACACCGATTCTACTTATTAGCTTTGTGTAATGATTAATTCTTTAAGGAAAGTTTCAATCTTCTTTAACGAAATTGTTTAATGCCTAATGTACTTAATTGTTTAAATGAAGTTTCAATTGGTTGCGTTTGATGCTCAGTCAAGTTCAATTGATTGGTTTACGGTGTAAGCCCTCATATTCCATATATGCATTAGTTGTGATTTGATTTCATAAATCATGTTCTTTCTTTTTTCCTCGTGTTTGTTTCTGTATTTGTGCTGTTCTTATTTGTTTGTTCGTTATCAAGGGAGTTGCTGGGCGTTCTCAACTGTTGGTGCAGTGGAAGGGATAAACCAAATAGTGACTGGCGACTTAATCTCCCTGTCTGAGCAAGAGCTCGTGGATTGCGATAAATCCTACAATCAGGGATGTAATGGAGGACTCATGGACTATGGCTTTCAGTTTATAATTAACAATGGTGGTATTGATACAGAAAAAGACTATCCATACAAGGCTACTGATAAGTTGTGTGATACGAATAAGGTATCTTTCAAACTTTTAAAACCATATCAGAAGACTAAAGCTGAGAATCATGATATTTTCTATCAGAATTTTCATGTTTAAATTGATCACTACTTTTTCTACAGAAAAATGCTCGAGTGGTTACCATTGATGGATATGAAGATGTTCCTGAAAATGATGAGAAATCGTTGCAAAAGGCTGTGGCACATCAACCAGTTAGTGTAGCCATTGAAGCTGGTGGCAGAGCTTTTCAACTTTACCAATCGGTAATTTATTCAAATTTGTTAAATAATTCAGACTTATCTAGTTTTGTACCTCTGTATATGTTTAATAACAATCACATTTAGAGGTATTTGAACTATAATATTTAATCTATTACTGACATAATATATGGGAATAATATATATGAAATGTTAATTGTATATTATACTCCTAAGTATTTTGGAACAGTCGATTCTGTCTTCTAATAAAAAATGTCACATTAAAATGACCAACTTAGGCACGTCATCTATCATAATAACTTAACTTTTGGTGGAAGTCTTAAAAACTAAAATTAATGAGAATGCACATATTGTTTTAGTTTATCAAATCCAAAACTAGAGAAAGTTATTGAACTCTTAAATGAAATTTGAGGTGCATATGATATTTTAATATCCTGTCAACAGAACTGTTAGAATACATTTTGATCTTCCTTTTGTCAATCCAGGGTGTTTTCACCGGTATCTGTGGAACAGAGTTAGACCATGGTGTGGTTGCTGTGGGATATGGCACTGAAAATGGCAAAGATCATTGGATTGTGAGGAACTCATGGGGTCCTGATTGGGGAGAGAATGGATACATCAAAATGGAACGTAATGTGGCCAATACTAAAACTGGCAAATGTGGTATTGCAATGGAAGCTTCATATCCAATTAAGACCGGTGCAAACCCCCCTAATCCTGGACCAACCCCTCCATCTCCGGTGAACCCACCACCACCACCGAAACCATCCACTGAATGTGACGACTATTACTCCTGTCCGGCTGGAAGCACATGCTGCTGCATATACGAGTATGGAGAGTTCTGCTTTGGGTGGGGATGCTGCCCTCTTGAATCTGCAACCTGCTGTGATGATCATTACAGTTGCTGCCCACATGAGTATCCTGTCTGTGACGTTGATGCTGGAACCTGTAAAATGGTAAAAAGAAACATGTCTTTACCTCTCCTATAAATACAATTCACTTCTCTTGACATTTTGGTAACTGACTCTCTCTTTGTTAAAACAGAGCAAGGACAGTCCATTGAGTGTAGCAGCATTAAGGCGTAGTCCTGCTCAAACAACTCGGTCTTACTGAGCATGAAATGGCCTAATAAGTTCTCAGGTTGCGATTGTTATTCTTAAGCAGGGAAGCTTTGGAGGAATGCTTCATCTTTAATTTGCTTTTATGATGTTTGTAAATACATTCTAATGTTTACTAAGCAAAGACAGGTCAAAACAACCTTTCGTAGATCTCACCAATCTACTGATTCTGGTGACGGCAACATACGTATGTGCTCATTCATTCCCTTGTCCCGCGGCCCAAATCTCGGACCAATCGGCCTTTTCGTAGCTATTGACTTTTTCTTAAGCTATTTCGCTTTGGAAAGTTTCATAGTGTAAAAACCCAAAAGTATTTATAAGATTAAAATAAAAATCTTTTTTAATTATCTCATATTGTTTATATGATTATTTTGGTTCGATCATATCTTTTGAAACCTACAATTAAAGGCACATTTCTATTTTTAGTTTTAGTTTTTTCTAATTTTTATAACTTCTAAAATAAATTTTGTTTTTTTATTTTTATTGTTTATAAATTGATTTATTATTAATCAAATATATATTATTTAATTATTTAATATTATATTATTAATAAAAATTATGAATAATTTAATTTAATATTGTAATTAATTTAAAAAAGAAAATAAATTTAATTATTATTAATAATATAATTTAAATTTAAAATATCTTCAATATATATATATTTAAATAAAAAAATATAAATATAATTTAAATAAAATATATATATTTAAATAAAAACAAATATTAGTTTATAAACTAAAATTTAGTTATTAAATTATTTATTTTAATAAAATATAATATTTTATTGAATATTAATCAGAGATTAAAATAAACTTAATTAATTAATCAATTTATAAAATAATTTATCTTTTTAACAACTAAATAATTTTTTATTTTTATTAAAGATAAAAACATTAACTGAAAAATATAATTAAAAATAGAATTATAGAAATAAAACTAAGCAACTGTAAAATAATGTAAATAAAAATTTAAAAAAACATAAAACTGAAAAATAGAAATAATGGGATGTACGTCCATCTCATTCGTCCATTTAATCCGACGGCCACTATTTCAACCAATTAAAAAATTGAAGTGTAGTCAGTGCTCCGAAGATAGACGCAGGTCTCCTCCTTTCGCCATTCCTTGAAAATTCCATATTCGTTTTCAGATTCCAATCATAAACCCCTTTTTTTGGTCGATCTCTGCGGTTTCTGCTTTTTCATTTTCGCTTATTTGTTCCCAAGTTTTCTCTCTTTTGGCTTAATCTGCAGAAGGGTCGCTTGTTTAGCACCAAAAGCTTTGGCTTTTGAGGAACCCAGATAAAAGTTTATTCCTTTTATGGGTTTATATCATGTTTGTGGCAGGATTTTTGCGGATTTGATGTGGGTTAGAGCTGAAATTGGTGGGTTTCACTTGGTTTTGGTGTAAACTTTGGGGTTGCCTTTGTTTAGAAGTACGTAAAAGAATTATGTCACCGGCCGTAATCGAAAAGGTCTCGCCGGAACTGGGGCTTGCGAAGCCCTCCTACGAAAATCGGTGTAGTTTTCCTAATTTAAGAGGGTTGCGATGGCGTATAGATCTTGGGGTTTTGCCTTCTTCTTTGTCGGTTGATGATCTTCGCAGAGTCTCTGCTGATTCTCGCAGAAGGTATAAACTTTGGTCTTTTCTTTTTCTTTGTCTTGA
>JAOTAY010000190.1:37851976-37873213 GCA_025629805.1 Erythroxylum baracoense | reverse complement strand
ACATTGGTGTTCCCAAAATGGATGACATGTATGTTCTTCCCGGGAGATATAGACGTGGCCAAGTCCAAGAGACTAATAACCACCATTTTCGAGTAGGAGTCTTTCTTAACTTGATTGATCAAATTTTGTTGGAGCTAGATGATCGATTTGATGAGGTGAGTAAGGAATTGCTTATTTGCATGTCATGCTTTCACCCAGAAAATCAATTTGCTGCATTTGATTCCAAGAAGTTGTTGCGACTTGCTCAATGCTATCCTAATGAGTTTTCAAGTATTGATTTATTATACTTTGAGTATCAACTTGAAAATTTATTTATGATGTCTGAAGTGATGAAAGATTTTGGGGTGTAAAGACTCTTAATGAACTTTCTATGAAGCTTGTTGAGTTAAAGAAGCATTTGACGCATGCAAAGGTGTATCTCCTTTTAAAATTAGTGTTGACTCTTCCGGTGGCAACGGCATCCATTGAAAGAGCATTTTCTGCAATGACATACATCAAGAACAAACTTCGTAATAGCATAAGTGATGAATTTTTAAATGATAATTTAGTCACTTACGTGGAGCGAGATTTGTTTGAAGCTGTATCTGATAAATATATTGCAAGACAATTCTAAAATATGAAACATCGTCGCAGTAGCAATGAGTAAAGGTAACGATGAAGTTTGGATGACTCCATGTTATATTTTAGCGTGTTTGTGCGCATGTGTGTTTGTTTTTTGTTTCAGTTTCTTGATAATGATTATGTGTTATCTTGAAGGATTCTCATAATCAAGATAGAGATGAAGACATAGAGATTGAGCTGTTAGGGGCTAAACCATCACGAGAACCTAGTGAGCCTTTATGTGAGAGTCAAGAGACTTTATTGTTGAATTTTGTAACAGGTTAGTGGAGTGTCGTCTTTGTTGTGCTTTATTTGTGCATTTACCTTTCATGTTGTACTTTATTTATGGATGTGAATCTAGAACTTAGTTTAAGTATGTCTTGTAATATATTCTCAGTTAAACTACGCAACCCCATCCTTCAAATCCTGGGTCCGCCCCTGCGCATATACAAGTTAATTCATTCCAATTACCATCTAAAACTTTAAAAAAAAAGAAGGGGGAGAGAGAGAGAGAGAGAGAGAGAGAAAGAGAAGGGAGAGTAATTTTTAAAAAATTTTGAAAATTTTAGAAAAAAATCTCTATATTTTTAAAATTTTTGGTACTAGTCAGTATATGACTGATATTATTCTTATCCATTTATAACAAATACATGACATTATACATTTCCAAATTTGATTTTATTTTTTCAATCCTAATTTTTACTAACTAATTTTATTAATTTATTTAAATATCCTAACTCTTATATTGGCACTTATTTTCTCCTGAAAAATATTTTCCACAAATTTTAAAAATTAACAATATTTATTTATACATATTTAGCAATTCATAGAATAACATATTCGTAAATACTCTCCCATTCTCTTAAAATTTTATTTTTTATTTTTTCATATGTCACAATTATCACATCCATAACTCCTTACAAATTTTAAGTCAGATCATAACTCCTTATATTTATATACTTTTTAATAAAATTTTAAGTTTATTTTTTAACTATATACTAAGATATTATAACACATTTATTTATACTTTTTCCTCTAAACTTTTACTAAACTATTTTATCTTTTCCACTATATAAATTTTGCAATATTCATTCACATATTTCATCTATTTATCTTTTTAATTCATTTATCCATTTATCTTTTTAATCTATTCGTTATTATACATTTCTAAATTTTTAAAATTTAAATATTTTTAATTTTAACTTACTTATTTTATTAACTCATTCGAAATAATTCAACTATTATATTTTGTCCTTTTTTTTGACAAAATTTTATCTCCAATCACACAATTCTATTTTTTTCTCAAAATTTTAAATTACACAATATTTATTTATAGAATTGGGTCGTTGTGATTACGGGTTGGATGTCTAATTGTCCGGGTGGTAATGATAGCATCCTGTACCTGAACCGATGGCTCACTCTTTCTAAGTAATGGGAAAGAAGACCGAAACATGCCACTGAAAGACTCTACTGAGACAAAGATGGGCTGTCAAAAACGTAAAGAAGGTAAGATGGGCAGTTGCATCTATAACTATAAATAACATAAAATGAGGCTATTCGAATTTGAGTTTTAGGCTTGGAATTTCTAACTTAAGATTGTTGGAATTTCAGGTTACTATAGCTGCAAATTTAGGGATTGATTGCCAGAAATCTATGATAGAATTTGATGGTTTTGGTTGATGGAAATTCAAGTTAGAGTTGTTGGAATCTTGTAAGATTAAGAGAGGGTAGAGAACTAAGAATCACTTATATAATCTAAAAATTACTAGATTATTAAATTTTGCTTTCTACTTTTATTAACCCAATTTAAATATTCAACTTTTATACTTTTTCCTCGCTTACAAAATTTTGTCTATAATCGTACAATTTTAATTTTTACCTCAAAATTTTAACTTTAACAATAATCATTTATAACAAAAACTATATATACATATTCTTTAATTCTAAAACTAATTGTGGTATAAACTTCCCCGCATTACCTTGTGTATATTGTCACGGTTTCGTTAGCATGTGTTGTCTCACGTCGGATGTGTATTAGGGAGGTCTTAGGTTTATAAGTAGATGGATAATTCTTACTTATTAGATTAGTCTTTTAGGTTGAGGGCTCAATCCATGACAAGTGGTATTAGAGCCACTTTAGGAGTACTATCATGTGTACGAGGATACTGTATCAAGTGGCTTACCGTAACCCCTGATTAGGACGTCATGGATTGAGCTGGTACAGCCTGTCATGATTTTGTTGGCGTGTATTGTCCCATATCAGATATGTACTGGCGAAGTCTTGAGTTTATAATTGGGCTTATTAGACTAATCTTTTAATCTAAGGGCCATTCCATGACAACATGTCAAGTTACAATCCGCCAGTATCCAATTGAAGGCAATTTATGAGCGGCATGGTCGCTGATGGCCTTTTTCTGCTCTGACGCACTGCCATTTCTCTATCAATAATCTAATCAGAGACTCATCTGTGGTCATCAATATACTGTACATGCTTATCAAAAATATCACTAATAATGGGACCTGAGTTGAAAAATGTTATATTTCAAAAGCAGGAGACAAACATTACCTATACTTGTCTTAGGATTATGTGTATTAAAAAATCTTGAAACCATAGACCATAGGTCTAAATTATACAAGAAAAAATTGATCCGTTTAGATTTTAAAAAGATAAGCTTCAAGAATTTATGCCTATATAAAGAAAAAAAACTTATGTTGCGGTTAAGTTTTGGAAACTTTTGATCTCTTACCGAATCTATTTTATAAATCACTTGGTTGACATGTCGGCTGAAAATTCATAATATAATTTTGTTGAAGCGTATCGGTAAAATATTCTATAAGTTACAAAACTATATATATATATATATATAATTTTCTAATTTAAAAAAATTAATTAAATACAAGAAAATTGAGTATCTTTTATCTAAATGTGTAAGAAGAAAATGTGAAAAGTAGAAAATGGTCAATAAAGAAAAGATCTTTTTTCCACGGATATTATAAATTTGTCATTTTGAGACAATAACATAATATTAATTAGATATGTCTAATATATCTTTGTGTCCGATATAAACTAACTATGTGTCACTCTTTGGTCTTTTGAGTTAAAATTAGGACAAAAGTGGCATTTAGAATGCAAATGCTTTTCTAAATTTATCCGGCAGCGATATAGTATGATCATTAGTATATCTTAAACGGTAGTCCCATCCTTTTTACACCGTTTGATCTACTCCGTTTGCTTATACCACTTTACTTGTACCAGTTTGGTTGACCAGAAAAGCACGTGAAATGACAAATATGCCATCCTTGTAACTGATAGTACCAACTATTATCTCATTCTCATTCTCCTTCCGTCTGATCTCTTCCTAAATTTCCCCGAATTTCTGTTTCAGTAAGCACCTAGTTTCTCTTCTTTGTCGAATCACAGCACAATCAGGTGTAGCCCTAACCCTAGATCCCTAATTATGTTTCTTTCACTAATGTCTTTGCTGTCTCTGTTTCGACCAATTTCAATTGGGTTTTGATGCTTTTGCTTAAAAAAAAAAGCAATCTGAATCTTTGGTATTGCATGTCGGATTTGTGTGCAAGTGGTGGGGCCTTCTCTGTATGGTTTTGGTCTTCGGAGTAGTTCTGTTACTAGAAAGTGGGAAAATGATCATGTTTACGATTAATTAGCTCGAAAGCTCAGGATTTGAAAAGAGGCTATTTGTTGAAATGGAGTTGATGCAGCTAAAATCGATCACACAAATTTACTTTTCTGTTGTTTTCGAGTTGGGACATTGGGGAAGTTGTTGTCCCTTTTGTGTTTTGATACTCCTATGTTTATGTTTATGTTTGTGTTCTTATTGCAGTTGGTCGTTGCGGTGGTCTTTGTTGGCTCTGTAAGTTTCTGTATATGCCAGATCCTTGAGACAAAATGGATTCAGTATCCGTTGATTCGTCAGCTCCGTCTGTTAGACCTAATGCTAGAATTCCTGCTGCTGTCAATCCTGAACCGGATAATTCTGCCCAAGAAGCTCCCTCGAAGCTGTCTGTTGCTGGTATAGCATCATGGGCCAAAAGTTTGAAGATGCCTCAGCCTTTATCTTCGACTCAAGATGCGTCACCAACAGGGAGTCCTGGAAAATCAACCTTTTCACGTTTCACTAGCGGACTTGGACTGAATCTGCACCCTAAATCGCCTCCTTCAGACGAAAGTCTTGACGGGACTTCACGATCTGGTTTATTTGGGACCATTACAAAGGGGCTAGTTGACACGTCAAAGAATGCAGTCAAAGCAGTACAGGTCAAGGCACGGCATGCTGTCTCTCAAAATAAGCGAAGATATCAGGTGGATTACATTGCCTGTAAATCGTTTTGATCTCAAATGAATGATCATTTATTGCCATTCTTATTGGTTCTCTCACTTCTCACGTTGATTTAGTTTCATATTTCCTTTCCTAATGTTTTCATGTTTCATAGTGATGAGAGGAGGTGGTAAGAAGTCTTTTTTGCAGTTTGATTGTTTGTTCTATAATCCTCTTTCTAGACACCGTGTAATAAGTATTACACAGAGGTGTTTCCTAGGAAAATGGGTCAACTCTTGCGTTGGAAATAGGCTGGGTTTCTACAGCTAGTAGAACTTTCCTTCTTGTGCAATACATTGTTTGAGGATTTGAATCGTGATGCTGATTCTTGCTAATATCTTGATAATAAATGTCTACACAGAGATTTTGTTTCAACTAATTTTTTTCATGTATTTAATCTTCATTCTGCCCTTTGTATCCAGGAGGGAGCATTTGATTTGGATATGACATATATCACAGAGAACATAATAGCCATGGGATTCCCTGCTGGTGATATGAGTTCTGGGTTCTTTGGATATGTTGAGGTAGGCACGTTAATTTGTAGTTAATAATCAGACTTGATTCTTCTAGTGATCAATAATGAACTACTAGCTTTGTGATGCAGGGTTTCTACAGAAACCACATGGAAGAAGTGATTAATTTTTTTGAAACCCATCACAAGGTAAATGGATATAAGAAAAACGTATTTTTTTCATTATTTGCTCTTTGCTCATTTCTTATGTTTGCTGTAACCTCTACAAATTCTTTTGTTTGGCGTGCAAGAGGGTGATAGTTCTATTCCTTTATGGGTATGATCTGTACCATCTTCAGCTTAATAGTGGGTACTCGTGTTGGGTCATAGAAACCGCCTAGATTCTTATACTTGTAATTAGACCTTGTAGTTTTCCTAATCAATGATTTGACTGCATATATATGCAATGTGGGATATGAATTGCTGGTGTGCTCATCTTGTTGTTGATAAGTACGTCGAGTTTCTTTCATTCTCCATTCACACCTAACAATGGTATTTTTGGAATTCTAACGTTGTTTTATCTTAATCTTTGACCTTTGGTTGACTTTCTATGTGCAGGGCAAGTACAAAGTTTACAACCTTTGTTCTGAAAGGCTGTATGATGCATCCTTGTTCGAAGGAAAGGTGTGGTACTGTTTTTTAATATCTGATGCAGTAGTACAGCATACATATCATTGTTTGCATCAATAAAGCAGATTTGAGGATTGTTGTATTTCAGCTCAAATTTGGTCTGTCCTATTTGTTGTGTTGTATCATGTATTTTCTTTCTTTTACCTTCCCTCTTTTTGATACTTGAATGCTTTAAAGATTTCTATTGGCAATAATTTTATTGATAGCTTCTTATGTCTGTAACATGAAATTGTTTGTTAGGTGGCTAGTTTTCCATTTGATGATCATAACTGCCCCCCGATTCAACTGATAATTTCATTCTGTCAAAGTGCTTACTCCTGGTTGAAGGAAGACATTGAGAATGTCGTGGTTGTGCACTGTAAGGCTGGAATGGCAAGGACAGGATTGATGATTTCTAGCCTTCTTCTATACTTAAAGGTAACATGTGGATCTCTTTTCAGTTGAATTGTACTTTGATTTGACATTTATCAAATTGTTGTGGAAAAATACATGCAGTTTGTTTTAAATGCAGCAGAATGAGAAACATGGAACAATCCCGGATGGAATCTCAGCTGGTTTGAGATTATATATAGTGATATATATATTCTATTACCTATGATGTAATTCGTACATTAGTCAGTGTTCTGTTAATATTACCAAATAGTTTATATTGTTAATTAACCTTTTGTTTGCAGTTCTTTCCTACAGCTGAAGAGTCAATGGATTACTACAACCAGAAAAGATGCATTGATGGTAAAGGGCTTGTTTTGCCAAGCCAAATTGTAAGTGAGCCATTACCTTTTTTCTTTTCTAAGGAAAATACACAATTAATCTCTTTGCTGAGCCTTCTTCTCATCATATCTGATAGGTACCATTCTGTTGTTATTTCTTTGTAGAGATATGTAAAATATTTTGAGCGCATCATGACATACTTTAATGGCGAAAACCAACCTGGGCGCAGGTATGCTTGTTGCTTTGCATTTGTCAGAAGTATTATTTGTTTCTTCAGTTACGAAGTTGACGCTTTCTGCAGTTGCATGCTTAGAGGATTTCGACTCCATAGATGCCCTTATTGGATCAGGCCTTCCATAACTATCTCAGATCACAACGGTGGGTGTGCCATTATGAATGAAGATTCCATTTGCCTTTTCTTCGCTAATTCTGCATTGCCAATTCAACCATTGCAATTAAGTTGGTATATTTGTTCTGTTTTGCATCTCATGAGCAGATAGAAATGCTTTATACCTTTCTTTGTCTTCCTTCTTCTAATGCCTTTGAGCTTCAGTTTTTGACTTGAGCTGTTCTCTTTGATGGCATCAAGCATATTTGCTGCATAATGTGTTTCCTTCCATATCGTTATTGTTCTGGAAAATGTGTAAATCCCATTGGTATCTTTGCTTGATAGAAGAACTAAGCTACATATGTTCAGGATGGGTCTTTCCTGCTCTGCCCCATTTCTTTCTCCTCTTCCATTTCCCTTTTTCTTTCTATTTCAAAATTTGAAACAATGATGAGTGGACACTAGTAGAGATACAAATGATGAGTTGCAGTTAAACTTCACACTACTTTATATCTTAGATAAATATCAATTTATCAAGTATGAGTTATTCAAATTCTTGTTCATCTCTTCAATGCTTTCTTTACATACAGGTGTGCTCTTCTCCACCAAAAAGCATCCAAGAACCAAGGATTTGTCGGTAGGTTACTTTTCAGTTTCATGAAACAATTGCCGTCATGCCAGGAGTCTCTGGAAAGCTCTATTAAGAATATAATGTCTTGTCTTTTATGGACCTCCGGATAATCTAATGTCTTCTCTTTTCTGGACCACTGGCGAATTCTAGCTTTTTATATGGATTTAACTCTTTTCCAGTATGACAATTCTTGTTTCTTTTGCAGCCTGAAGATTACTGGTTTACGGCACCTAAGAAAGGAGTTATGGTCTTTGCTTTGCCAGGGGAGCCTGGTCTAACAGAAGTGGCTGGAGACTTTAAAGTCCATTTTCATGATCGCCAAGGAGATTTTTACTTGTCTGTATTTGACCTTTTAAAAGAATATACTGCTATGTTCATGAACAGAATGTGAATTATTTAACTTAGTACTTCCTTTGTAATTTCAGTTGGTTGAACACAACAATGATGGAAAATAGAAAAATCTTGAATACTGGTGACATTGACGGGTTTGACAAGGTAATCTAATTCTCACTTAAAAACTCCTGTTTTCTTTCTTGCTTATTACTCACGGTGAAAGTGCTGTTTCATCTATCAACCTTACTCTTGTCAGATGTCTTATATTCTCCATGCTTCAAGCGGGCCTAACAATCTTACATGATTTTCTGCAGAGAAAGCTGCCATCCCCAGGATTTCAGGTTGAGGTTGTTCTTGTAGATTATACTGTGCCCGTTCCAGCAGCTTCACCTACAGAAACTACTGTTAAGAAACCAGAGGACGGTTCAAATGTTGCACAGGCCCCATCTGATACAGCCACAGCTGCAGCTGCTCCAAGTCAGAATAAGAACCAATCGAGTAGTGACAAAGATGACGTTTTCTCAGACAGCGAGGCAGAGGAATCTGTATCTTCAAGAAACAGGCCAGCTCAAGCAACTTCTCAAGACGGGACTGCAGTGAAAACCTCCACTACAACTGACACCACTGCTAAACCAGATCAGGTACAGGGTATAACTCATGCAACAGCGCAACTTACTTTGGGAGGCACAGGCTCCCAGGCTTCTACTCAACCAAAAAGTGATGGAGCTGGATCAGGCTTCGAGATTAACAATTCAGGTAGTGAATTCAAAGCAATGGCTGCTGATGCATCCGTCTTCACATTTGGAGACGATGAAGACTATGAAAGCGAGTAAAGGTCAAGGGCATGTTTATATCATTATAGAAAGTTGTATATATGAATTGGCTTGCAAGTTATACACGCATGTGGATGTGGTGATTATGGTTTGAGCAGTCCATATCGAGTAGTAGCGTTAAAGTCAGCTTCTGGCTTTATCTGTTGTTCAAGCTGAAAGCAAGCTGGTGGGCTGAGAAATTAGTGAATCTAGTTGTTGCACCAATTAGTTGAATTCGTTTTATTAATTCCTTTAAATAGTTGATTTAACACATTTTATAATGTTATCATTCTTTTGAGCCAGTAGTCCATAAATGGAGCTTCCTGAATCTTGGACCACAGGTTTAGTTCCTGTCAAATGGGAACGATATTGTTTTTAATGAATCCTGCACCAAAGAAGAGTGGAGAGTTTAAAAGCTGATTGGTGGAAGCAGAAGGAAGGAGCTTGAAACAGGTCTTTAGACGGAAAATTGGAGTTAAGAGTTCTGACATAGATGTCGCTGGGCATGAGTTGACTCAAAAATTAACATAATGTTATTTTGAAGTAGAAATTTGGAAACTGCTTGCTCGTATCCGAAACTTGAATTTAACTTGTTTAAGCTCAATTAGCTTGAACTTGAGCTTAAGATGGTTTAACTATGTATGGTATTTGGAAAAAGTCTCTAAAGGATAATATTGCATATTATTAGACCTTTTAGTATATCTTAAGATGTTTCAAGTGGGTCAAAATTTGAGGAATTTCTATGGATTCCGCAGGAATTTCTGCGAAACAATGAAGCTATCTTATCTTGTGAAACAGTACAAGGCCGGAGGCTTCTGCATGTGTTGGTAATGTCATGTATAGAATCAGGCTCTGCCCCAATTTCATGGAAACTGTTCCTGAAAGTCAATTGTATTCTGTTTAGTAAACGGAGAATGGACCAATTCCATCTCTAATTCTAACACACACACCTCATCTTCCTCGTTAGTTAAACAAATGTCAATGCAACACAAAGTCAACTTCTCTCTTCTTCTCTTTTTTTTTTCATTATTTTTCCATATTTATTTACAATTTCCTTAAATTTTATTAGAAAAAACTTATATTGTTCAGAATTATTGTCACAATCATACTGTTTATGTTCCGCGTTACTGTAAAACAACGTCGTATTGGTAGCAGAAGAAAAACAGAATAACGGGAAAGATCTGAACTCTGAACCCCCGACAATAACTGCAAAAAGAAGACAATAATGAAGAGCGTGTACGAGCGTAAATTTGCAAGATTTATCACATGCACTGGTCAAAGTCTTCGCTCCATGATCTACCACTTTTATAGGTAATAATTTTTAACCAGGTGACGGCAACAAGCACCAACTTGGAAGGGAAACGAGCAGAATTCCTACGGTGTAAAAAGAGTTGAGTAAACAAAAGAACATCGGAATGGATAAAACCATTAACGCTTTTAATGTAATTAATGTTCGTTCCAATCGGATTAGCGAACCCGCATATAAAAAGAGATGCTGGGTCGTTTATGCAACAATTAATTTTTGACCAGTTTTACAGATCAGCTGTCGGTCAACTCCCATCCAATGTCGGTTTCTGGTATTCAGGGACAGCTTCTTGAAGTCACTGGTAATGATTGAAGGTTCCATTTTAGTGTTTTTGGTTGTTGTTGATCTATTTCTGTGTTTTGAGCTTGGTCCTTATGTGGGTTGCTTTTTGTTTTGTGTTTGGGTTCAGTGGTTGGCTGCACCAAATTGAAAGACACGGAATGGATTTCAAGGCAAGATCCTTATGTTTGCCTTGAATATGGTAGCAATAAGGTCCGTACGCGAACCTGCACAGGTACCTGCCTGAAAGTTCCTTTCTTTGCTTGCATCTGTGTTCTCTATTTTCTTATGTTGATTTCCTGGTACCTTTTTAGGAATGTCACTGAAATCCGTTTTATCTCTGCTTTTCAAGAGTTTGATTTTTTCAGTTACTAATTCTTGTTTGGTTAAGATTTTTAGCTGATGACGGAACTTATTTTCCCTTTTTTAATTTATTGTGCTTGGTTGGTTTAGATGGTGGCAGGAATCCTACATTCCAAGAGAAGTTTATATTCACCTTGATTGAAGGGCTGAGAGAGCTAAACATTGTAGTTTGGAACAGCAATACCTTAACTAATGACGATTTCATTGGCAGCGGAAAGTGAGTATTCTTCTTATCTCTTTTATGCAGTGATGATTCGTTATGTTGATGCTCTGGACTCTGATGTTAATCTAATCTCATGGAAATTACTGAACTTAGGGTTTCGTTGCATAAAGTTCTGTCTGAGGGCTTTGACGATTGCACTTGGCCACTTCAAACTAAAACTGGCAGGTAATGTTATTGCAATTACTTTTGACTTTGACTTGGGATTGAATTCTTTGAATGCCAGTATTTCTTGATGTTCCTGTGTTTAAATATACGCAAACAAGTTCGATCCTTGCATGTTTGTTCTTGATAGCCTTGTGCACATCTTCTGGATATGAGGTATTGAAATGAAACTCGTATTTATCCTACTGTAATAGCGTTTGTATTCTTCACAAAGATGGTATTGAATTCTACTAACAAGAACAAAACAAATGGTATCCGTGGTTTTTGGATATAAGAGAGCGACTTTTAGGCATTGCTAGAAAATCATTTCTGTGGTTGTATGTTTACAGGTTTTGAATTTTCAAGGGCATAGCATTAATTATTTTTGTTTTGTGGTAATGTTGCCTAATGTCCATTATTTGGTAAGTGCATTGATTGAATGTTTGAGATTTCTTGGTTCCTCCTTTTTCATTCTCATAGCATGCTTTTGTCCATGTCCCTGCGTCAGAATGTTTTGCAAGGAGGGAAGGGTTTATGTTTATGAGTGATAGAAAGACAGACATGTATTATGTTACCATGAGTTGGATGGCCTAAGTATCTTTTTAAGAGTGTTTTGCCCCGTTGCAGAGCTGCTGGAGAAGTGCGACTTATAATGCATTATGCTAATGCCAAGGCAAGTTATTTTGACGACCTTCTGAAATTTTAGATATCCTATTATCTTCTGTATCCAGGAAGATTTCTTGTTCGTTGGGGGCTTACAAATGTGTTTGTGCAGAAAGCTGCAACACCTTCAGCACCACTTTACACAGTGTCTGCTCCTCAAATCTCAACATACTCAGCATCACATCCTCCTCAAGTCTCAACATACTCAGCACCGCCACCAGCGTACCCAACCGCTTATCCATCACCAGCATATCCAGCTGCTTATCCACCACCAGCTACAGCCTACGGTGGCCCATCTCCTTATCCGTCATACCCAGTTAATCACGCATATCCACCGCCTGCATATCCCCCTCAACCAGCTGCTTACCCCCCTTCACCATATCCACCACCTTTAGCTTATCCTCCATCGCCATATCCACCTCCTCCTCAAGGTACACCCTACTATCCTCCTGTTGAGTTCATGTTGCTTTGTGTACATGTGCTGTTAAATGCGGATATTCAATCTGAATTGTGGCTAACTCTAGCTTTCTTTTGTTTTAGGGCATCATCCTGGAACCTATCCCCCACCATATTAAGAAGAAACTCTTGCTCATCCAAGTGAAAAAGCATATAGATTTAACTGTTATGTATAGATGATTAGAGTTCAGGTGCTTAGTTTCTCAGTTTGCTATCCAGTACCAACTATGAGTATTTTCAAGTTTTTCATGAATTTTAAGTTCAATTGTTAATAAACTTTGTGCCTCATTTTGACAAGTATATTTTTTTGTTTGCTACATTGTTTGCCCCCTTCATTTTATATTTTACTGTTTGCAGTACATTGTTTGCCCCTTTCATTTTATTTTTGTGTTTGCATCGATAATGTTGATTGTGACCGGATATTGGCTCAATTAAGCTAAAGAATTGATAACAATGATCATAACAGGTAATACAGTGCAATCAAAGGCTAGACTATCAGAGACTTGGGCAAGTTCTGGTAGCAATTCTTCAATCTGCTCGTGTTTTCAGTTTCCCCTTGGTTACATATTCTCTCCCTCTGTCATCAACCGTCTGTCTGTTTAGAATATTTGATCTTCTTAGTGTAAACAACAATCTTGTAATACTTGGAAGTCAAGCTTGCTATGTTTTCAGGAACTTGTCATCGGACGCTACAAACAATGGCCAAAGCTCATAGCCACAAGGTTTTCTTTGATTAAAAGGGCCAACTCTTGAGTCTGGGGGAGGATCGTAAACTTTAAAAGGGCTTGTCCAAAGAAAATGTATCTATGAAATAAAATAACTTAATGGTAAGGAAGATACACGTTGAATCATGTATAAGTGAACATACTGACAATGATGCAAGTAGAGACACTGCTCATTGATAACAACTCAACAGGTGTTGCAAAGTTTCGGTTTCCAACTAATATAGCCCCCAAACATGTTCCTACAGCAATTTTTAGCTAATCTAAACCAACTTTCATGCTTCCTCCACCTAGTTCAGCAAGCTAGCAAGTATAGCTATGTAAGTCAATGTTTTGTTGCTCCTTCCCTTGTCATAGTGGAGTAGAATCAGTGGACACCATTGATCAGAAACTGTAGTGGCTCCTGCATATGGTTCTTGATTGTTTGCGAAATTGTTAAATATGCCATGATAAGGTACATTAGTTTATCTCTGTTCACATGTCTTATGCTATTTCTTTTCAATACAAGAAGTCTATGTTCTGCTTCTGCGCTACATGAGAGAATCAGTTTCATTTCTGTTCACTTTGCACAGACCGAAAGTGTTTTAAGTACTACAACAACAACACTCAGCGAGAGTCTCACTAAAACTTGGGATCTAAAGAGATTTAGCATTACGCAATTTAAGCCTTAACTAGTAAAAAGGGCTAGAAGTATTTACTAGCGGCAGTTAATTTGGAGATGGATGCAATGCAAGTTGGCATTCTATCAATCTCCAAATTATTAATTACTTCCAGTAGGACAATTGCTGCTTTGAAGGCCCACTGACTCTCACTTCACAGGCAACAACACATGAAACCAATCAATTGAGAAATGCCAAAATCATTAGTTCCGAAGGTAATAATGTACCTGTGGAAATCATGGGTTGCACTGGAAATAATGCCACATACATTCCATATACATATATGTATTCCAGCTTTAGTGGGCAAGTCAAAGGTCCCCAGCCATCGACTGGTAACTTTTGATCGGAATTCATGTTTCTCCTTCAGGTCAAACACAATGTATACCTGAGGTATCATTTGTATCACATGAAAAGGTTTGGTTATGGTGGATGACAAATTATTTATCCTCTCTCTCTTCATAAACAAACACAATTTTGGATAAACATTCTCAAAAGGAAAATAAATTTTATTAATGGAGAGTTATATTAATTTCTCTAAAAAATTATTTAAATAAATTTATATAAACCCTAATTCATATTAAAAAAAAGAAGAACAACAACAACCCAGTAAAAATCTCGTGATAATATGAAATCCGAAGCGATCTAATAATATATAATCTTACTTATAATTAATAAAAAGGCTGTTTACGAATGACCCATATAAAAAACAAAATAAGAAATTTAATTTATGAAAGAGTTTACAATAAAATAAAAAACTCTAATTTATCTTAAATCTATCAACAAATTTAAATGCCTCATCTGTTCCTCACATATTCAAACTTATAAAGATAAGTATGATAAATATTTTGAAAGATATCCAAAATAAAGATTTCGTATGCTCTAAAGGTTCTTGAAGAAGACGATCACTCACTTACCAGTCACGTCAAAGTTGATATGTACATCGACAGAGACATTTGATTATATTTTTTATATCGTGCACTTCCATTTGCCAAAAAGTTGACGAAGAACTAGCAAAAGTATGATTTGACATTAAACTTTATTTGTTACAGACATGATGACATAAACAATGATCAAACAAAAGTCCTAAGTAGAAATTTGATGAGAAAATGGCAAGTGGTAGACATTTTTTCCAAAAAGAAGAAATTTTGTGTTCTCCAATCGATGAATCAAATCTCATTTACAAAAAGTAGATAATAAAGTTTGTATCAACTACTCATTAATGTGACATTCCAACTAACTTGGGATATTTGAGATATAGGCAAAGCTTGGACTTTTAATTAGTCCTTGGATTGCTCCATCTCTTCATAATTAGAATATGCACGATGTCTTGTCTTATGGAATGAGTGTCTTAATTGATTCAACTATTTAATATGTAAAATTATTATGTAGATTGAATGTTTTAATTGATAGAATTATTTATATAAAAGAAATTACGTAAAAATGAATTTCTTAATTAATAAAATTATTTAATTTGTGAGATAAGTAATTATGTAGATTGTAATAATCACTTTTTTATTCCTTTGTCACCCCTAATTAGAGTCACTGATTCTTGATTATGGAAAACAATTCAAATGAACTAGAAGTCCAAAAATAATTCATTTGCAAAATATTATTAATCAAAATTTGGATATTTTTACAGACGCTAAAAAGGTGATTAAATTTCATATCTTAGTTATGCCCTTAGTAGATAATAATAATAATAACAATAATAATTCAGTACAAAAAATCTTGCTAAAATGTGGAGTTTAAGGAGGTTCAGTAGTACGCAATCTTATCCTTAACTAATAGAGAAGTTGTTTCTAAATAACCCACATAAAAATAAATAAATAAATGATACTTAATAAATAAAATATGAAAAAGTATTATACTAAATAATACGATAAGGATAAATAAATAAATAACGCTTAAACGCAGAAAACTCATTAAAAGTAAAGGAGAAACTTATTTTTGAAAAAGAAGTACAAAACACTATAAAATTAATGCTTTAGAAAAAGCACTTCTGTAAGAGGCCTAACATTTTATAGGCCTTAGATAAAGTTAAAAAAGTCTTTAATTTGTCTCTTTTTGATTTTATAATTGTCAATAGGCTTTCATAAAGAATAAAATGAGATAAAATAAAGACAGGTCAAGATTAGGTCCTAGGCAGGTGTCCTTTCTGTCCTTACTTAAGATCGGGCTTAAATAGAAGAGAATACTTCATCACAAACGGATGTAGAGGTTGAGATTCCAAAATTATGGAAAAATCTTATTCATATACATGTAAAAATGAAGTTTAGAATCATAATCAAAATTTCTTTAAAGATGTGTTTGCTTATACAACCACAATAATTATTGAAAATGATGACTTTAATCTAAAAAGTTCAGAAATTGATTTTACATAAATAAATCTTATTTTTATATTATTTATTTTTAAATAATATAAAAATAAGCTAGATTTATTTAGACTTCAAAAGAGTGGTGAAGAATTGTTCGATTGAAGAATACATTATTTTAATAAAGCTAATATATTAATACATATGTAGCTAATTGTACTAGGCCACAGTACTGCTTGGAAACCATACTTCATTAGAATCTATATTTTGTGACAAGTTGGTCTTAACTCAAAAGAACGAAAAGAGAGAAGTTGACCCCAAAAACATATGTGCACACCAAACAAAGTTAATCGCAGAACAACATAAAGTCCAAGATGCTATCCAACAAAAGTTTGCAAACTTAAGACTAAACAAGATTAGGTGTGTTTTTTGGAAGCTACCTTGTGTTTGTGTTAGGAGAAGAAGAAGTTTTGGAAGTTTGTTGGTGTAAACATGCACAAGTCAAGAAACCCTTTTGTCGAGTATGGTTTCTGCAATAAATTTGGACATGTGTTAGGTACGATACACAAAACAAATAATAATTGGGTATTTAGTTTCCAAGAAACGGGTAATGGAGATGTGTTGATTGACTAGTTGTGAAGTTTGGAAGTATCAATACCACAAATTGATAATGTGTCCATCTTGAGAAGAGAGTCCATTAACTAATGGCCCTTTGAAACTTTTGTTACCTAACTTTGAGATGTACTCATGGATTCAAGTGCAAGCACACAACAATGTAGAGAAACCTAAAACTTAAACAATCTTTTATTTAGACATGACCATAGTTTCAATGGACATTGAAGAAAAAAGCATTCTTCTGCTCATAAAGACTTTTAGTACGTATTTAATATAAATAAAAACATCACAATTTGAATACGAGATCTTTTGGTCACAAAGACTTTAGTAGCATATTTCGAAAAACTTTCACTTTTTTGTGAAATCTACAGATAGGTAAAAACAAAGACAAAGTTAACATACAAAACTCTCCGTTTTGTAAGGATCAGAAGAAGAATATAAATTTTTTTTAATTAATAAGATTAATTATAATAGCAGTAACTCTAAAATAAAAATTACATTATCCGTGATATGAGAAAATTTTTATTAAATGAAAAATTGTATTCAGACTATAATATATAATTTAATAAATTGCTAAAACAACATAATATAAAAGAAAAAAATATAGAAAATGGATTGCCATCAATTTTAAGAAAAAAACAAGAAGAAAGTAGTTGAAATTAAATAAAGTAATGTCAGGAGGACCACAAGTCATGTCATAATATAGAATTGAGAGTACATCACTTAACTTTGGGGAAATTCTTTCAGCTTTTTACTTGTTTCAACCAATAAAAAGTATAAATCTTTTAACCGAGTGAATGGTAAAAAATTTAAATTTTTATTTTTAAAATTGATTTATTTTAATAATTTTTTTAAAAAAAACTGATTAATTAATTCTATTTTTATTAATTAATAAATTTTTATAAACCAAAATTAATTTATTAATTTTTATTTAACAATTTCTTTTTTTAATTAAACTTTAAAATTTTTTACTAATAAGGACAATTTTTTAATCATATTTCAAGTTCTTTAATTTTGTTAAATTTTTAGTCAATTTTATAACTGTGTAATAATATTCGTTGAATCTTTTAAATATTAAATTTTTTATTTTATTAAGTTAATTATTAGTTTAATTTTTAAAATATTGATTTATACTAATAAAATAAAAAGTTATTTACACGATTTTGATACATATTAATGATAAATTTTATTATTGAAATAAATTAAATCAATTGATGTATAGAAAACTGTAGTGAAGGCAAGTGAAAAATCAGAGAGCTTTATAAGGCTGCATATTGCTCCTTACCGACAAGACACCTTTCCAAATTTTACCACTAAATCTCGTTTTTTCGTAAGAAAATTTACAGTCAGTTCCTTTCATCTCCCAATTCTCATTCGACGCGATTGCAGTTCGACGCATCTTCTAATGGTTGACTCTGTGCACGAAGCACTGGAGCGTGGCACATCTGTTCTATAAGTCGCGTAGTTAGCATTCTCCTCGTCCGTAATGTACTAACTTGATTTGTCTTTTCAGAATTTTCTATTATTTTTTTCTTTTTCTTTATCACAATATTTCACAAATTTACAAAAAAAAGGACTGAAAAATAAGATAAAGATTTTAAATTTAAAAAATTCAATCAATATTAAATGATCATAAAATTAACTAAATATTAAATATAACTAAAAAAGATTGTTTTTATCAATTCAAAAATTTAAAATTTAATTGAAAAATAAATTATTAAATAAAAATTAATTAATTAATTTTGGTTTATAAAAAATTATTAATTTATAAATTTTAATCAATTAATTAATAAAGTTATCAATTTTTAACAATAAAAATTATTAAAATAAATCAAACTGAAAAGTTAAGAACTAAACTAAAAAGTTCCAACACTTATGATTTTTACATTTAGATAGACCTAACCGATTATATTTTTAAATCATTAATATATCAAATGAAATATTACTTTGAAAAGCAACGATTTAATAAAAATTTTGTTGATACATCAGATTTAAAAAGATTTATTATTACGTAACTTTATCCTAACTAACGTATAGGTTATTTCCGAAAAGATTTAGGGGTGCTTGGGTAAGGGGTATGAAAATAAATCAGTAAGAAATGAATGAATAGAAATAATTTGTTTTTTATTACGATTGATTGAATAATTTTTTCATTGCCTAGTTTTAGGTAATAATCCATACCTCCTATGTGTGGGAAGAATGATTTTGATTCTTGCAAATACTAATATTTTTTAAAATTTGGTAATTAAATATAAATGAACTATAATTAATTAAAATTTAATTAAGTAAAATATAAATAATTACAATATAAGTCTTTAAAATGTAATTATTTAAAATATAATTAATTGATTAATTAAAATATAATTAATTAGTTAATTGCAAGGTAATTAATTACAAATTTTTATTTCTTAATATTTTTAATAAATCAACTACTACCAATAATAATGTTAATCAACTATCATAATTATAATAAGTATATCCACTCCCATTTTTCACTATATTCATTCTCATTCTTATTATTGTTCTTCTATATGAACCAACCACCTCCTTAAAAGTAACGCTAATTAAAATAGGCAAAGCCAACATACTTTTTCTCGCAATTTATTAAAATATCCCACAAAATATACGATAATGCCAAATTTTAATTCAGACTAAATTTAAATTAATCAAATTTTCTAACTTAAATAAAAATATTAATTTAATATAATTAATTAAAATAAATTATCTTGGTTAGGATTTACCCGCACTTAAAGACTTTTGCAATTTGTTTGGTTACTGTCTCTAATATGCAAAGACAGAACAAGACGGAAATTTGGAGACGGAACAGAACAGAAATTGGAGACAGTTAGCTGTTTAGTTGTGATGGACATAACAGAAACAATTGTCTTCGTCTCGAGGATATAAATGTGTTTGATTGCAAGGGACATAACATAAAAATAGTGGCTATGACGAAAATGCCCCTACAGTATAATATGATTAGAAATATGTAATTTATTGATTATTTTATAACTGTATCGATATTTATTTTAAGTGTATTTGTAATATTTTAATAACTATGAAATAATTACAATATAATTAATTAAATTATTATTATTACTTAATTATTTACATTATATTTAATTAAAATATTATTATTAATTAAAATATAACTAATTAAAATACAACTATTCATTAATTAAAATATTATTATTCATTAATTAAAATAATGTAATAATAAGAATAATAATAATAATAATTAGTTCAAAATTTATAATAATAATAATATAAGAAGAAGAAGAGGTTTAAAAATAATAATAATGATGATGATGATGATGATGAATTTAATAATATAATTAAGAATAAAAATTGCTTATGTAGAGGGAAGGGTATTTTTGACATTTCCTTATGTGTTTTGTTTTTGTTCTTAGGACAAGAATTCTTGTATCACAGTCTTGGAAGGAACAAAAATTTCTGTCTTTGTCCTTATACTTCGTAGTGTTTGCTTGTTGTCTTCACTCATTTTCGTTCCGTCTTCGAAGGACAAAGACAGAAATTTTTTGTTCCTTCCAAGACTGTAAGCAAACACTACGTAATTGCGAAACATTATTATCTTAGGACCGCTTGGTTTGAGGGTTTGGGAACAAAAGAATGAAATAATTATAAAAAACAGTGTTTACTTTGGGGTTTTTAATTTCAGGAGAATAGATTTATCCCATTAATTTTGAGAATTTACTAAACCCACAAAGAGGGGTGGGTATCGAATTTTCATTCCAATATAAGTTCTTATCACGTTTATTTTTTACTCTTTTATTCTCAACCTTTGCCCTACCATCCTCTTTATTTCCTTATCGTTTCTCAATTCCTTACGATCTCCCATCCTACCTTATCGCATCTCTTCAAAGAAAGAATTTTTTGTTCTACACCTTCAGCTATTAATACAGAAACTAAAATTACAAACCAAACATCATTTTTTATTTTTCATACTCATCCCTATTCCCTTCTACTATTATACTCATATTTATAGTCAACCCTATGCTTAAACCAAACGCCTCCTTAATATATTTGGACGTAGGCTTTAGCCTGAAACCCAAGGCCAATTAGGCTAGAGCAGTATGAAGTTGAATCAAACTTGATTTTTTTTATTTTTTATTTTTAAACGATAGTTTTGAGTCGAACAGGAATTGTACGTTTCAGTTCAGTACACAAATCCAATCGAGCCTCCTTCAATATAACTGCTAAAAATATCAATAAATAAGGTTAGCTTACACTAGAAATAAAATACTCCGTGATCTGAACCTTCTAGACCCCACACACTTTCACTAGAACATTAACGAAGCTCCTGGAACAGTCTTATCCAGAAAGTTCCTTTGGTGTTCTCTTGTTGGGCCTCTATATATATGTACATAACCCCCATCTAGACATTGCTAGTTATTCAGATCCGATATAAAACTTGTTGAATTACTGAATTGGAATTCGATCGTTGACTAAGAGTGTGTTTGGTTCAGCTTTTGGCTGGTAGAAAAGTACTTTTTTCTACCGCAAAAGTTATTTTAAGGAAAAAATGAGTGTTTGGCTGTAAACTTCAAAAGCACTTTTGGAGTAGAAATAGCTTTTTTAAAAGCT
>JAOTAY010000190.1:37832918-37848185 GCA_025629805.1 Erythroxylum baracoense | reverse complement strand
CTCTGAGAGAGTTGAGAGGCAGATGCTGGGTCGGGGGGGGGGGTAGTATTAGGTTTAAATTTCAAAAATTTCAAATTGATCCCTCACCAATTCGAATTTTCCGAAATTAACCGGTATTTACTGGTATGTTAGGTACCGTCCGATACCTAACGAAAAACGCCGGTACCGGCCAGTATTTTCGACCGATACTGATGCTTACTTTCCCGTACCGTTTCCCGACCGGTACGATACCTTCCGACCGGTACGGTACGGTAATCAACACGCTGATTATAACTAAGGAAAGGCCTGCCTCGTGCAGCTGTGCTGTGCTTTCTTACTGTTTGTTGCTGATTGTATAGAAATAGGTGCTGCCATGTATAAAAGTTCTCTCATAAGGATAGATGGTTATGGCGAAGGCTTTGATGGAAGCTCTTTAACTTTTTAAGTAAATGATTTGAAACAACGCCTAATAAGTCTTTAACCTGACATTGGGTCCTTTTGCTTCACCATTCTTGGACTTTAGTCCCAGCACAGAAGATCCGTAAAAAAAGCCGTGTATAATGTTGGAAAACGTTTGTCTTTGTTAACATTCTTCTGACGATAATAGTTTACAGAGTGATGAAAAGTTCAATAAATGGAACACGAGTAAGTTTTACCTCTGCATCTGTTATGCATGAAGACTGATGTGCTTTAAGATCAGAAGCTTTTCTTCTAGTGATAGATAGATTTAGACGCCACTGGTTGGGTGGTTGGACCATGTTATTTTAACTTGATTTCTCTTGCTTTTAGAGTTTAGACAGACATTTTCAAAATCTGCACTTAAGACACCTTTGGTTCCATTTTTTCAGAATAGAGCATCTTGATTCCCCTCTTCCGGAAGGAATCAGGATTATCGTCCTGAAAATGTCTAAAGTAACTCTTCTGTCGGATTAGCTTAGTGCGTAAACCCACTCACTCATTTTGCCGTAAAACCAACTTTGACCTTTTAAAGTAAAACAAATCAAATCATCATTCTTTAAATCTCCATCAACTGAAGAACCTTTAAGACCAGGTTAAGCTGAAAACAGGTTCGAATTGCCATTCCATTTGCAGCAAAGTCTGCCACCCTGCTTTCCTTTTGTATTAGAAAGCAAAAAATCAGTAATTTTAGCACAACAATTACGTAGCTAATTAATTCCACTTTGGGCATAGTTTTCAATGATAACTGAAGATACATACCATTTCTGGTGACAGACAATTCCACAAAATCATATACCCTACTAAAACATCAAATAGCGAGTAACATAAACAAACTTTACAACAAATGAAGTATTGTTATGCCAAGACCAAGACCACGAGTCAACAATCATCAATTCATAAGTCTCACCAAATGAACAATAAAAGGGAGTATATGGATTTCACATAAATATTGTAAATTCCCTATAAATACAAAAAGAATAGAAAAAGCTAGAAAGAGTACACAATCAAGAAAACTGGGTCTAGTAATGCGCTGCTCTAGCAGCCATGCTAGCAACATGAGCCTGCATCTGAGCAGCCCTAACTTTGGCTGCAGTGGCACGGTGGAAAAACTGCTCTCTTGACAACAACCTCACATTCCTCAAGTACTGATCAAAAGGCACAGCCCCTTCTTGCACAGCCTTGTCTAGAGAATAAACAACATCCTCAATGGCCAAATCAGAGGCCGTACACTCCAACATCTGTTTGGACAGCGATTCTGCACAATCAAACACTTTGTCCACGTCCAAATCCCCCAATTTACAAATCTTCCCCTCATTTTCCCTCACCCAACTCTCAACAACATCAGTGTTTATCAACACAACTTGCAATTGCGCCTCTAATCCCTCTTTCTCATCTTGCATCTCTTTCAACCCCTTATTGATCTCATCCTCTCTACTCTTCAACACAGCTTGAGCACTAAACAACCCTTCCATCTCCACTCCCCTCTGCTTCCTCATTTCCAACACATCCCCATGAACTGCCTCCACAATCTTGCTTATCGCGTTCCTCTTATACACCTCCGATGCGTCATCCGTCTGCGTCCGACCGTACGGCGAAGCCGGATATGGCCTTGCCAGTGGTCGCGGATATCCAACTGATCCAAAACTGTAATTATTAGGGTTTGGGCCAGGATTAGGATTCGGATTAGGGTTAGGGTTAGGGTTATTAGAAGGGCGACGCTGGGAGTATAGAGGAGGGTCGCGACCAAAGAGAGCACTCAATTCGCGAACAAGATCGACAAGATTAGAACTTGGGTAGACCCAATTATGCAAGTAGGGGACAGAGACTAGACCGGAAGGATTAACATGGGGATGATGGCGCTTGATGATCATGTCGCGCGTGGGGTTGACGTAGACGCAAGGCGGGTAGCGGGGGTAGGATTCGAGGAGCCAGACGATGATGGGGATGTTGTAGGTGACACCTTGGAAGGTCATGGGGATGGTGCCGTCGGCTTGGAGGAGGTTGACGCAGCGGCCGTCGTTGTGGGTGAACGACGCGGTTTTCGGGTCGAGAGATGGGTATGAGGAGACGAGAGAGAGAAGGTGTTGGCGGATGAGCCATTTGGTATCTTCGGTGTAGGGTAGAGAGGAAGGTCCCCGCTGGGAGAGGACTGAGGAGAGGAATTGTTGGGTGGCTTGCTGGGTCGCCGCCGGTGGCACCATTATGCTAGAGAGAGATTTGAGAAGACCGGAGGTTTCTGTTTCTTTCTTCGAAGCTAAGTTTATTATTACGATTTTCAATTTTATTAATAGGAAGTTTCTTACCTTTCGAATTAGATTTATTTCTGTATTTGATTCAATTATATTTATGAGGTTGAATTAAATTCGATCTATACTGTTTAGAATAAATTTATAAATATTATAATTAAATTCAATTACATTATTTGAAACACAATAAAAATGAATTATTTTATATGAATTTTTTCTTTAACTAAAAGCAACATATAATTAATGTATATATTTTTGTAATAATTTGTATATTTATGATGTATATATTTAAAAAAAGAATTTTTAATATTTTAAAAAGAATTAATTCTTCAATTCACATCAAGTGAATTAAATTCATTAGAAAATGAGATTCAATTATAGGCTGGAGTTTATTTGCTGATGCTGCATTGTTTCAGCACGAAGGTTGTTCAGAATTCGGGGGTGTTATTGAATCAGCAGAAGGATCCTGGTTCAGGGCAAGTTCAGGTTTTGTTGATGGTGTTTATGAGCCTAATATAGCAGAGGCCATTGCTTGCAGGTCAGCTATTATTTATGCATCACAACATTTGCCTGATAATGGTGTTGTCTATACAGATTGTCAACAATTTGTGTCTGCTTTGTATTCCTCTACTTGGGATAATTCTTCTTTTGGACTGATTGTCCAAGATTGCAGATTACTACTTAGTGTAAGAACTAACATCAAAGTGAGATGGATTAGGAGGTCTCCGAATAGAGCTGCTCATGAATTAGCGCGAGCTTCAATTCTTTTTTCCCGCTTTGTTATCTGGGAATCTATTCCACATATAATTTCTTCATTTTATAATCATTAATGAAGTTGGTTTTTTGCCTTCAAAAAAAATTATAATTTAATTTAATTTTTATTAAAGTAAGCGTAGTATAATTAAAATGATAAAAAGTAAAAATAAAAAAGTCATGGACATGATTTAAATAATTATGAGTGAATGAGTCGCTTAAAATTTAAACAGAACAACACATATTTCAATCAAATAGAATAAGACTGAGTAATATTAGACAGAAAATTTGAACTCAGACTCAGATGATTACGATGTATGTGGAGAAATTGTAGTAAAGATTTTTGACTAAAAATAGGAACTAGCAGTTAGAATTTTCACATATACAATAATTCTATTTAAATAAAATCTAACAATGACGATGGAAATCAATTACTTTTCATATGATAAGGTCTTATTTATACAAAAATATTTAAAAAGTAATATTTTAAAATTTAAATTGACTAGTTTTTTTCAGTTTGATTTAGTTTAATAATTTTTATTATTAAAATTGTTCAATTTATTTATTAATTGGTCAATTTTAATAAACTAATTAATATTTTTAATAGTTATTTTCTATTAAACTTTAAATTTTTCAATGCTTTTTTGATTAAGTATAATTCTTTTAATCAATTTTCAAATTCTTCAATTTTATTTAATTTATGACTGATTTTATAATGATCTACTACTGATTGCACATTTTAAATCTTAATCCTCTTGTCTTACTTTTTTAACCTTCAATCCGATTTTAAAAACAATATTGTTAAAAAGTCCATCCTTAAATTTCAATATACTAAAATATAATTTGTGAATTTTTAGTAATAGTAAAATTGAATATGTTAATATTGGAAAATTAAAAGTTTACATGTCAATAAATAAAAATTTTAAGAATTTAACCGCAATTTTTTTTCTTTTTCATAAAATTTCAATGATTGTTATCATATTATTAATTAAGTTTATATTTATGTATTTTGTTTATAAAACTAATTAGTTGAGAATATTGTACAATAAAATTCTAACATAGTAATCCATTTTAACTACATAAGATGGCCAAGTGATAGAAGGTAGGACCGGTAAGTTGTTCAAATTCGACCAGTTATTCTTAATTTGACCCAAAATTAATAAATTTAGTATGAATTAATTAAGATTCTAATTTTTTTTTATAATTCAAAATTTTAACTAAACTTGAGTTCAAAATTTATAGTTAGTCCAATTCAAAGTTTAGTATATATATATATATATATATTAACTAGGGTTATTTTATTATCTTTTATCTCTGCAGCAACTCATTCTTTTTCTTTTCTTTCCGTTATTTTTTATTTTTTATTTTTCTCTCATCTCTTTTATTATATTTTCTCTCTTCTATTTTCTGTTATTATGTCCAATATTTTAAATATCGAATCAAAAGTTAAACCGATAAGACAAGAAGTTTAAGGATTAAAAGATTCAATCAGAATTAGATCGTTATAAACTGGCTAAAGATTTAATAAAATAAAAAAATTTGAAATATGACTGAAAGAGTTAAAGAATTAAAAGTTAAATTAAAAAAGGTATTGTTAAATAAAAATTAATAAGTTATTTTGGTTTATATGAACTTATTAATTTATAAAAATTGACCAATTAATTAATAAATTGATCAGTTTTTAACAACAAGAATTATTAAAATAAATTGAATTGGAAAGTTAAAAACTAAATCGAAAAGTTGAACGGTTCAAGATTTTTGCAGTTGAATCGACCAAATCGATTAAAATTTTTAATCATTGATTTTGTCTTAATCTTTGTTGACTGCTACTGGCAATAAGGTTTTCTTTCTTTATATTTTCTATTTTTGCCTCCTAGCTGGAATAAAACCATATATAGAAGTTTGTCGGTTAATATATAGTAGTTATCTAATGAATATTACTGCTAAAGTGGTCGAAGATTTATTTAATAAACAGAAGAGTACAACTAAAAATTACTGGAAATTTATTGTTAGTTTGTAAGTTATTAATCAAAAGATGAAGATCTGCCGTTGGCAAATACTAGAGGCATTTGTGATAGAAATGGCAGATTGGGTTGGATTAAGTTGGTCTGATGTACAACCCTAAAAAGAGTTGATATTACCTATTAAGCAACTCTAGCAATAAAGTAGCTAATAAAGCGAGATAAATGGGAATGAAGCAAGGAAAGTTACCATTCAAGTGCCTTGGAATACCAATCTCTCAACAAAGAGTTAGTGCAGCTGATTGCAAACCAATGCTAGACTCTATACATGGAAAGATCAACCAATTGAAGAATAGGTTTCTTAGCTATGGAGGCAGGCTCCTTTTAATACAATCAATTATGAGTATCATCACAAACTATTGGCTCAGTCATCTTCCTATACCTAAAAGCATATTCAAGGAAGTGGACAGAAGACTACATGAGTTTATATGGAATGGGTCTAATAAAGGAAGATGTAAAGCGAAGATTAGGTAAAGGAAAATTTGTTGATCAAAAGAGCAAGGAGATTTGGATTATATTCTTTAAAAGAGCTCAATAAAGCATGTCTAACTAAGAATCTATAGTGGTTGTGCAGCAGAACGGAGGACTTATAGGTGAAATTGATCCATGTTGTGATCACTGAAAATGAAAGCATTTGGACATTGAAGATAAAGCAAGACATCTTAGGAATCCTCAAGGAAATCTTAAGCACAAGACAGTGGATGCAAAGCCTAATGCTTGATGAAATTGGGGATAGTAATCAAACTCTTTTTTGGTTTGATTATTGGCATTGCAGGGGGACCTCTTTACAAGGTTGAGGAGTTAACATCTTAGATGACTAGTGAATTCCAACACTAAAGTGATTTATATAATACCAATGGATTTTGCCTTTTCATAGTAACAGGGGGGCAAATCTCATTTTGAACTAAGCAACAGGATGCCAACAGCGGAAACAAGACGAAATCAAGTAGACGGGTGGGAAATTAGGTCAGTTTATTATGAAAAACTGCAAACTCTTTCTGCAGAATGATCAATAACCTAGAGTGAATTGGGCTGCACTAGTTTGGGATAAAGACATTAGACCCGCACATTCATTTGTCTTTTGGTTGGGAATGAGTGAATTGTGAGTTGTGTTGTGTCGAACTAGAAAGTTTAGAACACATTATGACCAAGTGCAACTTTGAACACTTATTATTCAACTGATTCATTGGAGGAAACTATTATTTAGCTAGTGAAAGAGTGGATGGGAAACTAGGTAGATTACAAAGCACTTAAGATAAGCTGGTTTCGATGGTTTACCAAGTTTGGAAAGAAAGGAATTATAGGATTTTCAGACAACAAAGTGAAAGTGTGGAGTAGATTTTTCAGGAGGTGACACTTCATACCCGACTCAACTTGCTAGTAAGGGGCATCGCGGATAACCTAACTATTACCATGAGAAGGAGCTGGGCATTGGACTAAGCTGATCACAGGGAACATTATGACCTAGTAATCTAGTTCTTTTGTATTATACTAGTACAGTTGCATACTTGGTTGTGTAAATAACAGTTTATTAATAAAATCTATTAATTTTCGAAAAAAAGTTGGGACTTGGGTGGATTTGGGCTCTGAATGGGATTTAAGTTATTTCAATCGATTTTGGAATCAAGTTTGAGCAGCATAAGGTCGGTCCTATCAAACTTTAGGCTAAGCTTAAGTCACTTATAAATGACTTTAGGTCATATTTAGGCCATCTTAGAACTTACTCATTACTAACTCTCATTAGAAGAAAATTAAGAATTTCATTAAGATTTTGATGTTTAAATATGAAATATTTTTGGATTGTTTAAGTTTGGACTCTTAAAACTTCCTTTTCAATTAAATCTGTTATTAAGATTTAAATTACTAATTTATTAATTGAATTTATTTACATCAAGAACAACAATAACAATATAATAAAAATCCAGCTGAAATGCAACTTTGAAGAGGTCTAGTAGTATGCAATTTTACTTTTATCTAGTATAGAAGATGTTTACAAATGACCTACATGGAAAAAAATAGTAATAGTAATAGTAATAGTAACAGTAATAGTAGTAATAGTAGTAGTCGTAGTAGTAGTAGTAGTAGTAATAATAATAATAATAATAATAATAATAATAATAATAATAAATAAAGTATGAAATAAGCATTAAACTAAATAATATGATAAAGAAATAATAATAATAAATAAATAAATAAAAGTAGGAAAAACTTAGGCTAAATCTCTAAGAGGTAATTACTACATATTTAAAATTTTAAGCTAACTAGAAGAGAAAAATGTTAAAAAAACCTATAAGAACGACAAGGATCTCTTTGTGAGAAATCATTTATATGTATCCTAGTATGTCAAAGTTTTCTATTACTGGTTCCTGTCTTCGATAAGTTTCAACATTGTCATATCATTTTTTATCATCTTCCTCAATTCTTTTTAGTACAATCTTTTTTGCTTTTACAATTTTTAAGTACAATCTTCTCACGTATTCTCACTAGAGCGTTCGAGTGTCTCCTCTTGTCATGTCCAAACCATCTAAGTCTTATCTCTTTTAAATTTTTAATAATGTTAGCCACATTTAATTGTCCTTTACCATTATATTCCTTACCTTATCTCTTTTAGTAAGATTGCACATCCAACAGAGAATTCTCTGATAAAGCAAACACACGCAAGAGATACTTTTAATTTGAATAAAACGACAGGGGCCCGTCAAAAAAACAACAATAGGAGCCTGCAAAGCAAGAGGAACCTATTATGCGATAAGAGTTTATTTAAGCAATAGAAGCTTGTAAGTGATAAAATCTTGTTAAAAGACAGGAGCCTACTAAAGGATAAATCTGGTTAAGACAATTTAAAATAGAAGATGCCTGATATAATGAAAGGAACCTTTAGAAACTTGAAAAAAGAAGGAGCCTACTATAATAGTGAAGGAGCCTCTTGCTGAAATGAACACACACATAATATAATGTCGAAATATAAAGGTTAAGAGAAGAGAGAGAAGGCCACAGTCGATTTATATTAGTTCAGCTTATAACCCAAGCCTACATCCAGTCCCAAGTATCCAACTTGAGTATTTCACCAAAATTCCAAGTAGTAATTTGACGAGCTTCAAGCTCAGAAGTACATATTTTTCAAGATTATCCAACCTTCCAACCTAATAGTATTTAACTAGCCTCTATAAGCTCTCAATGAATAATTTGCTCCATATAAGCTTCAATGGTCTCTCTAAAAAAGAATTGTCACTTTCTAAGGCATAAGAGATTTGATAATGATATGAATTTCAAGAGTATTGATGTATCTCAATAATTTGGCTTTCTCTCTTCTTTCCTCCCATGCTTCTCTCTTTCGCAACTTTAGTACCTCTTGCTTAAATAGACATTTTCTTTAACTAGTCGTTGCTTCATTTCCGTTCTGAATTTGACTTTGAATCTTCAATATTATCTCTGCTAGATCTTGTAATAATCAACTGTTAAGAGAAATCTGGAGCTGATAGATGTCCTTCATAAATACCAGATCCTTTCGGATATTATAAGATGAATAAGGCAAGTTCATAAAGAAAGATCCTTCAAGGAGGAAAACATTTATCCTATAATTTTATTTCCATTTAAGAATTACACCGTTAATAATATAAGGAAATATATTTTGTTTGAATTTTTTATTTGGTCATCATCAAAACCATTAATAAGCCTAACAATCTCCCCTTTTTTTATGAAGACAATCAATAACAATTATATTTTCAAAAATCAAATAAAAACAATATATTTCGAGAGATATCTATAATAAGCTTTATAAGTTCTTACTGATTTGAAGGAACCTTTCCTTTCTACCATATAGACTTCACAACAAAATATATCACAGATTATATCATCAATTCTCAGGAAAGTATATCAAATATCATATATTAAAATATATCTCCTTAATCCTCCCCCTTTGTCATTATCAAAAAAATAGAGAGAAAGGAATAAATCAGGAAAAAATAGCAACAAAGTTGTCGAAGAGATATATAGCATGTCATGTCCAAAATCATGCAAGGCAAAAATATATCATCAACTGACTCTTAACTCTCCCCCTGCATTAAAGCTGAGAATTCTTCACAAAGAGATGGAACAATATCACCAAACTAAGATAAATCGTCATTCTCTCTTTCTAGTATGAGTAGTTGTTTCCATTGAAGTAAGAAGTAAGGAGATTTTGAGACAGATTGTCCTTCCAAAACTTCTCAAGGTGTTTGCTATGATCTATCAAGTACTGTAAAACACAAAATATGAAATCTCGCTCTGATACCAAATGATAAAGCAATATACGCAAGAGATACTTTTAATTAGAAAAAAATGACAACAGCCTGTCGAAGTCTAAAACAATAATAGGAGCCTGCAAAGTAAGAGGAGCCTGTTATGCAATAGGATTTTGTTTAAACGACAAGAGCCTGTTAAGTGACAGGAGCGAATAGGATTTTGTTTAAACGACAAGAGCCTGTTAAGCAACAGGAGCCTACTAAAGGATAAATCCAGTTAAGACAAATTAAAATAGAAGTCACCTATTAAAATTAAAGGAAACTTTAGCCAGTTGAAAACAGAAGGAGCCTACTATAACAGTAAAGGAGCCTTTTGCTGAATGAACACACACATAATATAATGTAGAAATATAAAAATTAAGAGAAGAGAGAGAATGACACAATCGATTTATATTTGTTAAGCTTATAACTTAAACCTATATCCAGTTCCTAAATATCCAACTTGAACGTTTAACTAAAATCCTAAGTAGTAATTTGATGAGCCTCTTCAAGCTCACAAGTACATATTTTTCAAGGTTCTCCAACCTTTCAATGATTACATATTTTTCAAGGTTCTCCAACTTTCCCATGAGTACATATTTTTCAAGATTTTCCAACCTTCCAAACTAGTAGTATTTTGCTAACCGCTACAAGCTCTTAATAAATGAAGAAGTAATTTACTCCATATGAGCTTCAATCATCTCTCTAAAAAAGGATTGTCACTTTCTAAGGCATAAGAGATTTGATAATGATATGACTTTCAGGAGTATTGAAGTATCTCAATAATTTGGCTTTCTCTCTTCTTTCCTTCCATGCTTCTCTCTTTCGCAATTTTAATGGCTCTTACTTAAATAGACATTTTCTTCAACTAGCTATTGCTTCATTTCCGTTTTGAATTTAACTTTGAATCTTCAATATTATCTCTACTAAAATATTTTAATAATCAACCGTTAAGAGAAATCTGAAGTTGATAGATGTCTTCATAAATAGTAGTATCCTTTCGGATATTGTAAGATGAATAAGGTAAGTTTATAAAGAAAGATCCTTCAAGAAGGAAAACATTTATCCTATGATTTTATTTCTATTTAAGAATGAGACTGTTAATAATATAGGGAATTAAATTCAATTTAATTTTTTTATATGGTCATCGTCAAAACCATTAATAAGCCTAACATCCTCATCTCCATCATTATTATCGTATGATTATGCACCTGTTTAATGGGCTAACACTCCGCCCCATAAAGCATGGTCGACCTAATTACTAAATGATAGAATTTACCTTTAAGCTTGAGTGGTATCTTCTTATCACATAAAACTTGTAATGTACTTCTCTATTTAAGTCAACTTGAACTAATCATATCTTTAACAATCTCTCTATTATTCTAGATGATCGATCATAGATACTTAAAATACTCCTTTTATGGTATAACTTCTAAACCAATCTTTATCTCCACATTGGTAGCCACTTTATGCCCCAAAAAGTATATAATTTATAAATTATTAAATATTTAAAAAATTAAATATAATTTATAAATTTTTAAAAATTTAAAAATTTAACTCACACTAGCTTAAAGCTTAAAATATAGCATGTATTTTTCATTTATATAAAAAAAGAGGGAAATTAGACAAGCCCCTCACTATTTGTTTTGGACTAATCATATAATTGGTTGAATTGGTATCTTATACCATTTCCATTTCTCCAATTCAAACTGTTAAGAGTACTTTAAATAATATTATAATCATTTATGAAAAGTAATTAACAAATAGAGAATAAAAAGATAATAGTATAATATGACTACATGCATACTAACATTAATGAGTATCAACTAATGAATTTTATTGCGAAAAGTATTTTGACACCATACACACACACACACACAAATATATATATATAAGGAATAAAATTGAACAATATCATAATAAATATAATTTTCTGACCACTTTCGGCAGAAACTATCGAACAATAGTAATTTTCTAATAATCAATATTACATCAATAAACATATATCTAAACTGAAAATTTTCTAAATTTATGATGTTCATGATCCATTTAAGAATAGAACATACTCTTCATTAGAGCAACACATAGAAGATTTGAGAGAGAAAAGGGTTTTAGAACATTGAAAATAAACTATTTTTATTTATTCTCCAAATTCTAAATACAAAGCTAACCTTAATCCTCTATGAATATGGGGATGAGTGAAAGTTTAAGTAGATGTCTATTTCATGATAATGTCACTAATTACATCATGAATTAATTAACATCATTCCTTATATCAGCATTTCAAATACATTCCAAGTGAAAATGACATTATTATTTATATCACACTTAGTTCAAATAAGTCGACGAAAAGTCCACACTACATGAGGATTAGTTCAAAAAGAGGGTTGTGGGTACGCCGATGTTTTAGTTTTATATCCCTTCAAAAGGAGTTTTCTCCGATAGTTCTTCTTCGTATTAAACCCAAAGAGGAGCTTGAAGAAAGGGTCATTAGAAGTATTTTTGGTTTGGACTGCTAAATCACTTTCAAAATTGTAATCGATGAAGGCATATGGAATATTACTGGAATAAGTTGATAGGAAGAAGGTAGATTCGAATGTCTGGATAGCATGTCTGGGAGGAGGTAGTCTTGTCTTCTTTTATATGCTTGGCAATGAAAGTGTACTTAGTGAACCACTCAACCCATTTCAATGGTTGTGTAAAAAGACAATCTTTTGTTTAAACTAGAGCATCTTTGAAACAGATGACGTACTCATTTTAATTAAAAAATGATTTCCTACTAGGTGGTACTTATCTGTTATGGATTTACTCTACAATTTTTTTATCCATTTAGCTTAATTTAGATTATTATTATTATTATTATTATTATTTCTTTTCTTTTCCTATGGGTTATTTAAAAACAGTCTCTTTAATAGTTAAGAGTAAAGTTACATACTATTAACCGTTACAAATTCGACATATCAAAGAGATTTTTACTTACGACATGTTTATTTCCATTTTTGTTTTTGGTTTTTTATTTTTGTTTTAAATTTGGGCTTGTTTGATTGAGTTTTAAATTTTATTTTTGTTTTTTATTTTGATTTTATCCAATTTTTAAAAATTATAAAAATCTTAAAAAATAGTTTTTTTGTTTGTATTTTTTCATAATCTAATTTTCTGTCAATTAAATATATATTACTTAATTATTTAATATATTAATTTTTAATAAAATTTATGAATAATTTAATTTAACATTATATATTTAATTAATTAAAATTAATTATGAATAATTTAATTTTACTTAATAATTTTATTTAATTTTTGTAATTAAACTAAAAAATAAATTTAATAAATATAATTAAATTTAAAATTTGTTTCAAATAATAAAAATTTCAATTAAATTTTGATTTAATAATTAAAATATATAAAAATTTTAAGTTATTTATTTTGATAAAATAAAATAATTTTATTAATACTTTGTTAATAAATATTATATAAGAGTATAAAATAAATTTATTTAATTAAAAATAATTTATTTCTAAGTTTATATAATACGTAATTATTATCAGTGATAAAAATATAAGTACAGTGATATTAACAATTAAGCTTGTTTTTATTTTATTTGAAAAAAATATAAAATGAAAACAAAAAATAAAAACTAAGAATCACAATAAAAAAATAAGAGTGGAACCAATCCACCTCTTAATTATTATTTTTGTTGATGTTGTTTCCTACCGGCTGGGATACAAATTTCTCTATTCCTCTTTTTAGAACTAAAACATCTTTATATATAGACTGATAATGCATTTTTTATTTCCTAAAGCAACCCCTCTTGTACACACGTAGGAATTGATTAAATGGCACATAGGATATCGACCCAGTATTTATCACTAACATCTATTTACAATATTTGCTTTTCGTCAGGGAATCCTAAGTAAGAGATGTAAGATACAATTAAATCACAATACTTAAAAATGAAAATCAATCATGTCAGATTATTAAGAGTAACTAGATAGCGGAAGCGTACCTGAATTCATTAGAGTAATCACGTATAGGATATTGCGGTGTGTGTTGATCTTCCAAGAGATATCTTTTAGTTGTTTTATCTTTTTCTTGAAGGGATTAAAGAAAAGAAAACCCTTAAGCCTCTCTTGGAGACCATAACCACATATTTATATGTTTAGTGTCAACTACTAATTTGCCCATCATAAATTAGAAATATAGTACTGGGTTTCTACACATATCTTGGGTCATACTTTAATTAGATAATTTGGACCCAATAATTCAAAACTTTATTAGACCACTTCTATTTTGAGTCATATCTTACAATAGCCCATGACATTTAATTATACATATATGTTGTCCACCCAAAAATAAATCCAATAATCTCACACTTGGACTACATATATATAAAACTTTTTATAATTATACGTCATGATAAACCTTATGAGTTCAAAATTGCTATTATTGCTTAATCATCTTTAAACAAACCGGTCCATTAATCATATCAATGCAGGATCAAAAGAATCTTCGTCACAATCATCGTGACTAAACTCATCAATGGTCACATACATTAATAAAACAATGACATGGATCAAGTATAGATGTGTAGCATGGAAATTTCATGTCATGTGATCTTTAACATGCCTTTTCCAACTGATCCTACTTTATTCCTTAATGAGATCAAACCGAATGAAATCAGAGTGTAAATTCACAAAACAAAACTTTATACTAAAATGCCAAATCATACAAAATTCGTAAGACATGTCTGTAACCATAAATGTATACAAACTCCCACTAAATTAACATATCAGCAAATGCAAAAACACCCATATGAGTTGTATTCTCATGAAAGATCTTGGGTGGTAAACCTTTAGTCAGCGGATCCGCAGTTATAGAGTTTGTTCCAATATGTTCTATAGACAACTAACCACTCTGAATTCTTTCTTTAACAACTAGGAACTTGATGTCAATGTGTTTCGACTTTGACGAGCTCCTGTTGTTATTAAATTATAGCACTGTCGAATTATTATCACAAAATAACTTTAATGGTCTTTCAATGTCATCAATAATTCGTAACCCAATGATAAAATTTCACAGCCATATGCCATGATTGGATGCCTCATAACACGCTATGAACTCAGCTGCCATGGTGGAAGAAGCTACGAGTGTTTGTTTAACACTCTTCTAAGAAATAGCTCCTCCAGCAAGCATATAGATATAGCCTGAAGTGGATTTACATCTGTCTTGGCATCCTGCAAATTCGGAATCAGAATAACCAATGATCTCCAGCTTATCAGATTTTCCGTATGTGAGCATGTAATGTTTTGTTCTCTTGAGATACCACATAACCCTTTTGGCAACTTTCCAATGATCCAATCCAGGGTTGCTTAAATATCAGCCTGACATTCCAACAATGTACGCAATATCCGGACACGTATATACTTGAGCATACATTGGACTCCTTACAATTGAAGCATAAGGAATCTTCTGCATTTCTTTAGTTTCTAAATCATTCTTGGGGCATTGATTGAGACTAAATTTGTCTCCTTTAGCTACAGGGGTATC
>JAOTAY010000190.1:37805717-37821820 GCA_025629805.1 Erythroxylum baracoense | reverse complement strand
TTCTATCAGTTTGATTGTGAGGGTGAAACATTGTGTAGATATTGAAGATGTTGAATATAACATATAATAGTCAAGTTTACTAGATGGTTCACCTAATAGATCAACTTCTAAATTGCCTTTTTGACATCTCTTCTTAAGAGATATTGGGACATACCTCTTTGTTCTGCTCCAAGTTCTGTTAAATCGGACCGAGTCAAAGTTGAAGTTTTTAGCTTGCATGATCCATTTAAACTTGAAAAACATGCGGTGGGTTTTCGGTTTTCCTACAGACAAACGAAAATTTCGATTGAACACCGTATCTTGTCATTGTCTATAAACTACATTGCCGTGAGGGGATTTTGTATTATGCTGCATTGTAGGAAACATTGTTGGATAGCCACTCTAGACCTTCATACAGTCCTTGTCCAGATATGGCTGATGAACCTTGGATATACCTGCAAAAGATAGTTCATAATATTTAGCCCTCTTCCCACGTTACTTGAAAGGAGACAATCTCTGAACTCTCAGCAATGCTTGGTAAATCAGAGTTTTCAAGCAACAGACTCTTGCATACCAGCAACGGTGTCGAAGAGCGTGCAGTCCAAGCTTATCAGCAACCTCGGACACGGACATGGCATTTTCAAAGTCCTGCTTGTTGGCAAAAACAAGTAATGCTGCATCCCCCAATTCACTCTACAAGTAAGGTTGATCATCTTAGTATAAGATTGATTTTTCAAAGTTCAGTAATCGAATCCTATGCCTCCAAGAAAAGGGTTTGTGCTTCTATCAATGCTAAGAAAGCAAGAACTTTATTCCAACAGAGCTCACGTACATCGCTTAGAATCCGATGCAGTTCATTGCGGGCTTCTGATATTCTTTCTCTACCATTACTGTCCACCACAAAAACGATCCCTGCTGCGTTTTGAAAGTAATGTTTCCACAAAGGACGAATCTGTAATCCAACAAGTTGAAAGCTTTTCTCATCAATAACTTTTCTCTACATATACAATTGCTTGAAAAAGAAAAGGCATGTCTTCTATCTCCATTTCCCATTTATAAGCTCCAGGAAGGTTTACGTTTTTCACATTTCCCTCGGAAACAATACATTTTCGTCAGGAATCATTTTAGCCTATCTCTAGGATCAGTTTGTACCTTGTGTTGTCCTCCGATATCCCAAACACTGAAACTCACGTTCTTGTATTCTACTGTCTCCACGTTGAAGCCTGCCATAAGAAATCAATTACAGGACGAGTTTAAGCTTTCAGCAGTGTAAACCAAGAAGATAGATGTTTGAATCTTTCTAACTATCTGCAGAAGATAGAGGTCTTGATGGAGATGGAGTTTCATCAGGAAAGAGGTTTTGTAGGTTAAATACCAATCGTTGGAAGGCTAGTAACAACTTCTCCAAGCTTTAACTTGTACAAAATGGTTGTCTTCCCGGATGCATCAAGTCCCACCATTAGAATCCTGACTTTCGTCCTGGGAAGAAACCTCTTTGCAATTCTGGATATGGTTTTGCTCATTACACCATTAATCAAACCCATAATGCAAACTGGTGAAGAAAACAGAGGAAATTTGCAAGGAGAGAGATGAACCCTCACAGGCAAAGAAGAGATCCTATGTCTAGAGAAGAAGCTTAAAAGAAAAACTGATCATTATCAACATAAAGAACAGAATTTTGAAGATAAGGCACAAAAAATAGAATCTTCTGCTCAATGGTACATAGCAGACGAGCATTTCTGCATGGAGATGGCAGAGAATAGATTCTATAATAGCAATGGACGGAGATTATTTATCTTGCTCTGAAATTTCTATCTGAAGTTGTTGCCACTTATCGAAGAAAGCATTCACGTCCCCTTAGTGGGGTTGAATGGAATATGTTTTATTGGGTGGAGGGTAGAACATCAGGAACAGAATATATAGGACTTTACTGTAAGAGCTGACTTGAAGAAGATCTCAAATAAGTACTCGTTACACTGTTTTCATCCATGATGGTCCTGATAAGACAATAATGAAATTGTGCAAGTCACCAGTGCCCCGAAGGAGATGATCGAATCCATTCTGAAGCTTAGTCAGAACGAATGAAGGGCATTCACAGTATGACTTGAACAGCAAAACTCCATGGCCAAAAGTCAAAGAAAAGCTTCACATAGATAAAAATTTCCATCGCGTTTACATGCTTGAGGTACTGTTTATATTGACATCAAAGACGGAATTGGGTTTGAAAAAAAAAATGTGATTACTAAATCACAAACATTACAACCATCAAAACAGAATCACATGTCAGCTCTTAGAGGCAGATTGGAAGATAAATACAGCTGTTAGAACGCCCACTAGTCCTGTCACTGCCAATGCCACAGTGGGCAAGGGGCTGGTGAGACCAAAATTCTGCAACAACAAAAGGAGAATCGATTTGAGCATAGTACTTACCATTGGAAACTAATAGGATATGTGCAAGAAAAGGGTTAGGTTCAGAGGTTAAAGGACAAGAAATGGTACATTCATAGACCAATAAAAGAAGAAAAACTGTTGATTAAAGTGAGACAAACTTTGAGTGACGATTCCAAGGCCCCAGAAAATGTTTCACTGGGTTCCTATAATATTATAACAATAACAATCACATTGATCTTCATTTCAATGTTTCTATTTAATCAAGTATTTTCATCAATTTTTATTAACAGAACATCAAGTAACACACTCAAAATAAGTCATTTTTGTATTTGGGTCCATCTAAACACAATTAAAAACAACAAAAGAATCATGTCGCCCTTTGAACAATCTCTTCAAGAGTATAATAAACCAACTTGTTATAAACTAAAAACCCCAAGTACCCATCAACAATAGGCTCCCATTTGGGAATAACCTGTTCTTCTAGTTGCTTAACCTCCTCTCCCTACTTCGCCTGCTTTCTTGTACGCAACTGGGTAACCACAAACCTCATCGCCTCAACAAAACCTTTGCCTCACCAAGGTACTCTTTTTTGGCGTTTATCACCATCATGGCCGCCACAACAGTGGCAGTCTTCATGGGCATTTTGGCAATTCCAAGAAAAACAGAAACTTCAGATCGACAAAATGCCCTTTTGGAGACAAAACGCAAATAGGAAATTCGTTGTTGATGGAGAAGTAGTGGTGTTACAGAGACATGGGTGTTGTTAAACAGAGACTTGGGTTGAGAAGAAATAAGAGTAAAGGAAGCCATCTTTGTGAAAAAAACTGAGGTGATGGAGATTGAAAAGAAAATGAAACAACAGAGATGAGGTACACGGTACCCTTGAGTTGAAGAGATCATTCTTTTACGGTTTTTAATTTTTTACAGTATCTAAATGGACCCAAATAAGAAGACATGTTCATATACGATTTAAGTGTCTTACTTCAGATTGACTTAAATACTTGAGTGAGTGGAAACATTAAAATAAAAGACTGCAACCAAAACCTTTTATGTTGGACTTAAATAGGAAAAACCTTAAAATTAGAGGACAAAAAGATATAGATATTCCAATGCATGTCTATTGCCTTTGCATATGCATTTTACTAGTGGTTAGTATCAAGCCAAGCTCTGATGTTTTCTGTCAAACTTCCGATATGAATCTGGGAATGCAACGACGAATTAATCATATGAGAAATAGCATCAACCCATATAACCGTGAGTGACCAAAACTACCACACAGTAAAGTTTGGAATTGAATGTAGTGATTGCTAAAACCAGACATAGAAACTCCAGTAAAACACACCATACCTCCAGAAGGCCCTTGCCAGTTGCTATTTCAACAGTAATAGCTACAGCAAAGCCAACCATGGCAAACCGTCCTAGCCAAACATCCAAACTGTTGCTCTTCTGGCTACTCTGCTCGCATCTTATAGAGACTAATGTACTGCTTGCGTGCTTCCTCTGATAAGATGTTCTTGATATCACTGCAAATAATAGCAAGCCTTAGCTCTCAAGTGTTAACTTGTAGCAAACTTCAAAACACACGGACATTAACAATAGTCCTTCAGGTTAAATAATCACCGGGGATGAAAAACAAAAGAATATCAGGAAACTCATATGCAAGATTGCAAGTGTTCAAAGATTTCTTCCTTCCTTCATAAACTTCTTAGACAGTTAGACTCTATAAGCCAACATATAGGACACACGGGATAAATCTACAATTCATCTAGTAACCATTAGAGTACCCAAGCTTAGGCCTTCTACACTTGATTGCAAGTGGGTCACGGTGAATTTCTTGGTTTCTTAAGCACTCGTTGGCATCACAGTTCATGTGCTGGATTACATCCAAGAAACAGCAATCTTTTCCCATAATTGCAATTTCAAGATACGGCCTCAGAGGGGTAAAAAAGAGTATTAGTTTGACCTTCTACACATCCAATAATGTCAAGAATTATTCAACCTAAAACTTTGAGCTACTGGGCGAGGTCTATAAAAATTGTATCCCGACTCTAAACATAATATTCATCCCAAGCATAGGCAGATACAGAGCAAGCATCAGAGGCATTAAGCAAGTAGATATTCTTACAAAGCGGACAACCAGAAGCAAAGGTTGTTCCTTTCCAGGCTAAACGCGAAGTGGGTAACCGAGAAATGGAGCAATTCCTTGCTGGGCTAATGGAACAAACATCTGAAACAGGATATAGACAATCAAGGGAAAAGAATACAAATTTACAGAAAACTAACATGCAGAGAGAGATACCACGAGTGGAGAGGGAGAGAGAAGCAGAGACTTGAGCTAGGGCCATTCTGTTGTTGCTGTAAACGAAAGGGCAAAAATGCAAAATACTGTAAGGCACCGCAGCTATTAAACGTAATCCATTATCCAAAAGTGGTAGAGCTCTGAGAGATGACGAGGAGACATGTGAGAGGCACAAAATGACACGTTGGTCTTTTTGTTCTGGATGGACCCCCGGTTCTTTTGGTTGTACGAAAATGGAAATTATGCATGAACAAAACCAACGTCTTACTTGTGTTAAAACTTTCTCGAAACTCATTTCGAAACGTTTGATCACACAAAACCATGCCTTGGAGACCACCTACAATGCTGTTTGATCCTGTACAATTTGGGTTGTGGCATCTTGTTATTCCTGTTAGGGTGTTTCAATTTGTGGTAATTAATTTTATCCATACATTCAGGTAAACCTTACAGTGGTGCAATTCAGCTCGCTATGCTTATGTTGTCTGGCGACCCAGTAAAAGTACAATTTTGACTCATAGATTGAGCGTAAGTCCCGACCAAAAGCTTTTGTCTTTTGCAGTTTTATCTTAAAAGACCCTAGCTTTAGTTACTTCATAATTCACTGAAACATTATTTTGACTTAATGGCCCCTGATTCCAGTATCCATGACAAAATGTTAAGCAATTCATTCTCTAATGTCCAGGTGAGTAGTATATACTCCTTATCCATGGTTAAGTCATCGGCTAAGATTACTTGCTGTTCATGACGAGAGGCCTAGTCACATGGAACTTAAACAAAAGCTTTATCCAAAACCAATTGCCCATATTAAAAGGCAGATTCTCAAACAACGAGCTAAAATGACAATTGAACTACAGACAATAAAACCTGAAGAAAGTACATAATCTTGAAGCTGAATTATTTCTTTTCACTATCAAAGCTACCAGAAACAACCAAAAATGGCAGTTGATATTGAACTGTGATTCCCACCCAAAAATGACAAATTATAGAATAAAAGGCAAACAGAACCCAATGACCAAGGCCGCCATTACAACTTCAGGAAAATGAACTCTTCAATGGCTGGGATGTCACCAATCTTTTTCAAACTCTCCTTGCTAGGCGGTTCATCAACTCCAATTGCCATGACAGCTTGCTTTCGTGGGGCTATCCTTCCAACGCTCATGAAGCTGACATTCACATTCTCTTCTGCCAAAATGCTCCCCACCCTGCCTATCATACCTGGCTGATCAACCTGTCTGCAGAGTATGATGCTACCTTCCAAGCTCACATCCACCTCAAAAGATCCAACCTTGGTCAAGTGGGGAATACCATCCTTCACACGTCCCTCAACTTTTATCTCACCTGTCTCCGATATGGCACTAGCAAACTTGGATTCAACATTGGCAATCTGGACTTGGATAAACTCGAGTGCATTCTCTGGAGAACCATCTAGAGTGATACGTTCTTCAGTTATCCTCACGCCTCTCTGTTTGGCAGTAAAGTCAGCATTAACCAAGTTCACGAAAACACTGGATATGGGCTCAATCAGCCCCTTGGTGATCATGGCACGGAGCACCCTGGTGTCAAGGTCATCAGGAGCTCTGGCAGAAGCATAAGTTACTTTAACAGATTTCACACCACTACCTCCAGCTACCAGCTGGACAGCTAGTCTCCCAAGTTTCTCAGCAAGAACAACAAATGGTTTCAATTCTGTCAGAACCTGAGATGGAGAAATCACAACACCAACAACAAAAGCATTAAAATCCTCAATAATCTATAACAAAACCAAACCTCCTTAACAAGGCCACAAACAATAACAGAAAGGTGATATACCTCAGCAGGAACCATAGGTGCATTGACTGCAGTTGCAGCAAGCTCTCCTCTCAAGGCCCCAACAACAGCTTCAGCTATTTCTATAGCCACACCTTCCTGCGTACAAAACCCAAATGGCATAACATACCACGACTTGCATGACTGAGCAATATGAAGATTGACCCACGACCAAATGGTTAACAAACCTGAGCTTCCACTGTGCTAGCACCAAGATGAGGAGTTGCCGTAACATTCTCATGCTGCACCAATTTGCTGTCCTTCTCTGGAGGCTCCTGTGTGAAAACGTCAAGAGCTGCCTGAGCAACAATTCCAGCATCCAATGCCCTAACCAAAGCATCTTCATCAATCACCCCTCCGCGAGCAACATTGACAATTCGAACTCCTTTCTTCATCTTAGCAAAAGTTTCATCATTGAGAATTTTTGATGTTGCTGGAGTAAGTGGCATGTGCAAGGAGATAAAATCAGCCGTTGATATGGCTTCATCAAAGCCCACAAGTTCAACACCAATGGCACGAGCTCGGTCAGCAGCGGCATATGGATCGTGTGCAATCACATGCATGCCAAGTCCCTTCGCTCGTCTGGCAACTTCAGATCCAACCTTTCCAAAGCCCATCACAGCAAGCGTTTTCCCAACAAGTGAGACACCTACATATTTGTTCCTTTGCCATTTTCCTGGATCACTCAAAAATAGAAGTAGATATGCTAGTTAGCCAATTTCTTCCATAAACTCTACTTTGACATAACAGAAAATTGTAGTAGTATAAATAATATGGAAAAAGATGCACTTGAATCTAGATCAACCTAATAACATTAGCTGCCATAAATGGTGAGCAAATTGCAGTAACTATAACGGCACAATATTCAGAAGCATTTTAACAGAGTATCGGGTGAGATCACGACAACTAGGCCGCTAAGTTTCCCAACTGGCCACAACTTAATCCTTTGGACCAACTGAGAACCCTTAAGATTTCGAGAAATTGTCGAAATATTTCCTGAACAATATCAATTTGGACGTCCCCTGAATATCAGCATCGTAAAGGAACTAAGTCGTACATGCCTTCCCATACCCTTTTACTTAGATATTACATATGAAATTCCAAGTCCTCGTGAGTCACTCTGTCTTCGCATAAAAAAAAGCACCCGCAAGAAAACAGTTTAAGATGAGACAACCAACAACATATGTACATGTCTTTTAAGCTCAGAAACATGCTTTGATCCAACTGATCCACAGAATTTTTATGGAAAATTTCCAATCAATTTATGTTTCAAATCCTAGCTTCCATATACACTGCAACTTACGTCCGGATATGGAATTGAATTCTTCTTTAAATTTTAAAAACTTTTTTCCACCTCTTCAACAATTGCCCAACTCAGATCCAACAGTATTTCCTAAAACAACGATCACAAAAAACAGAACCATGCAACAAAACGCATTCAAGAGAACCAAAAACATGCAATAACGCGCACTTTAACCCCCAAAAAATAAAAAAACCAAAGTAAATACCGCACTAACCAGCCTTAACAGATGCATCGGCTTGAGCAATATTCCTTGCCATGGCCGCAAGAAGTGCGATCCCATGCTCCGCCGCCGCAACGGTATTTGCAGTCGGCGCGTTCACCACCAAGCATCCATGCTCCGTCGCCGCGGCCAGATCCACGTTATCGATCCCAACACCAGCTCTACCAACAACCTTCAACCTGCCACCAGCCGATTCAAAGACCTCGCGGCTCACTTTGGTCCCACTCCGCACGATCTGAGCATCACAAAGCGAGATCTTTGTGCACAGCTCCTCCGGACTAAGGTTATATGAACAGTCCACGTTAGCAAACTCCTTAAGCAGCTCAAGCCCAGCTGCTCCGAGCTTCTCGGCAACGAGGACGGTGGGTTTTGCGTCGAGAGAAGCAGCAAGGACAATGAAGCGAGGCCTCCGGCGAGTGTTGCGGGGAGTCACGGAGAAAGCTGAGAACTTGGTGGCTGACAAAGAAAGGGACGAAAGTCTGTTATTGAGAGATGGAGTTCGAAGGTTGGTGGCGGCGCCTGTTGTGGCCATATCAGCGTTGGACGGTGGAAAGCGAAAATGTAAGCTTTTACTAGTGTGCGTCCAGGAGGGAGGGAGATGAGATTTACCACTGATTTGGTTTTGGTTTTATATTTTGGGTTTGGGGTTTGGTGAGGGTTTTAGATGGAATGGAGCTGTCTCATGCGCGTTACGACACGTGAGAGTGGGAAATTGGAGTTGCCCGTTCTTTATAAATTATATGTGACTAAAATGGTAACCTTTTTTGAAAATTTTTTAAATTTTTTATTTTTTAAATTTTTAATAATTATAATTTATGAATTAAATTAATTAAACTCATCTTAATTTAATAATTTATTTTTAATAATTAATTTAAAATAAATTTAATTAATTCTTATTAAGTTTAAGATTTGTATAGAGAATCTTAGCAAAGGATGTGGTTTTCCAAAATTTGAGTCTTTATTAGCTACATACTATTAAAAGAAATTTCTCCTCATTAGGTAGAGACATGAATTTTAAGAAAACCTTATTAATCATAAGCAAGTAAAATGAAACAACAAAACATTAAGTGAAAGTTACGTTAAAGATGCAAAATTTGGACTGATTCGATAATATGCAATCTCAACTTATTTACAGGTCGTTTGAAATTTTTCGAATTGAATTTATTGACGAATTGGATTCAATTACATTTGTGAGATTGAATTAAATTTTATTTACACTGTTTGGAATAAATCTATAAATATTAGAATTTAATTCAATTACATTGTTTGAAACACAATAAAAATGAATTCAACTATTTATATGATTTTTTATCCTTAACTAAAAATAGTATGTAATCAATATTTGTATTTTATAATAATTTGTATATTTATGAAGTGTATATTTAAAAAATTTTAATATTTTAAAAAAATTGACTCTTCAATTCACAAATTAAATTGGACCATTTGAGATGTGAATTGAATTTATAAAAAAATGAGATTCAATTATGAAACTGAATTTATCTCTTTTTTAATATTCCAAATGTATAAATTGAATTCAATTACATAAAATTAATGAATTGAATCCAATTTATTGAATTCCAAATCAGGTGGTAATAAAATGACACTTTCATATCTTATAAAAAAGTAATTTATTTATTTAAGCAACGCTCTCTAAAAGCGCGTGCACCAAACCGGCAAGGAAGTAAATTACAAAGACAAGATGTGTGTGAAGTGGTGGGACCCGGACCTTTGGTTTGGTGAGCGATACTGGCAAAATTCAGTTTTGATTTCTCGCCGTAGTGGAAATGTATAATGTATTCGTGTGGGGTTAGGTAAAAGATTCAAATTATTTCTTTTTTTACAAGAAAATACGACATTTTTGTGGGCCTAGAAAAGCAATCAAAAGTATTAAAAATTTATTATTTCAAATTAAAAAATCTTATACTGAGCTTTCGAAAGAGGAAAAAAAAAGTTAAGAGATAGATTAATTTAGGCCGGGGTAAATTAGCTTGGTATATTATGAAATTGACGGGATTAAATTAACTTAATCAAGTTTAATGTCGTACTTAAATTTTAGGTTTAATTCAAACTATTTAGTTCGATTTAATCTAAAATTTACATACTCAACTTTAAAAATAAATATATATTTAATCAAATGTCCAAACTTGAATTTAAACTTAAACCAAATTCAACTTATAATCAAGTGGCCTAACCGATGATCATATTACAAATTAAGTTATTTTTTACTATGTTAAAATATAATTATTTATAAAATAGAGAGCATGGTATTTATTAAATCTTTTTTTAAACAGTTATCATTCTAAAGTTATTTGGTAAATTTATTTATTGAAAAGATAAATGATGATTTGAGTTGAGTGTTGACTTGAGTTTAGTACTTCCTTGTTAGTGGTGCCACGGTGGGATTTGTGTAGTGGGTACACTGATTACTATAAGATAACGCTACCAATCGTACAAATGTTGGTAATAAAATGTTTTTTTTTGCCTTTTTTTAATTTAAACCGGATAATTTTAATTAATTTTAAACATTTAATATTGACTAATTTTAAAAATTCGAATATATTGTCAAATTAAGTCAACCCAAATTTATTTTTAATTTTAATTTAGACAAAAATCGATCAATCCAGTTTAAATTCAGTCAAAAAAATTATAACTCGTATCTAATTTTTTATGAATCGGACAACATTGAATTATCGGTTTAGACGAAATTTTGCTAAGCCTACTTTATACACGTAGAAAAGTAAAAACTAAGAATGGGTAATAAGTCCAGATCTGGCCCGATCTAACACAATCTAGCTTGAAGTCATCAGACTAACCCTATTTAATCGAACTTAGGGTTATATTTGGATTTTTTTAATTTCGAGTTTTGAACTGATCGAGTTTTTAAAAATCAACTTCATTTTTAATAAAACATCAATTTTTATTTTTTATTTTAAAAATAAAAGTCAAACTACGCTAAACTTTGGGTCAATTAGGCCCAACCAAGTTCAAGCTCAGGTAAGAATTTTCAAGCTACGCTCGAACCTAGGTGGAGCTAATTTGACTTGACCAAAAACATTTACAAGTAGTAGGTGGAGCAACATTAGGGCCGGACCGAACCTAGCCCATTATTACCAGGCCCAAACTCGGCCCATTGTTAAGCCTGGTGAAAACATTTGTAAGTGATATGTGGAGATTATATATTCAGCATGGTCAAATTTAAAGTTAATGACCGAATTTGAGACCCCAACACAGGATGAAGAAAGCTGAAGTAATTGAATCAACAGCTAGACCCAGCAAACAAAAGCAAATCCACTCAAACCAAGGAAATGAACCTTTAAAAACTCTAGCATGATGATGATGCAAAGTGAGTGAGGTATGCATCAGCCAACATGTGTCCCAGCTTCATCTCAGATTCAGTAGTCAGATGGAGATTGTCCTCTTGCAGTTGCAGTCCCTTTGCATCCACGCACACCACATTTGGCAATTTCATACCAAGCTGTGCTTCTCTCACTTTCTCCATGTACTCGGCTCCCGATGCAATTGCTACCTATAAACATAACGTCAAGCATGATTAACATAATTATGGTTGTGGATTTGTTCGGTACTCACCTGAACGATTGGAAGAGAAGGCAACCCAAGATCCTCTCTAACATTGTGTACCAACTTCACCATCTTCTCTTGATAAGCTTCAGCGTCTTTTAGACTGGAAGTATCGCTCTCTCCTTGGAACCACAACAAACACTTTATCTGTCCTGCTCCATCTTTCGCACTCTCCTCAGCTCTCCTCACCATGTTCTCGTACAGCTCCTCCCCACGCGCCCACTCCTTGATGGCTGTCCCGCCCACCGCGCACGGCACAAGACCCACTACTCCGACGACCTTCCTCACCCTGTTCGAGAACGACATTCCGGGACCAACTCCACACACCTTCTTCGTGTCGATGTCGCAGTGGAGCGGAGCGTGGGCTTGTTCCCACTCGAGCTTGGCGGAGAACCGGAGAATATCGGTGTGGGGTTGGCATTCAGGTGGCACGACGCCGTCCCACTTCTTGTGGTAATGATGGTGGTCGTATATTTTCACCATGCCGCCGCGGCCCGCCATGTTGCTCTGTCCGGACAGTATGAAGATGTTCTTGCTGGGTTTGATCATTTCGTCCATTTCCCGATCACACAATTGCCAATCAAAAAACCCCGACTATAAAGTCTCACAAGAATGATTGGATCCTGTGTGTAAGATATTATTTTATCTCCATCTAACTTTGTTCAACTTGACGCAAAAGTATTAAGGAAAACCATGTTGGGCCTAAGCCTACAGTGCCAAGTTCAGGCGCAATAGGCCTTGGAAGTTGGAAGTTGCTTGCCTTGATCTAAACCCAAAAAGCCTAAAAATTCACTCCTACTACTACTACTCAGAAATGCAGTCGCTTCTCTCACCGGCGATTCGCTCGGGTTTCTCCACGACGGTTTCGACGGTGGTTTTTACTAGCTCTTCTCTTCTTCAGCTGCGGCGGCTAAGTCCTCATTCACTCTCTCGTCCAAAATGTATACTGAATTCGCAGGGGAGCACACAATCCCTCTCCTCTTTCTCTCCATGTCCGTTACCAAACGATCCGCTTAACAACAGAGTCCCGATACTGTCCTTTTCCAGAAGAAACGCTTCTTCTCCTAGTTCCAGCGCTTTTACTGCTCCAAACGACGAGGTTGAGAGGGCCAAACTCGCTCAGGTGCTTCTTTCCTTCTCGCGTGCATCAAAAAGAAAATACGCTGCAGATTTTTTTTTTGCCAATTCCTGATTTTATTTTGGCATTTTTGTGAAATTTGAGCGACCCATTTCAGGAATTCGCAGCGGGTACTGAAAAGAAACAATTTTTACACGAAAGTTTCATTCTTTTTATCTTTCAGTTCAACTTTTAATTGGTGGAGTTCCTGAATTTTGTTGCATAAGAACATGTGAAACTAAAAGATCAGAAAAAATGGAAAGCTCTAATAATTTTTATGCTTGTAGGTTGCTAAGAGATTGGAGAATACATCGAAGTACTTCAAGCGGTTGGGCACTTTTGGGTTTTGGGGACAGTTAATTTGCACGGTGGTTGCAGCTGTGATTCTTTCGTTTTCGATTATTGTCACCGGAAAGATATCCTCCCCAGCAACATTTTATGCCACTGCTGGTGGGATCGCAGCTGCTTTCATTTCAGTGTTCTGGTCGTTTGGCTACATTCGGATTTCGGAGAAACTAAAGAAAACAGCCAATGATCCTTCCAAGGTATTGGAATTCTTGATAACTATTTATAGTCCTTGTAATTTAGCATGATAACAATGTCTTTTGTGGCAAACCATGTAATAGTTCAAGTTCGGTATAGTGTAGACTAAGTTGAAATTTGTTAGGTTACAATGAAGATATAGAAGAAATGATTGACTCAAAGAAACAGGCACTCTTTAAATTTATTGTTACAAAGTGATAGGCAACCATTCAGACTTTCTTATTTTTCTATGTTAACCTTATGCTAAACTTTTATATCTATGATACTATCTTTCTCTGGAACCTGATCTTGATGACGTTGGTTCTTCTATCTCACCACCAGACAGTTGCAAAGATTCTGTATAGCACAATGGTATTCGTTGAAGATCAGGAAAATTCTTGGGCAGGCTTTTGCTCGTAGTAAGAATTAGAAGATCTACTGTTTGTATTAGTTTTTATGCTTGAGGCAAACTTATCATTATTTATTAGTAAATGGGGAAGAGTGCACGTAGCATTTAGGAGAATCATAGACTTCAGTGACATTTTATACATTTCATGAATGTTCTTTGGTATAATGTAATTTACATTGTACTCATCATCAAGTTGTATGTGAAGATTCCTAGATCTGTAGTCTTATACTCACAAGTCTATTTGTTTCTGTGAATTCTTCTTATGGGTTTCCTTAAGTTGGTTGGATCGACATGGGACGAATTATATACTATGGGAACGGATTGGTCTAGTTGGTATCATAAAATATATGATCGTTAACTGTTCTTCCTAATTCACAAATACCCAAATTATGTTAATGACGATAAGAATGTTGCTAAATTCAACCACATGCCATGAAGTTGCTACTGACTAATATGACATTGCTTTTGTTTGATTATCTTTCTTCTGTGTTCATTGTTCCTCTGATTGTTGTGTTTTAGGCACCTCCACGAGCTGAAGTTGTGAAAAGCTTAAAGAATGGTATAGTATTGAATCTGTTGGGAATGGGTGCTGCCATTCTCGGCATGCAAGCAACAGTTGGGTTGCTAGTTGCAAAGGCTCTAACTTCCTCTGCTAATCCGTACTATCAAGGAATTTCTCCTGGCTACAGCCCTGTTCTTGCTTTGGATGTGTTCCTGGTGCAGGTACCAAGTTAAATCTATTTCTTACTGTTTGAGTCCTGATAATGCGATAATCTGAATCCATTCACAGCCAGAAAATGAAATTGTTTGTTTCGTTGCATACGCGAAGTGAGAGTCGAATCACGGATAAACATTTATCTAATTTGGTAAAATAAGCTTTGATATTCATATGCAGATGAAACAATGAATAAAGCAAACATCATTTACACACTTTTATATGCTTTTACAGGCATCGGCAAACACTATACTTTCTCATTTCCTGGGCCTATCTTGCTCCTTAGAGCTTTTGCGTTCAGTAACATTACCAGCTTCAGAAAGCATTCCAGTGCCAAGGGTTGCGTAAATTCTGTCTCTCTGTGATCAGTGTCTTTGATTGATTTTGTAGTCAGATCTTGTCGAGGAAGTGCGAAAAATTCCAGTGTATAATTATCGTTAATGTTGGTGAACATTGTTATTTCCCGGATTAATATCTTCTGGTAAGTACCAAAAATTGCATATGATATAACCCCAACATACAAGAGTTTATGCACACCATACGAGTTTATTTCCATGACACATTTATCATATAATAGCTGAAATCGGTGTCTAAGCAATTATTGAAAATTTTATCACCAGCAAATGATGTAGCTGTCATAGGAAGAACCGAATTACATTAGCACGGGGTCTGATTAGTTGTTACACTGACTTGTATTTGAGAGGGAAAACAACAACAAAAAGATTCATTCTAAGTTCTAAATTCGATGTTCATTTTAGTTATTTAGTTTGAGAATTGCGAATCATGTTCATGTCAGCAGGTAAACACAAGTTTTGTACCGAGCTAGAATAAGATGACTCATGAAACATGCATAGGCTTCACAATTTCGGTCGAAAGTGTCACTTAAACCTTAACATTTACACTAAAATATAAGTTAAACCTTAACATTTTGAATCGTTCAATTTAATTTCAATATTTACAAAACATTAAAAATAGACTTAATGAAGATGAAAATTTTAACTAAGTGTTACCCTTTTGTTGGTTAAATACTAGGTCATATACAATGAGTATTTTTTAAAAAAAATTTACACATCAATGGGACTCAATTATTGTGAGAGTGAGATTCTTATTTTTAAATAAAAGTGAGCCCCGTAACTATAAAACAAGTTCTTCAATTCTTAACGTTTTACATCAGACATAAATGCTCCTCAATCTTCAATACTCACTGCTTTATCACAAAATCAAGTCACTAATTCTTTTTCTTCCCTTCATACAGTTGCAAAAGCATCCCCAAATTCCTAACTCTCCCACACTTTGTTTAAACGTTTGAAGAAACTCACACGCACTTCCTCTATTTTAGTCGCCCCAACAATACCTTGGTCGGATTTGTGAGAAACAAGAAAAGGACAATATATCGTGATAGCTCCATTGTTTTATCTGACTTTTAGTTCATATTTATCATGTGGTGGTTCATTATTTCTTAGTGATTGATGATTTTTCCTCTTATTGTTTGTTTATGTTTATTATATGTTATGGTATCATATTTTCAACCTAAGTTTGAAATTTTTATTGAGGTGTTCCATGTACGTTGTGGTCCTCTATTCCTTGATTTAGTTGCGAAGATTTCATGTTGGTAGTGAATGTGTTGGTAAAGATAAAAATAATAGAATTATAGGAAACTAAATTTCCTTTGATCATTAAATTAATAACAGACTAATTAATTATTAATTACTACCATAAAAGTTATAAATTAGAGGAGATACAACCTATAAAAAGGGGACAAT
>JAOTAY010000190.1:37789855-37802840 GCA_025629805.1 Erythroxylum baracoense | reverse complement strand
TTTATACAAGTTTACATTCCTAATGACAACTAACTAGTTGAAATTGAGTCCACTGATTATGATAATTTTATTGATAGCGATGAATATCCAAGCGGAGAAGAGTTTGTGACCAGACCTAGTACTAGTATTAAGCATAATTCATCTGATGTAGCAACACATTTGAGATTGGGAATGGAGTTTAGATTAGCTAAACAATTTAGAGATTTTTTTGTGAATTACGTAGTATGAACGTGATACAATGTCAAGTTCAAAAAAGGTGAAAGTCATAAGATTAGAGTTAGAAGTATCGAGGGATGCCTATGAGAGTTGTATGTTGGTTGTAATAAGAATGAATGGCACTTCAAAGTTAAAGACATACAATCATAAGCATATTTGTTTACTACCAACAAACCTAATTTGTTTTTAGCTAAGTTCTATATAAGACATTTTAAGAAAAGAATATTTGAGAAGCCTAATATCTCAACGATGAAGATAGTTGAAGAAGGCAAAGAAAAACTTAATATATTTGTTAACTCTACACATAACAGCAAAGAAGAGATTAAAAAAGCAAATGCAACTAATTATATGAATGAATATGTCAAACTACAAGGATACGTACATAAGTTGAGGATTAGTAATCCAAAATCAACTGTAAAGTTACAACTGATAAGGAATGAAAAAACTTGTTTGTTACATGTATGCAAAATTAAATTTATACATATTGACAACTATATTAATGATATTTATTTATAATTTTTTATCTCTCTCTTGTAGTGAAAAAAATTGTACATTTGCTTTAATGTCATGAAAACATGGAAGCATGTGGGGCCAATTTTTAGTGTTGATAGTTGATTTCTAAAGATGGAACTTCGAGGCTAGCTATTGAGTGTAGGATGATGATTTAGGGATATATCCATTGGCTTGAGTAGAGAATACTAATTCTTGGACATGATTTCTGCATCTGCAGGCTTATGACTTGGAATTAGATAGTAGTGAAAGACTTACAATTATATATAATATGCAAAAGTCATTTTATTCTTCATTGATTTACAGTTTAATATTGTACAAATTTTATATTAACTTAATCTTTTCTATTATTATATAGATTGATTAGGGTTGTGGACGAGACATTACCATATATCAGTCATCGAATGTGTGCTAGACACATATACCATAATTGCATATAAATTGAAAGGGAAAGAATTTGAGGAAGTTGTTTTGGAATTATGTATGGTCAACTTACATTGAAAATTTCAACGTGCAACTAGAAAGACTAGATAAAATAAAACTTGGATGTGCATCATCATTGCTTGAATATCCTAAGGAAAAGTGAGCAAGATGTTATCAATCTTTTGAATTAGACAACAATATGAGTGAAACTTTTAATGGATGTATCTTACTAAAAAGAGATAGGCCAATTATCAACATGCTTGAAACCATTAGAATTATAGTGATAAAGAGGCATGCAGATAGGAGAAAATTTGTGCATGATTGATAGTCTGATGTTGCACTAGAGATTATGAAACAACTGGAGAAGAATAAGAAAAAAGCAATGCAGTAGAGAATAGTTTGAAATGGTGATGAAGCATATGAAGTGTCTAAGGATGATGGTAAGCATATTGCAAAGATTGGTAGACACCAATCATATAATTGTTGGGCATGAGAGCTTTATGAATATCCTTGTATACATGCTATAATTGTTGTTCACCATTCCAAGTAAATGTCGGAGGCATTTGTAGATGATTGTAACAAAAAATTCAAATTTCTCGCATTGTATAACCGTGTGATGCAACTTATTAAAGGTGCAATTTTCTAACCTAATGTTGATGTATAAGCAATAAACCTTCCACTTAAAAGAGTTAATATAGGAAGACCTATAATAGCTAGAAGGAGAGGAGTAAATAACCCTAATATTTTAGATCTTCCTCACATAACTCTTTTAGGTGGGGGTTTATTACTTTTGAATCAACAGTCAGCCAAAACATTGCACTTCTAATAGTTGCAACACATAGTCATACAATGTGAGAAATTTGGACTTCTTATAGTAATCATCTAAAAATGCCTCCGGTTGTTATTTGGAATGGTGAACAGTAATTATGGCATGTGTACAAGGATATCTATAAAGTTCTCGTACCTGACAACAACATGATTGGTGTTTGTCAATCCTTACAATATGCTTGTCATCACCCTTAGACACTTCATATGCTCCATCACCATTCTAAACTATTCTATATTGCGTTGCGTCTTTCTTATTAAAGATTAAGTTAATATAAAATTTTTACAACAATAAACGATAAATTAATTTAGAATAAAACACCGTTTGCATATCTGATATAATTGTAATTCCTTCACTACTATCAAATTCCAAGTCAAAAGCTAAATAGATTCATAAACCGTGTCCAAAAATTAGTATTCTCTACCTCCACAATAGCCCAAGCCAATGAATACATCTCTCCATCACCATCCTCTCAACTGTACTCAATAGTTGGCTTTGGAATTCTGGCTTTAGAACGTAGTCATCAATACTAAAAATTAGCCTAAAATGCCTCTATTCACTTTTTATGACATCAAAGCAAATGTACAATCTTTTGAACTACACAAAAAAGATAAAGAAGTATGAATAAATAAATTGATTTCATAAATATAGTTGTCGATGATTAGTATAAATTTAATTTTGCATATTTGTAATAAACAAGATTATTCATTCCTTGTTAGCTGTAACTCTACTGTTGATTTTGGATTACTAATCCTCAACTCATATATATATCCTTATAACTTAGCATATAATTCTCGTGATCAATTGCCCTCTCTTTTCTCAATCTCCTCTTTGCTGCTCTACATATACTTGACTTAACAAATATATTAAGTTTTTCTACATTCTTCAACCATTTTTGCCGTCAAGATACTAAGCTTCTCAAGTATTTTTTCCCTAAAATGTCTCTTAAGAAACTAAGCTTAAACTAATTTAGTTTTATTGGTAGTAAAACAACTAAACTTATAATTGTATGTATTCACTTTAAAGCACCATTCATTATTGTCACAACCAACATACAACTCTCATGAGCATCCCTTGGCACGTCTAACTCTGGTCCAATGACTTTTACTTTTTTAAAACTTGACATGGTATCATATTCGTACAGCGTAATCCACAAAAAATCTCTAAACGCTTTAGGTGATCTAAACTCCATCCCAATGTGCTACCACATCAAATAAAATATGTCTAATACTAGTACTAGGTCTTTGCAATAGTTCACTAGGCTCTTCTACGCTTGGATATTCATCAATATCAATAAAACCGTCACAATCATTCAAGCCAACTTCAACTGGTTGGTTGTCATCAGGAATGTTAACTTGTATAAAACTCTCTTCCTAGTCTCGATCATGATCATCCAACTCTTCATCAACTTCTTCACCAGCTCATACACCAAATCCTTCACCAACTCTTTCACCAACTCCTGAACCAAGTCATTCATCAACTCCTTCGCTAACTCCTACACCAACTCCTTCGTCAACTCACTCAATAACTCTTTCACTAGCTCCACAATTTCTCTCTTCACCATCGTTATCTTCATCCTCTCTTCCAATTATAGACAATATCTTAGGTGCAAAGATTTGTGTATCTAACAAATGAGTTACATAAACATCAATTATTTGGTCGATTTTCATAAAGTTAATAAGTTATAAACAAACTTTGATTTGATTCATTGAATCTCAATGACTCGCTAAATTTAAAGCCAAGTGCATTATAACAAGCCTTATGTACTTGAAGGTATCCTAACTCTTTTTCCATCTAACATATTTGTCTGTAGCTAACATAATCAAGGTCTACTGTATCAAAAACACTTATTTGGCCGTCAACATATTTCAACTCTAGTTCTACTACAAGCTTTCTATCATAAAACAACCTTATACTACCAAATTGAGCATCATACACCTATTTACAATAAAAAAGAAATAAGTATAGTCAAATCAAAAGGAATTTTCACTTGAATATAACCAAATCATTAACACCATAGATTAAAGTTAAAAGAAAGTTAATTACTTAGTTGTTATCAATTTTTTATTATTTACGCATCTAAAATTACAACCAAACACAATCATTTTAAGAGGTTTGTTAAAGATATCAACGGCTTTAGTTGTTATCAACTTTTTATAATTCACACATATAAAATTACACCAAACACAAACATTTTAAGAGGTTTATTGAAGATATCAGCAACTTTATCTTCTGTCTTACAATAAATCATTTCAATATAACTTTATTCTACTAATTCTCATAACAAATGATACTTGTCATGGATATGCTTATTTCTACCATGGACAACAGAATTTTTGGACATCTTGATTGCAGAACAACTGCCACATAATCTTTAGTCCATATAACATTTTCTTAGGTCTATAGAAATTATAGTTTTCATCTAACTTAATAAATCCAAAAGGTTTGCTTAATAAATATATATTTTTGTAATTCACCATTATGGAATTTGATTTTAAATAAAGCTGATGCATAAGCCATGTATTCTGAGTTGTTAAAAGCCAACATCATTCAATGATTCTCATTGTATTAAGCCCAGCCACTAAAGCAAATAATTCAATATAATTTACGTAAATTCCTACTTATAACCCTTAACAATAAGTCGAGTTTTATATTTACCTACTTTGGTTTTATAAGCTCATTGCACTCCAATGACTTTTCTTTTCTAGACAGATTAACAAGCTTTTATGTATTGTTCTTTTTTTATAGATTTTATCTACACGAACTTATAACTTTTACAGTAATAATTAATAATTAGTTTGTTTGTTCTTAATATAATGATCAAAGGAAATTCAATTTCCAATAACTCTGTTACTTTTATCTTTACCAACACATTTACTGCCAATAAGAAATCTTCGCAACTGAATCAAAAGAATAGGAGACCATAACATGCATGGAACAACTCAACAACCATTTCAGGCTTAGGCCAAAAATAAGGGACCACGACATGCAATAAACATAAACAAACAACCAGATGAAAGAATCATTAAATCAATAAGAAATAGGGGACCACAACATATAATAAATATAAACTAAAAGCCAGATAAAACAATGGACCTACCACGATGTATTGTCCCTTTCTTGTTTCCCACAAATTCAACAGAGGTGCTACTAATGCAAATGAGCAGAAAAGTTTGCGAGTTTCTTCAAACGTTTGAACAAAGGAGAGTTAGAGATTTAAGAATGCTTCTGCAATCATCTAAAGAAAAGAAAAAAATTAGGGATTTAATTTTGTGATAAAAGTATTGAAGAGAATTTGTGTCTGATGTAAAACTGTGAGAGTTAAAGAATTTGCTGAAAGTAAAACGGTGAGTTTTATAATTATGAGACCCACTTTCATTTAAAAATAAGAATGCCACATCAACAATAATTGAATCCTACAAATGTGCGAAATTTTAAAAAAAAAGTCACGTCATATATGACATAACATTGAACTGACGAAGGATAGCCCCCATTAGATTTTCCGTCTTCATAGTGTATGTTTTTGATGTTTTGTAAACGTTAGGGTTCAAATTGAACGCTCCGATTCTAACATTAAGGTTTAAATTACACTTTTGACCTCAATTTCTAATGACAACTCCTTCATACTAGGACTTCAACCTCGGACATAAACAAGTGATGTGTAATCTCAAGGACTAGCAAAACTGCAGCTCAAGTGTTACCAAACAATGGCCTAGTATGAAGGAAAAGGAATGAAAAAGAAACATTCTTCATATGAAGGAGCTAAAATGGTCAATCATGCTCCAAGAAGCAATTATCACTAATCGAAGCATTAAGCATCCTAGTAACGAAAACCCAGATGCAAATCCTATCAGTAATCTCATTGCTGAGCTACTAAGATTCCTGTACGAAAAGTGTAACCAGAAAGTAAATAAGGGCAATGCAAAATGCAGAGACAGAACAATTTGAATTAGTAGACTTGATCGCAAGTAATATGTCCCCAAAAATTTCTGGTTAATAGATGGAAAATTCAACTTGCAAAGGATTTTCTAAAAATGAAATATCCTAAGTAATTTGCTGGATGGAAATTTGGTTTGAAGTACAATCATGGGAACCCAAAAAGTGTTTTTATTATACAGTATAAGCAATACTAACTTGGTAAAGAAGATGGCCGCTCAAAACTATTAGCTTCTGAAATTAAAGGCTTAATATCTACAAGTAGCCTTAAACTAGAAGAAAATCCCAGACACCATATGTACTTGTTCTTATATATGCCTACCAACATCGTAAAGAGTACAGGCAAAGGTCCTCTCCACAGACAACATTCTAATAATATGGAGACTGATGAGAGCATCCAAATGACAGTAATCTTTATATCCCCAAACTTGAACTCGGCAAGTACTTTTAAGTCGTCCAAACAAGGGCGATGATTAACTCAGGTACATGTAACACATATCAAATAGCAAGCGAGTATTTTGATATCCAAGAGCATCCGATAAAAGCATTCCAAACCAGTGTTACCTTTTCCTTGGACACGTTATTCAATGCCATATAAAACCATATACGTCTGAGGCTAAGTAAACAGATCCTTTGTAATCCACAAGGAAGAGTTATGAACCCTACACAAGCGTAACACTCTCACCAAAACTTCATTCAAACATTTTGGTGCGAAACAAAAAATGCCAAAAGAACTGCATGAGTCGTGATCAATAGTTGCTTCAGATTTGTAGTACAAACATAGAAATATTACGACCACTAATGGTCAGATGACAAATCCTTCTTACAAGAGTGTGATTTAGGGAAATTGTTAAACTGGAGGGGCACAGAAACACTTACCTACTCAGTCTTCTTTTCCTTTTTAGTTGGCAATGGAATCTTGTCCTGAAGAATTTGTTCAAGTTTCCTATATTGGATATGAAGAATCTCATGTGTTACAGACAACTTTGCATCAATGTGATGCTGGTATCTATCATATAGGACGGGGACGGAAAGACTAAGGAGAACACCTGCAAAAATAACCACTCATATATGAGCACATTAAAAAATAAACCCTTAAAGTGCATGCTTAACACGAAAATAACTCGCTCACCAACGTAGAGAAGCGTAAGGAAGTTGCAAAAGTTGCCAATATATGATGCTATCCACGTAGCAGAAGCAACCTGAAGAAGAAGAACAAGTGCATTTGAAAACAAATGAAGAGAAGTTCCCAAAATCAGAAAATGTGCAGAACTGAGAGCAATATCCCTAACCTGAGCAAAAAGCTTCAAATTTCTACCAATGGCAATATCACGCGCAATCGACAGAGCATAATTGGCGTACACCTGGACAACATCAGCAACCTTGGCTACAGTCTCCTCTGGTATCTCCATATTTGGAATAGGTGGTAGTGGCCTGAAGCACATTACTGAATCAAACTTTATTTATCTTTAAGAAAAAAAACTTCAAGCTTTTAAATTAAGGTCAGCAGTGTTGTGGAACAAGAACCCAATTCCATGCAGGGACTATTTATCGCATAAACACAAGAGAACTGAAGTGATTGAGATCCAAGAGTAAACAGTTACCTATTGAGAAGGGAAGCTGATTTGGCCCAGAAGAAGAGAATAACTAGGAGAAGGAACGAGGTATTGGCCAGAAAAGATACGAGACTGTAACCTCCTCGCTCCAACAGCAACCACGAGCCCGTTGCTCCAACTAACGCTATCACACTCCCAACCCATCTTCTCCACAGCAACACATCAGCCACTGATATGTCAACAAATCAAAATCAAAACTCCATAAGAAAGAAAGAATCAGAAATCAGGAGTTGCGAGGAAATCGGATCTATCGGACCTTTGCCGCCACCAAGAGCTTTGTAAACGTTGAAGCGACGAGGGATTGATTCTACCATTTTCTTTTTCTTTGATATATGATTGATTTAGAGCCAGAAAGATTAGAAATTGCAGAGAAACGAAAAGAAAGAATTGACTATTGAGAGACGTTTTCGGAATTAACACGGAAAACAGAGAGCGGGATGGTAATGGGTAGTTTGCTTTTGTTTCTTGGTCCTTTTGGTTGCTAAGGAAATTTAAAATTATATATACATATATACATCTGCGTGTATGTGTGTGTCATGACTGCCTACTCTAATGTATACGTATTATTTTATTTAATTTTAGTTAAATATTTTGAAAAACAATTTTACATCTTCAAAATTTTAAGGATATATTATATTATTTTTATTAGGGTCCAGTCGGCTAGGAATGTCAATGGGTCGAGCTACACTTGGTCTAGCCCCAGGCTATGGTGGTGGCTCGCAGGTCAACCCATCCTTTGTTTTTTTAAATAAAAAACTTTCAAAACGACGTCGTTTCGAAAGTAATGATCGGGTCGCAGGCTAAGCTCCGATCTACAGACCTGACCATAACCGATCTGTGACCCATTCGTGATCCAACCAACCCGGGCCAAAAACAAGCCAATCTGAATTTAACATTCTTACAACTGGCCCTACCATACTATCTTCAGGCTCAACTCAATTTTTTATTTTTTATTTTAATTTCAAAATAATGTCATTTACTATTATCCATCAATCAGGCATCAAGTCGGGCCAAGTTAAGCAATAGATCAGGGTCAAATCCGAATCTTAAGGTGACTTTCATTTAAGTTAAAGATATAAATTGCCTTTATAAAATATTTAATTTATTTTAATTAAAATTTATTTTTAAAAAAAGAATATTCATCTCATCGTAAATCTTAAGGTTCTATCACATTTGACCGACTAAAAATTAACCTAATCCACTATGCTTGGCAATTAAGAGTAAACTTATCAAAAAGTTGTGTCGATATTTTTAAATAAAATAATATTTAAAAGATTGTATAAATAATTTTATTATTACTTATATTTAATAATTTTGGATATTATTACCTGATTTTTTAAATAATTTAGCTATTAGTTTATACTTAGTTCCCATAAACTATTTATTATATTGATCGTCCTAGACTTTTGTTCTTTGAACGAAAAATACTTACCCACTCATTTGTAGAACAAATCTTTTGAAAAGTATGTTTTTAAAGGTTTTTTGAATACATAGCATAGACCTTATTACGTATCTCAGATCTTTTATGAACGGGTTAAAAAACGAAGGAAATACAAAATACCTAATTTTGGTTCCATTTCTTCTTCCGAAGCAACTTTCAGGTTCCAAATGAGCTTTAATCTCTCGAGACCTTTACGAAATATGATCACCGATACGTTATTAACCTCTTTCTACAGTTTTTTAAAACATAAGCGCTCTTAACGGGTCAGAAAATTCGTATGCTTACAAATGATATGAGCAACTGTAAGAAACTTTAACCTTTATATATAGCTTCCATATCGGGTTTCCCCATCATAAGCTCGATATGAGTCCGGTCCACACTAATCAAGATCTATTTTCCTCCTGAACTTTGACCCATTAACTTAGATCATTTATTGGGCCACTTTATTACCCTTATCTGGATCAAATTATGTAACTTAACTGATAATTTATTGAAAAGCTATAAATTACAATTAATAGTTGTCTAACTAATGGGAAAGGACAAAATTGTCCAACATTCTCCCCACTGGACAATCATTAATTATGATTTTTACTTAAGTTTAATAACAATTTGAAAACTCGGTTAAGTCACGCTGCTATATTGGTACCAAATTTTAAAAATTAAAAACACTTAATCCAAAGGTAATGAAAGTCTAGCATTCCATCCTGCAAGGTTTTCGATACCAAAAAATATCAAACACATGTGTCATGTATGACACAAGTCTAATATAATCACAAATATCTAATACTTTACTAACATGAATGGGAAAATAGAGTGTGACAAACTAAGATGGTACATATATGATCTACATTATATCATCTTTGTTTGTAAGTCTCGATTTCTCCAACTCTCGATTTCTCCAACTTTATGTTAAACTACATTAGAGAAATCATGTTTTCTCTCACCAAATGCTAAACAGTATTAGAGAAAACTTGTTTCCTCTCACCAAATTCTAAACAACATTAGAGAAAACCTTTATGTTCTCCAACCGAATGCTAAACTGCATTAGAGAATCTTTATGAAATTAAAAAACTTATATCCCCCCATGTCATATGAAACTTTAAGGATATCTGTATAAAACTGTATGCGTCTAAATGACATAGGCTCAAGGTCAATGTGTATATATGCCCAATGATCTTTAAGTGCTTAAGATTGACACAAATCTTAAGACTTTAATATGTATTATGACTATATACATGAACAGTTATTACTGAGGATAAAAACATGATCATCTATATTAATAAATAACCATAATGCCATAATACATTAAAATGTACAAACATTTAAGGAACAAATACAATGATCCCTAACTACTGCTGTCAAGGACCTTAACACGCCCGTACCGGATACATGTTTAATAAACACTAGTGGGCGAAGTCCTTTAGTCAATGGATCAGCTAAAATCTCCTCAGTCTTGACATGCTTCACTTCAATGTCACCTTTCTGAATCAACTCCTTTATGATCAAGTATTTGACATCTAAATGCTTAGACCACCTGACATTCTTGCTATTGTTACTAAACAATACTACAGTAATATTATCATAATATAACTTAATGTGTCTAGCTATCTAATCTACCACAGACAATTCAGAAATCAAATTTCTGAGCCAAACCACCTATGTAGCAGCTCCGTAACATGCAACAAACTCTGCATACATGGTCGAGGAAGTTACCAATGTCTATTTGAGACTCTTCCGTGATACTGCACTATCTGCCAACATAAAAATGTACCCTGAAGTGGATTTGTGATCATCCGGACATATAGCAAAATCGGAGTCTGTATAACCTGTGAGGTTTAAATCGTTGACTTTTCTATATGTCAACGTATAATCCTTGGTATCATTTAGGTATCTCAACACTTGTTTGACTGCATTCCAATGGTCCACATATGGATTAGCCAAATATCGACCCAGCAGTCTAACAGTAAATGCAATGTCTGGTCTAGTACACACCTGGTCATACATCAAGCTATCAACTACACTAAAATACGGGACATTCCTCATAGCCTCTCTCTTAACTTCATTTTTGGACACTGTGCTAAAGATAATCTCTCGCCATGAGAGCTAGGTGCTATAACAGGTTTACATTCAGCCATATTAAACCTTTGTAGCATTCACTTAATATATGCTCTTTGTGAGAGGCTCAATGAGTGTTGAGATCTGTCCCGGTGAATTTGTATACATAGGACAAAAGATACTTCACCTAAATCTTTCATGTCAAAGTGTTTCACCAAAAGTTGCTTTACCTCATACAACATGGTCAAATCATTTGACGAGAGCAAGATATCATCCACATACAATAATATGAAGATAACTTTACTCCCCCTGACGTTATATTATAAGCATCTTTTAACTTTGTTTTCCACAAAGTCGAATGAGGTTAAAACTTCATCAAATTATGGGTACCATTATTTGAAAGCTTGTTTCAAACCGTATATTGATTTAGTCAACTTACAAACCTTGTCGGTTGCATAATGATCCTGAAATCCTTCAAGTTGCTCCATGTAGACCTCCTCATAAAGTTTACCATTCAGGAAAGCGGTTTTATCTTCCATCTGATGTAGCTCCATGTCATAATGAACTACTATTATCATAATCACTATAAATGCATTCTTTGAGGATATAGGAGAGAAGGTGGCATTAAAGTCAACTCTTTCTCTCTGAGTGAATCTCTTGGCAACTAAACGCGCCTTAAACCGCTCAACTTGACTATGTGTGTGCTTCTTGGTCTTAAACGGCCACTTGTAACTGACATGCTTGCAATGTTAAGGTAAATCAACAAGCTCTCATACCTTATTATACCTCATAGACTGCATTTCATCATTCATTGCTTCCTACCACATGTCTGCATGGGGTCCAGAAACAATTTCTATAAAAATAACCGAATCCATAACATGTCCTATGTCATAATTGTGCTCACCTAAATAGACTATGTAATCTGATGAGATAGTAGGTCGCCTTTATCTGGTGGATCTACGTAATTGCATAGGTTCTTGTACCTCAGAAACCTCTTCTTGAATAGGTATCGGTCCTTGTGTCTGCATAGGCATAGTACTCAAACCTTTATCCACTGGACCTGATTGTATGAGAGCCGGATACTTAATAATTGTATTAGTTGTCCTGCTATCTTTTGGAGGATGTGAGGATCCTCCTTTATTATAGACATCATATTCTAGAAACTTAGTCGTTTGCGATTTTACTATTCTGGCCCCTCATTCTTTACAGTAAAATCTGTAGCCCTTAGAGTAGTCGGGATAACCTATCAAATAGCAATGAGGGGAACGAGGTTACAATTTACTCTCATAAGGATTATATAACCTTATCTCAACAAGGCAAACCCACACACGAATGTGTGCAAAGCTTGGCTTCCTTCCAACCCAAAGTTCAAAAGGCATCTTTGGCACTGACTTCCTTGGGAGTCTATTTAAGATATACAACGCCATCTTGATGGCTTCACCCCAAAGGTATTCAGGTAGGTTAGTCCTGCTTTGTATTAACCTCATCATGTCCTTTAGGGTGCGATTGTGCCTTTCAGCCATACCATTTTGCTCAGGATTACTTGGCTTAGTGAATTGATTCACTATTCCAACTAATTCCAAATACCCGGCAAATGGACCTTTTTCTTATCTTATAACCTCATGTCTGCCATAGTATTTCCCCCTGTCAGATTTGACTATCTTTATAGATTTTTCTAATCAGTTCTCAACCTCAGTCTTAAAGATCTTGAACTTATCAAGAACTTCAGACTTCTCTTTAAGTAAGAACACATAACCATAGCAGGAATAATCATCTATAAATATTAGCCCCCAATTTTTTTCTTTTTTTCTTGATGAATAAGTACGATTTACATCAATTATAAGATCTTTATGAAAGTTGTGGAGTTAATCATTATGTTGTTATAAGAAAGATTATATGATATGGGTTGATTGAATTAAAGTGTTAAGGTTATAAGGATGTTCAAGGGTGCTTTTGGTAAGA
>JAOTAY010000190.1:37768022-37787582 GCA_025629805.1 Erythroxylum baracoense | reverse complement strand
GCTCCTCATTTTTCATGTACTATTTTAAATATTCCTATTTTGTAGTATAGTTAATGAATTAGGAATTGTTAAGGGATAAACTTTTTCTTATTAGAGTCCTATAAATTTCTATGTAATCCCGTTCACTATATGGCTCGTGCATTGTACGCGCCTCTACGTGTCTTAATCCTAGGCATCCACGTGTTGGGACCGATGCGAGCGCATGTTGACTCGCGCTCCTGGGTGTAACGACATGGTTGTTGCACGCGCCAACCAAACCTTCCCAGACAATTATTGTACTGACAGTGTTGTCGGCCTTTGCCAGGAAGGGAGATTTCTGGCACTCGAGAGTCCTTTTTCACTCCTTTTGGCCCTTTTTCGACTCGTTTTTCATAGTTAGCCTTATGTATACCACTTTTACGTAATCATATATGCAAAAAAAAAACAAAAACGAATCAAAAACTGAAGAAAACCATATGAGATAAAAACCAAAAAATCTTCGTTTCCAGCAACCTAATCACGTAACCGCTCTGATACCATGTGTAATACATAGCATAGACTTTATTATGTATCCCGGATCTTTCATGAATGTGGAATACTTGATTTCAGTTTCATCTCTTCTTTTGAAGAAGTTTTTGAGTTCCAAAAGAGTTCCAATCTCTCCGGATCTTTACGGAATATGGTCACCGACATATGATTAACACCTTTCTACAGTTTCTCAAAGCCTAAGCGCTCTTAATGGGTCAGAAGATCTGTATGCTTACGAATGATGTGAGTAATTGCAGGAGACCTAAACCTTTATATATAGCTTCCATATGGAGCTTCCCCATCATAAACCTGATATGGATTCGGTGATACTAATCGGGATCTATTTTCCTCATAAACTTCGACCTGTTAACTTAGATCATTTATTGGGCCACTTTGTTACCCTTATCTGAATCAAATTATGTAACTTAATCAATAATTTATTAAAAGCCAAAAATTATAATTAATAGTTGTCCAACTGACAAAATTGTCCAACATTTTTAAGATGCATGATAAAATTGTCAAAGCCTTGGAAGCCTGATATGTTCTTTTGCTTCATAAGAATTTTAATTTTTTAGGTACTCTTGACATATAAGAGTATACGTTTTTTTGGTAAAGATGAACAACTTAATATAGTAAAAGTTGCGTTGAATGGATGAAAAGAAAATTATAGCATGACATATATGTCTTAATGGGAAAGATAGTAATGACATTAATGATTGTATCTCAATGTTTAAGGAAGAAAGATAGTAGTATGGTGGGGTACATGTGAGTGCGTTATCTTGATAAGCAATAGACGATGAAACATTCGAAAAGATAGACTTTTGAAAGTGTCGTGCAATTGGTGAAAACTTTAGAGGAACCTTTAAAGATACGGAGCAATATATTTTGGGGCAAACATTTGAAAAAAGCCTGTCAGAGTCAACAATAAGCGATACTAGTTTAAAGGTGGTACTGCAATAGGATCAAACAGAAGCCAGGGTGGCTAAAAATTCTAGTTGAAGAGATAGACAAGTCAGGAAGAAAATATGAGCAAGGTATAGCTAATTATAAAGCGAGAAAGGCAGCCAAGGAGATATGGCTGGAGAGATTCAAATTATTCTACAGGTTCTGGCACTACATTTCGGAACTGATGAGGAGTATCATTGGATATGTAATAACTTCTTCAATGGAAATCCTATCTTATTATACAGACTATGCTGGGTCGAGACTGAAGCAGTACAGTACTGCCCTTCTTAGATGCAATCAATTGAGACATAAAAACATGTGCTGTGCCTAGGAAAAGCAAACCTGGCCTTGATTCTAGTCTGGGAAATCACAACCAAAACGAAACATCCTGGATAGTTCCCTACCACGTGTGCACCATCTTTTTCCAATACTCATTTGTTTACTGTCACACTTTTCAAACATTTTCATACTGATACTGCTCCTCTACCTAATTAACACACCATATTTTATATATTTTATGCAGATATGGGTGGTTGTGTGTATCCTGTCTCCTTTTTGGGAAACTTGATTCTGGCAAAGCTTAGAATGGTCACTGGTGAATCGTTAGTGTTTAACTACGAAATGAAATTAATAATTGCAACTTGGTATATATTATTTTATTTTGTATCCATTTTGCAAAAATCAACAGTTTGTATAGCTCAGATTCTTTCCCAACCATTTGTAATGAATGCGAAAACATGTGAAGTTGCCTAGGGAAAGCAATGTCAGATTCCATTGTTGTAGGTTTAAAAGATCACTTGGTGTTTATAATGAAACATCCTCGATTATTCCTCAACATGTGCGTATTGGTCGTAAGATAATCATCTTAATTATGTCACACTCCATTACTCAAGAGTATCTGCAATCGCTTGCATCAGATGGTATATAGTAATGTATATAATATATATATGCTCTTCAATAAAAGATATATACTTCTAACTATATGAAAAATAATAAATCACAATTTTTAAACTAAGAATTATTATCATATGTTGAGCTCATTTTGAATTACTCAAGAAACAATTTTTTAAAAAATAGCAAAATAATTAAAATTCTCCTTAAAATAATAATTCTGAATTTAAATATTAATTTTTGATATAAAATATCGATAGCTTATTGTTATTAATGATTAAAAATTTAACCGATTCGACCGGTTCAACTGTAAAAATTTTGAACATTTTAATTTTTTCATTTGATTTTCAAACTTTCTAATTGTATTTACTTTAATAAATTTTGTTGTTAAAAACTGATCTAATTGTATTTACTTTAATAAATTTTGTTGTTAAAAACTGATCAGTTTGTTAATTAATCAATTAATTTTTTTAAATTAATAGATTCTTATAAGCTAAAATAAATCAATTAATTTTTAATTAATAATTTCTTTTTTAATTAAACTTCAAATTATTTAATGGATAAGAACAATTTATTTTAATTATATTTTAAATTATTTAATTTTATTAAAATTTATGACAATATAATACTGGTTAAAATTTTAAATCTTAAACCTTTTATAAGTTTAACTCTGGATTTTTATAATATTTATTGTTATACAAAAATATTGTATTTTTATTGGGTTAATTGATAGTAAAAGAAAATTAGGTAAATAAAACACAAAAAATAGGCATTAGCATGTCGCTGATGTGGCAGGTTCACAGTCTGGATTTTGCCAGCTCATCGATAAACCGTCTTCATTTCGCCAAATAAGCAAAACACGCTTTTGTCGTTTGTCCACGTCGGAATAGGCCCCATAAAAATATCAAAAAATCAAAATCCTTCATGTAAATGCTCTCCAGCCTGGCTTCTCGAGTCAAACTTATCCTCTTAGGCTCGGCCTTTAACCGCCAATTTCCTCCCTCTAATTTCTCGCGATATTTTCTATAACTGTAACCATAACGGTCACCTGTAAGGAAATAAAAGAAGAAAAGAGTTTTAAAAAGTTTCAAATTCGCCCGAGATTTTGGTTAGATTCTCAGAAATTAACGCGCCTTATACAGCTGTTTTATACTGAACTGGTAACTGAACAAAACCGGTTCTAATAACGCCTCTTACCTGTATTCTTTGCAGGTTTTACCGGTTACCCTAACGCTTCCTATATAAACGTCTTCTTCCTCCCCCTAACAGGACTACTCTCGTACACAACCTCCGTTTCTCTGTGTATCTCTTCGGGGTGGTTTCGTTTTAATGTATAAAGAATCGACTCTGGATCGGGTTAAAGGACCATGGAGTCCTGAAGAAGATCATTTGTTGAGGACTCTGGTGCAAAGGCACGGAGCGCGTAACTGGTCATTGATCTCCAAGTCGATACCCGGTCGATCGGGGAAATCTTGCCGGCTTCGTTGGTGTAATCAACTTTCGCCGGAGGTTGAGCACAGGTCTTTCACGCAACAGGAAGACGAGATCATAATGAGAGCTCACGCCAAATATGGTAACAAGTGGGCGACGATAGCACGGTTCCTGAATGGCCGAACCGACAACGCTGTTAAGAACCACTGGAACTCGACATTGAAGAGAAAATACTCGGCGATCATTGAGGAAGGTGGTTTGATTGAAGAGCAAGAGCAACAACCGCCGTTGAAAAAGCCAGACACCGTAACGGTTTTGACTCCTCAATCTCAAAGTCCAACTCCATCTGGATCCGACGTTAGCGACTGCGGACTGCCGTTAACACCGTTAGCTTCTGATCAGGTGGAGTCAGAATCACGAGCTAAAACTAGGACCACCAACGACGACATCTCGACGGTTCTCTCGCTCTCTCTACCCGGGACAGAGTCCGCAAGGCAAGAGTTGTCTCAAAAAGAAATATCACAGAAGTCTTTTGAATGCAAAACGACGGCGTTTGGGGCCGAAATGTTAGCAGTTATACAGGACATGATAAAGAAGGAAGTGAGCGAGTACATGGCGGCAATTGGTAAAAGAGGGGACCCTTTTGGTCGAGAACAAAGGGGTTAAGAATAGCATTGGACAAGACTCAAGAATAATTATTTTAGTTGATTTCAAATTCACGATCTGGTAAATTTGAATCATTATTTAGATGTATATAGACAGAGACTCAGACAGTGAAAGAGAGAGACGGAGTCCAGAAGGCAGGAGCTTATGAGATGAAAAAGAAAAAGAAAAAGAAAAATTAGCTTTTCTTGGACTGCTTTACGGTTTCGGTTAAAATATCAGCTTCTTAATTTTCCTTTTACATAGTTTTGACTTTTGAGTTAGCTGCATAAGTTTTGTTCTCTACTGAGTGACGGAACTGGTACGATTGTGTACTAGGACTCTGTACTCGATTGAACTTGTTCGTTCAGTTAAGGCGGTTGGTGAAGTTGGTAGTCGCTAGGTGAATTTAAACATAAATTAATTATGGAGAAAATTAAGGAAAATATTCTTTTCGTGTTAAGAATATTCTCTTCGTTATTTGGATTTAAAATATATATTTTAAAATTAGTAATTAAATTAAAATTTTTAAATTTTTTTATATTAAATTAAAAAATTTTAAAAATTAAGCACTATATAATTTGATATTCTTCAAAATTAAAGAGTAATGTATAATTTGTTATTCCTAACTAAATGAAATTTTCCTATTTTTAATTAGATAATTTAACTTATTTTTTAAATTTTAAAAAATTATTTTAAAAACTGGACTGAAACTTAAACAAGTAAGACAACATATTCAAAATTTAAAAGATTCAACCAATATTAAACAGTCATAAAAATTGTCAAATATTGAATAAAATTAAAGAATTTGAAATATGATTGAAAGAAATTGTCTTTATTTATAGAAGAATTTGAAGTTTAATTAAAAAATATATTGTTAAATAAAAATTAATAGATTTATTTTGATTTATAAAAAATATTATTTTAAGAAAATTAATAGATTAATTATAAAAATTGATAGACTTTTAACAACAAGAATTATTAAAGTAAATCGAACTGAAAAGTTGAAAACTAGATGAAAAATTTTTATGGTTTAAGATTTTGAGATCAAATCGAACAAAGTAGTTGAGTTTTTTAATCGTATTAATCCTTGAATAATGCTTTTCTAAATTCTTAAAGAGTGCCTAAGGATTTTGGCCCTGTTTGACAATCAGCTGATTGTATTTAGCTGTTAGTTGATTCTATCAGTTGATTTGACCAGCGAATTGTATCAGCTGTTTGTTAGAGATGTTTGGTAAAATTAGCTGTTTAGTATTAACTGTTTAAGTGTAAAATGACTTATAAGGGTATGACTTAAAAAAAATATAATGACATGAGTATTATATTTTAATATTTCTTTAAATATTTCATAAAAATTTAAATTTTAGATATTTAATTTTATAAAAATTAGGTTTATAAATATATTAAAAAATATAACGTATAATAATAATAAATCAGCGTGATTTATTACTTGTACTCTACTACTTGTACTAAATTAGTGTGATTTATAACAAAATAAGTGTATACTCACCAGATAACTTGGCCAACTAATAAAGATTGACTATAAAAAGTTGTTATATTAGTAGTAAAAAAACTCACGGACCAATGGGTGGAGACGAAAGGTGGTAGGAGGCAGACACCACGAGAAAGCATAATATAAGCTGTCCTATAGTAACTAGCGTTTGGGATTAAAGAGTATCTTCAGTCATTTATTTAATCAACTGAAGTAAAACGCCACTCCTCTTGAGTTTTTTAAAAATCAGTTGATTGAGTTTAAACAATTAACCCAATCAGCTGATTACCAAACATTAGAACAACTGGTCAATATGATCAATAGCTAAATTTATTCAATTAGCTATTTTTTTAGCTGATCAGCTAACAACTAAATACGCCGTTTAAGTTAATTGAATATTGATTTTTAAAGTTTACTAAGTCAAATAATTTAATTAAGGCATATAATTAATTCATAGGGGTATTATATGCATTAATCAAAAGAATTGTTTAGCATATACCTAAAAAGTACCAATTATAAATATTACTTCCATTACAAAATTTTGTTCAGTATTAGCGATGTTTGTTAGTGTAATACCTCCGTTAAGTCCATTAGGATCAAATAGGCCCAAAGTTTGGTGGGTCCAATAAGCTAATCCTTCCTGGAAGAAATTTAACGAAAGAGGAAGAAAAAGTTATGCAGAGGCATAAGTGGTGGTCGTCGTCGTCGTTTTACGTCTGAAAGCTCTGTGCCAGAGAGATTGGAGGCTCCTCCGCAGATCTCCGATCAAGAACTACGAAATCCAACAACTAAGTAGATGTTGCCAACGTCTGCTAGAGGACGTGCATCGTCCTCCTCATCTCGCCCCAATCCCATCTTCCCTCAGTATCTCCGTCGAATCGTTAAGGTTGTCATCTTCTCTTTCTCTCGACTCAGCCCAAATTGGATCGGAGCTGTTTGAAATTAGGGTCTTGCGATTTAATTATTTGTTTTTTTTTTGGTGGTAGTGGCAACAAATGGATATTGAATACACTTTCTGGCAAATGCTTCACCTTTGCACTTCCCCTAAAATTGTGTACGTTTGGTTTCTATTTTCCATTTTTATCATTTAATTATTCTCTATCTGAGTTAATTGAGAAAAAGAGTTCCTAATTTCGTGATGATGCATCTTGTGCGGTGCTGTATGATTGCGGCAGGGCAGCTATCAGCACACTAAGTATCACAAGCGTAAGTTCATTTTCGCTGAACATCCACTTTCTGATCTTCCTCCTGTTCAGTGTTCAAAATAGTCTTTGTATTTGCTTTGCATGATTATGTATGTGGATCATTCATGGTAGGTTTAGAAAATTTTGTTGTGCCCACGTAGAGTGGTTTATATATGATAAAGCATTCTTAACCCAGGACGTTGTTTTTGGGTTAAGATATGGATTCCTTATATATAAACCACCAATCCTCCTAAAATAAAAACAATAAGAAATCTCACATAGATGAGAGCAGTTTTAAAGAAATTGTGATCCTGCTTAATTCAATTGTGAAGTTGATTGATAGATGGAGATGCAGACCTCTAAAGAAAAGAAACTACTGAAGTGGGAAGTTCAAGGAACCATTGTAGAGAATTTGTTCACTTTGGCACGTTGATTGCAGCACTATGAAATATAAATTTTGATCCTGGACTAGGGCTACGAAAATTGCATTGGAAGCCAAGTGCGAGCTGGAATTTATAAGTAGAAAGCAGCAGATATTTTGAGATTGACGTCACTTGATTAGTGAATTGAACTCTGTAGCTTGCCTTCTTCTGGAGATTCTATCTCTATAAATGCTGATCCTTCTTCTTCGAATTTTCAGCAAACACCTTGTGTGCATATGACTTATGTTGAAGTTTTTCATGGAACCAAAGTGGGTTGTGGAAGCCAATGTCTGAGTAAAAAATTGTTATTCAAACAAGAAATTTGAATTAATTATTGTTTACAAACAGTAAGCAAACTTGATTCGAACAAAATGTTTGAATAAAATTGTGTTTGCAGATTGTGAGTATACTATGAGTCCTTAGTTGGACTATGAACTTGGTTGAGTAAGATATGTACTTTACAGTGAAGAAAATAGTGAAGAAAACTATATTGAACTTGATTATCTGTACATATGATTTCTATGATATATATATACAATAAACCTAGCTACAATTAAGGGATATTCTTAACTATCAAATCTCCCAATTATACGGATAGATCTCTCAATTATAGGAAGAGATCACTACAGATATTAATTTCTAAATATATACACAGAAATAATCCAATCTAATTACTCTATTCAACACTCCCCCTCAAGTTGGTGCATAGATATTTGTTACGGTCCCGAAGCCGAGATGAAGTTATAGGGCGGTTACTTGGGAAATCAACCTGTAAACTTTGAGGAGATGAATGTTTATTTGATTTTCTTCCTTTGTGACCTATGGTGAATGACTATATAGGCTCATTAAGAGAGGACCCAAAGATCTCTTGAATTCAGAATTTGAGATAAAATTTCTTCTTTCCGTTCCCACTTACAACTTTAATAGGATGAAAATAACCAACTCCTCCAACTCCTACACTTCGGAAACCACTAGCCACTAAGTACATAATTGGAGCCAACAACATTTGATAAATAGGAATATCTAAATCGAATAATTAAAGCAGAATTAATAATATTTCAACTAAGCTACCCAGTCAACTAACTTCCCACTTTCATGCCACGTCTCTGATATACTTGCTCTTCAACTTCCCACTTTCATTCCACATCTTTGATATACTTGTCCCTTGAATAGCTTACCCTGGGAGTGGTTCACGTGGCTGGTCATAACAATATCACACATGCCCAACTTGCAAACAAGATTGTGAAAATGCTTGTTGTAGAGTCCTTTGGTGAAGACATATGCCAGTTGTTCATTAGACCCCACATAGGATAAGTGTAAAAAACCATCCACAAGTTTCTCCATTACAAAGTGTTGGTCGATTTCTATGTGTTTTGTTCTATCATGCTGAACAGGATTGTGAGCTAGCTAATGGCAACTTTGTTATCAAAGTAGATGGATAAACTTCCTCCATCCATCAGTTGTAACTCATTCATCAACTTTCTTACCCACAAGAGTTCATGTACACCTTGTGTCATAGCTCTGTATTCTGCTTCTGCACTGAATCTAGCAACTACATTCTATTTCTCGCTTCTCCAAGTGACTATATTTCCTCCTATGAGCGTACAGTAACCAGTAGTTGATCTCCTATCATTTGGAGATCCAGCCCAATCAGCATCTGTAAATGCTTCTATCTTAAGGTGACCATTGTTAGTGAACAAAAGGCCTTTTCTTGGTGCAGGCTTCAGATAGCGCAGGATGCGAAATATAGGCTGTAAGTGTGGATCTCGTGGATCATGCATATACTGACTCACCAAGCTAACTGCATATCCTTTGTCTGGTCTGGTGTGAGAGAGATAGATGAGTCCCCCAACTAATCTCTGATATCTTCCCATGTTTACTGATGTACCTATTCTCGCTTGAAGTTTGTGGTTGTTCTCGATAGGAGATTTAGTTGGTTTACAGCCCATCATACCAGTTTCTTCTAACAAGTCTAGAACATATTTCCTTTGGGAATTACAGAATCCTTTTCTTGATTTAGCAACTTCAACTCCCAAGAAATATTGCAACTTCCCTAGATCCTTAATTTCAAATCCATGAGCAAGGAGTTTCTTCAGCCTAACCATCTCTTCTGTATCACTTCCCGTTATTACAATATCATCAACATAGACAATGAGAAGCGTGATCTTGCCTTGGGAATGCTTGATAAATAGGGTATGATTCGCATTATTCTAGTGATAACCAAAGGAAATAATGGCTCGACTGAATTTTTCAAACCATGCTCTGGGTGATTGCTTGAGCTCATATAAGACCTTTTTTGGCCTACAGGCCTTTCCTTGTGTCTTCTCATCTTTAAACCCAAGAGGAATCTCCATATACACCTCCTCCTCCTGATCCGCATGGAGGAAAGCATTTTTAACATCAAACTGTTGTAAGTCCCAATCTCAGTTAGCTGCACATGAGAGTAGAATTTTGATTGTATTCATCTTAACAACAGGAGCAAAGGTTTCCTGATAGTGCACTCCATATGCTTGAGTAAAGCCTTTGGTTAGCAATCTCTTCTTGTATCTCTGCTTTATTGTGAATACCCATTTGTAGCCAACTGTCTTTTTTCCTTTTGGAGCAGTGACGAGTTCCCAGGTCTCATTTTTTGGCAGAGCTTTCATTTCCTCCACCATAGCTTCTTTCCAATGGACATTTTCCATTGCTTTCTCCAATCCTGTGGAATAGACATAGAGGAAACAAACAAGACAAAGGCTCTATAAGGAGGAGATAGTGAGTCATAGGAAACAAAGTTAGAAATTGGGTGCTTAATGAAAGTTCTAACACCTTTTCGAAGAGCAATATGCTTATCTAAATCATTAGATAAATCGTATTCTAACTCACCAGTGTTTTCGGGGGAAGAGAATGGCATAGACTGCACGATGACTTTTTCTGTCCTTTCTCTTCTTGAGTATGTTTGCAAATTTGGTTTATCTAAGAACCTACTTCGATCCTCCTGAATCAGACTAGTTTTCTCCTCCTGAAGTGTTCTCTCTCCCTGGATTATATTATCAAGCAACACCTCTTCACTCTCATTCTCCCCTTGACGAGGATTGTGATGTATGGAGAAACAGGGCTTACACTCCAAAAAAGTGACATCCATACTTACAAAGTATTTCTTAGACGAAGGTTGATAACACTTATATCCTTTTTGTGTGGGAGAGTATCCAACAAACACACACTTCAAGGCTCTAAGCCCCAACTTGCCTACATTCTGAGCATGAACAAAACAAATATACCCAAATATTCTTGGAGGTACAATATACGAATTTTTACCTTGCACAATTTCTACAGGCCTTTTAAAGTCCAGAATTCAAAGTGACATTCTATTGATAAGATAGACAATTGAAAGGACGACATCATCCCAATATCCCTTTGGAAGATTCATGGTGAACATGAGTGATCGAGCTACCTCTAGAATATGTCTATTTTTCCTTTCCGTAACCTCGTTTTGTTCACTAGTACAGGCACAACTGGTTTGATGTATTATTTCATAGGAATCTAGATAAGCATGAAATTTTCCATCCATATCTCCAATTCCAGTATCAAATCTCAAGATTTTAACTTTGGCATCATGTTGGGTACAAGTCATTTTATGAAAAGATTGAAAGGAAGAAACACTTCATTCTTGGCTTTTATCAAATAAACCCAAGTTAATCTTGTGCACTAATCAATAAAGGTCACAAACCATCTATGGCCAGAAAGAGAGGGATTTTGAGTAGGACCCCAAACATCGGAGTGAATTGTCATAAAAGGAACATAACTTCTATTATTAGATAAATGCTAAGAACTTCTCATGTGTTTGGCAAGATCACATGCTTCACAAAACAAAGAATTAAAAGAAGTTCTTTTAAACAAGCTTGGATATAATTTTTCTAGAGCAAAAAACGAGGGATGTTCTAATCGCCTATGCCATTGTAGAATTTCCTTATTGATCACATCATTCTCAAGACACGCTTGATGAGCAACTGTCATGGGATTTTCTTCCAAGATGTATAAGCCATCCTACAGTCTGTCAGTTCCAATCCTCTGCCCTGTGTGGAGGTTCTGAAGAACACAATAGTTAGGAAAAAATTCAACTTTGCGATTAAGATCCTTAATGATAGAACTGAAAGAGAGAAGATTAATAGGAAAACAAGATACGTGAAGAACTGATGATAAAGTGATATTAGAAGTACAGGTAACAAAACCTGTACTAGATACGGAGGTAAAAGACCCGTCAACTATTCTAACATTATCCCCTTTTTTCTATGAGAATCTGTTAAAAATTTGTTTTAATAGGCTGTCATATGTCTGTTAGCTCCAAAGTCTATAATCGTAGGCTTATCTTTAGGATTTGAGGACACAATACCTGATTTTGCAATATTTGATCTACCAACTGTGGAAGGAGAGTCCAGTTTTGAGAGATGTCTTAAGTTCTGAAGTTCCTCATTGGATAAAACTTCAGTTAACAGTGCTTTAGATGCTTCATTCCCTTCAGCCAAGTTAGCACGGCCTTTTACCATTGAGTCGCCGTGTTTTCCATGACTCTGATTTGGTCGTCCATGCAGTTTCCAGCAGGTTTCTTTGGTATGACTTTGTTTCCCACAATAATCACAGTGTAAGTGATCCTTATCAAATTTTGGCTTCTCAGTAGAACTAGCCACTAACTGTGCTTTCTTAATAATGGCTGTATGTAACATAACATTTCTTCTACTTTCTTCTTGCTGAACAAGAGAATATGCAAGTTGTACTGAAGGGAAAGGTTCTTTTCCAAGTATAATACCTTGTATATGATCATATCCTGGGTTGAGACTCGCAAAAAAATCAAATACTCGATCCTCCTCTATCATTTTCTGGAATTTAGCAGCAACTTTTGAGCATTCTCCTTGAAAATCTTGATAATAATCTAGTTCCTGCCACAATCCAGATAATATAATACCTTGTATATGATCATATTCTGGGTTGAGACTCGCTAAAAAATCAAATACTCGATCCTCCTCTATCATTTTCCGGAATTTAGCAGCAACTTTTGAGCATTCTCCTTGAAAATCTTGATAATAATCTAGTTCCTGCCACAATCCACACAACTCCGCAAAATACTGTGATACAGTCATATCTCCCTGTTTTGTGTTATGCAGTTTATTATGAATATAAAAAATTTCTGCTTTATTACCTACTTGAGAGTATATTAGGGAAGCAGCTTGCCAAATCTTTGTTGCTTTGTCGAGTAACAAATACGTCCTAGCAATCTCCGGTTGCATTGAATTTATAAGCCACGACATCACAAGAGAATTCTCGGACTCCCAATGGTTATAATCAGGATTATTGACACCAAGTCTCTGACTATCACCGTTAATGTAACCTTATAAGCCTCTAGCTTTGATGAACAACAAACAAGATCTTGACCAAGCAAGATAATTGGTCCCATAAAGTTTCACAGGACTGATTTGAAGTGAAGGGTTATCAGAACTTGAAAGAGTGACCTTTTTTCCATTCATCTGCTACAGAAAACACTCAAGACAATGAAAACTTTGATGAACAACAAACAAGATCTTGACCAAGCAAGATAATTGGTCCCATCAAGTTTCACAGGACTGATTTGAAGTGAAGGGTTATCAGAACTTGAAAGAGTCACCTTTTTCCATTCATCTGCTACAGAAAACACTCAAGACAATGAAAAATATGCCAACAGACAAGTTTAGAAACAACCAGAAACTTTTGGTGCTTTTTCCGATGGGCTACCGGAGGTCAGACACTTCAGAGAGGGTGAACAGGAGCCGACGACACTGGTGGTCGAAGATTTGAGAAGGAAAGATGGCCAGAGGGTGGCGCGTGGACTTTACATGCGTCGAAAGCTGTCAGTCTGTGGCGGCGCATGGCTGCACTGGTGATGTCGGGTCTGTCATAGGTAGGGTCGTCAGTTGGTTCTTGACCAGATTGGATGGGCTGTGAGAAGAAAAGGACGTTGTTTTTGGGCAAGTACAAACTCAGCCACTCATTGTTCCGAATAGAGAGGAACAGACAAGAACAAAAAATTTCAGGATAAAGAACAGGCTCGTAAATTAGAGAGGGCTCTGATACCATGAAGAAAATAGTGAAGAAAACTACATTGAACTTGATTATCTGTACATATGATTTCTATGATATATATATAAAAACCTAGCTATAATTAAGGGATATTCTTAACCATCAAATCTCCCAAATCTCTCAATTATTGGGAGAGATCACTACAGATACTAATTTCTAAATATATACATACAAATAATCCAATCTAGTTACTCTATTCAACATACGGAATAGTGCTTGGATGACTTTGTAAAATGAGGAATAAAAATGTCCGATGTTAGGGGAACTGTCAAAATGATTAACAAGTCCCATGTTGAAAATGATCAAAGAGATAAGAGTAGTTTATATATGAGAAAGGATTCAAGATTTCAACTTATATATAAATCACTCCTCCTCCTAAAACAAAAGCAATTACAAACATGTTTCGGGGTAGGATGCTTTTGTTGAGATCTTAGAACTGTAGACTTGATCTTTGTGTTGAGAAGTTGTAAGTTGAATTTGTCTTAAGACACTTGCTGTGGGTGTAAGTTTTTGCAATCTTAAAGAGGATTCTTGAAGAGGAATTTGAAATATTGTTATTTTTCTCTGTGTTCTCAGAAACTAAGAATCAATGGGCTCGTGACGACCCTGCTTTTGTTGTAATCTGCAGTCTCCTATTGGTAGTTGCGACATTGGCTTATTGTGCGGCGTAAGTCAACCGTATTATTTTTGTTCGAATTTACATCTTTTCACTGCGTAAATTTGTCGACCGACTAAGCATTTAATGATGAAATATTGGAACTTCATTATGGTAGCAGGAGGAACCTTTTCGGGACTCTTTTATGGGTTATATTCAATGTTAAGTCATAGTGAAGCTATCTTGATCATTTGATATCTTCTTCCAAGTTGAACAACATATAACATGCACGAGAAAGCAGTACTTGATTTTGGTTGTAACAGTTCTGATATTGAGCATTGTCTTGAGCAAAAGCTGTTAATACACTGAACTTTTGTCATCTGTTTACCATTTAACTGTCGTTCAATGAGATCTGAAATTCTTGTCTAGAGTATTAAGCTATAATTGTTGATTGTTTTTTTCTTCTTTTCTTTGCCAGGTATGATCATAGTATTGCACATGCTGTTTTTGTTGTTATTTCAGTACTGCTTTTCCATTTCTTAATCACAGGAGTAATCCTGGCTACATTTTGTTGGTAAGAGCCACTATCCTGAATTGCTTTACTATTGATAGTGAAGTTACATTTTATCAATGTTGAATTTTCCTGTTAATTACTCTTGGAACTTTTGTCTTCTATTCATTCAACTGTTTCATTATTGTAACCTGATTCTGTGGGTTGGAGATGAAATATTAAACGGAAAGATGATCCTGAAACTTTAGTTTCAATGCTCAAGCACTAACTTTACAAAACAGTACAGGGTCTAGGTATTGTGACTTATTCAAATAATAGTTGTATGGTTAGGTTAATGAAAATTTTGATTTGTTATGATGGGAAAGGATGTTCTTGTGAACAGATATATGCTTGATAAAAGAGTTGATTCCTTCTCATTGTGGAGTCGCTCTGTTTATGTAATGTGATTGAGGCCTGTACAGATGATTGTAACTGTATCCATTATGTGCAGGTTTTTGACTAATGCATATCTTCGGGAGGAAGCAACTAACAGTCATGTGGTTGAACAACGAGTTGAATGGTAAGTCTAGAAACTTTGTGTTCCATTATTTGAAGTATGTTTCTGTTGTTTCTTTGACTGCAAGGGATAGGCTTGTTTCCCTATCAGAGATTATTGCCTGAGAGGATAATTTTGTTTTTTAGTTATGAGACTATTTCCAGATCATTTAGATTTACTTTTACGTGAAATAGCAGGTTCATTTAATATTATATTACAGTGAAGTTAAATAGTTTTTGCTGACCTTTTCTTTTCTCCCGGTTGAAGGCTGTATGCATTTGACGTGCATTGCAATTCTTTCTTTCCATTGTTTGTCATACTTTATGGTAAGTTCCATTTTAATATGTCTTGACACGTTTTATTAAGCCCAGTTATGCGACCTTAAGGTTCCTGTTGTTTCTTTTGCAGTTATACATTATTTTCTTTCACCTGTTCTCGTTGCTCATGGATTCATCCCTGTTTTGCTATCAAACCTGCTTGTCATGGTGGCAGCCTCATACTATCATTATCTCAACTTTTTGGGCTATGATGGTGAGCTTATTTATGTCATTTTGCATTCAAATATTTACACCGTTTTTATTGCAGCTTTCTGTACTATAACCTTACCGAGCATTTCAGTGTCATGCAGCTTCAGTGTGATCGGTGCATTTGTATTAAGATTCATTTGCCTTTCTGATTTGTTACATTTAGAGACTTCCTTTTCTTCTAGGGTCACTGTCAGGAAATAATTTGTATGAGAACTGTTAAAATGAAAAACTTTGAAACTAAAAGAATCCAATAGAGTGCGCATAGACCTTTTGTCTATATCATAAATGGTCGAGTAATGCTTTCCAACCTTGGTTGGACTGACTGTTAAGTAGCTTGGGTCTGAACCTGCGTTTCTTCAATCAGTTTCTTGTCTTTGGTCAATGTGTGGGTCTTAATGCTGTTGAATAACTGTGATAGTAGTCAGTGGGATTAAAATCTGCAGATCCATGATCCCCCCAATGTCATATGTTGAAGAAATGCACTGACTACATCTTTCAATGCAGTTTTACCCTTTCTGGAAAGAACAACGTTTTTCTTATACCCAATCGGCATCGTCATTGTCCTTTCTCCTATATGTAAGTGTCGAGTGCAATATTTGATAGCTTTGCCTTGGGTTGTGTTGCTGCTAAATCTTTTTTTTTTGAATTCTCTGAATTACAGTGATTTTAAGTGGCTTCAACCCTTCAAGATATTTTATGAATGTGTATTTTAGTCAAAGGCTGTGATCTATGATTCACGAAGGCTAGCAATTGAAGTAATGCATATATAAAAAGAGGTTGGGTTGCAGAATTCAGAGACGAATTAGAGCTTCTGAAATGGCATATGAATCTTTGACATAAATGGTAGCAGGTGGCATTTTGCAACTTGATAACAGAAACGTATTGGAGACGGGACATCTAGGATCGATCTCTTTATTCACTCAAGTGGATCTAATTGTAATGATCTCATGTTGTGAATTTGTATGCTTTCCATTGATCACTTTAATTGAAAGTTCTTAACCAAACATAAAGCTTTTAGTAATGGTGTTTACGACTTTGATTAGGCTTAAGAATAAAGTTTAAATAATTAAGTTTTCCAAACACTAAATCTCAGAAAGTTAAACAAGTCTTCTTTTCTAATATATTTTTAATATTTAAATGAATTCATGTGATAATTTATTTTAAATTTTTGTAAATACATTCAAAGTATAATAATTCAAATCTAATATATAATGGATTATTTATTGATATTTTTATATTTGATTGATAACTTAAATTTAGTAATTTCTCAATTAACTATAAATTTATTGTGACTAATGTTTTTAATGTTAACAATTTTTTAATTATTATTATTTTGTTATATTTTAAAATGTTAATGTAATTTTAATTACTATTATTTGAAGAATCTGTAAACAGTTTAGGGATTTTGTGTTTGGTAAATTTGTTTTACCAAACTGAATGGTTAATTCATTATTCACGAACAAAAACTGATGGTATATATACCATCTTTGTCTGTGTTACAAAACGACAACCAGTAGTACATAAAACTCAAAACAACAAAAGACTATACTATACAGTGTTCTATACTAAAGAAAAGAATGCAATGTACTATACAAAAAAAAAAAACAATATAAACACAAGAATATTCTACAGCCCCCGCCCTCGCCCCTCCGGTGCTTGGTGTCAATCCCACAACTTAGACAGCAAAAAAGAAAAAACCGGAGCTGGCAAGGCCTTAGTACACATATCGGCCAATTGAGACTTGGAAGAAATATGTTGAGGCAGAACAAGACCTTTCTTATAATTATGGCGAACTAGATGACAATTAATTTCTAGATGCTTAGTCCTTTCATGAAAAATAGGATTAGCAGTAAGATGAACAGCGGCCAAATTGTCACACGATAATAGAATGGTAAAAGAAATAGACACCCGAAAATCAGCCAGCAAATAAGAAATTCATTACAACTCACAAACCGTAGTAGAAAGACTATGATATTCAGCCCCCCCCGAAAGACCGAGAAACAGTAGATTATTTCTTAGTCTTCCAAGAACTTATAGCATCGCCCAAAAATACACAAATTCTTGTTAAGGATCGTCTACTAAAAGGACAGACAGCCCAATCTGCGTCACAAAATGCTTGTAAAGAATAAGAATTGTTATAAGAAAAGTGAAAAATCGAAGAGGGTTAATTATTTCGTAAACTTTGTGCAAATGTATTTGGCACCAACAAAATAAAAAACAATCAAAACCGAAATAATAAAAATACCAAAAATTTGATAACGCAGTTCGACAGACCTTGCTTACGTCTGTGGGGTCCTCACCCAGCTTAATAACTTTCACCGAAGTACAATAGATTTACTCAAAGCTTTACTGAGCTGACATCACTCAACTCTTGACACTATCCCTCAACTTCACTTCCCGTGAAAGAATTTTACACCCAATAGTATGACTGCCTCGTACTAATCTCAACAGAGAATTTTCTCAATCAACTCAATAGTACGACCGCCTCGTACTAACCTCAAGAGAGGATTTTTTAACATTATTTGGTAATAAAGATAAAAAATAAAGAACTCAAGTGATCAATCAGCTAAGAACAAAATAATAATACACTTAAGAAAAAGAAGACAACTTTCCGAAAGGTTAAACTCTACTTAATTAAATCTGAAAATTGTCACAACAATAATAAAAAATCAGTCCATCCAAGAACCATTTCACAAAGCTAAATGTGCAGCTTAAGCAACACCCCCACAAAATTACGCACATCATTAACTTTAGTTGTTCACGTAATTTAACCTTCAAAGACGTCTTTTGCTTCGCCAGAGAAGATTTTCTCTTAAACATAAAATATGCACCTTACCTTTATCTTGTTTCCCGAAACAAATCACGTAGGCTCTTTAATTAATGCCCACTTTACCTTTTTATAAAAGCCAACACCAAATCCATATTCACCTTACCTTTATCTTCTTTCCCAAAACAAATCACGTAAGCTCTTTAATTAATGCCCACTTCATCCTTTTATAAAAGACAACACCAAAATCCACCTTTATGCCTACTACAACCTTGATAAAGCCAACACCCAATGAAGCAAAGAAGCAGCACGCATGAAAAAGCTTAGAAGCAGTGCGTAGAGAAGCAGCACGCATGGTTTTTCTCACATAGCCCAGGAGCACATCTACGATGCAGTATGTATCTATTTTCCAATGCAATTAACTCATGCCCACATAGCCAAACGCTAGCTGCAGATTAAAGAATATATGACAGACTTCTAAAGGCTAGAATCAACTCTGCATCAACTGCTTCTTTTAGTTTTCGTAGCCACACCCACACATAATCTACACCACATCTTGCCACGATACACATCAATTAAAGATAAAACTCTATCACAATTAAAAGATTATTTCCAATAACTTTTTTTTCAAACTCCAATTAATAACTTATATATCTAATTAATAAATAAGATGTCAAAACTAAATAAAAGATATATATCATATATCTTAACAAAAAGAATAAACTTGTAGATGGAGACTGCTTTAAATACTTGAGCACATGAATGACAGCCATCCAATGTTATTCAGTAGGAGTCTGAACAAACTGACTCAGCTGCTTAGTGGCATATGTAATGTCAGGCTGAGTAAACCCAAGATAAAGGAGGCGCCCAACCAGCCTCCGATATCAATCGGGATTTACCAATAAAGGAGAATTAACATCATCAAAATGACAATTAATAGATAAAGGAGTAACTGCCCCTTTGGAACAAGTTTGTCTTTATGAGGAAAGGTGTTAGAGGCATAACAAAGACAACCAAAAGT
>JAOTAY010000190.1:37741728-37761882 GCA_025629805.1 Erythroxylum baracoense | reverse complement strand
ATAATAGTCATTTATTATACATTACATTCCATTCCATCCATCATCCAAACAACATTTCATTACATTATATTATGAACTATTCCATCCTTCCGAAATAACGTATCACTATATTACATTCCATTCCATTATAAACTGTTTCCTTCCGTTCCATTTCGTTCCATTAATTAACATCCAACCAAACAGGCCCTTAGGGTCTTTAATAAAATATTCACAAGCAAATTTGCTTCAACGGCCACCGGTTAAGGCACCGATGTCTCAAACGGAAACGGGGAATTGCAAGTTGTTAACAATATTTGATGAGAAAATTAACAAGTGCGTTCCAGATATGCATGGGGTTGATATGCTCCTTAAAATGATCGTCGTCGTCTTTGATTTTTAGCATTTTCAAGTTGTTGTTTGTTTCAGGCCATAATTAGCATGTTCAGATAAAATAATAGCAAGGCCATTATCATAGATGGCAGCCGGATTTGTCCAAGTTCATATGAAACTATTACATTCACAATTAATTACGTCTTGTTAGATATATGTTGTACATATTTACTTATTTTATTTTAGCATATTTTTATAAATTAGACTTGTCATATTTTTTATTATCTTGAATTCAAAAGAACTATTTGGATAATGTTTTAGATAGTATAAAATCCTATCTTCAATAGATGTAGAATTTGTGAAGTCTTTTGGTGTCATTACATGAATATGGGGGGTTGAAGGGTATTGCTGGAATTTTCCGTGTGAATTAAGTGATTTCTAAAAATACAAAGTCTGAAGCTTTTGGTGTTGAACCTACGACTGATGTCTATGTGTGCAACTTGAGTGTTTTGAGTGTGTGGGTGTGTTAATTGGTTTTTTGAAAAATACTGCTGAAGGGTGTTGATATTGGCGTAACCTAACTCTTTCATTGGAAGAATTATTTTTACTTTATGAAGGCTTTAGTTGAATGTTAAACCAATGGATTACACGTCAATGGTGTAGTGTGCTTCAACTTTTTTTACACAGCTGAAGACATGTCTCTCTCTCTATGCATTGGTTCTTTGGCTAGAAGTTTTCATGTGACCACATGAAGATCAAATTACGTGAATAGCTACATCCAGTGACTACCGATTAAACGACTCCTGATTAAATAGATCATAAGTAGTATCAAAACATAGCAATCCCTACACAAGATAACTTTGATAACCTAAAGTCAAATGATCATTTATACAATCATCACAATAAGAATTCCATAGACATACAAGTAATATTCCAAATGGATTTCTCATATCAGGTCTATTCAGTGAACTTGTTTTCTAACAAGTACCCAAACGTTTTTAGCTTATGAGATTGGCTACTTCCTTCATAAGGAAAAACACAACATATGCTAGTCTTTTTACGTTCTATTAATGTCCAATCTTAATAGAACAATGACTAGGAACATTTAGGAATAATACATAAATGCAATATGAATCTTATAATTATAATCTCATTATAATTTCATTTGCAATGTACAATTATTCCATGGGTTTTATCATAGACATTTAAACATGTACAAGATAAAGAATACCTTTAAATAATTTGTCACTAAAATACAACCAAAGGCATAAACCAACACTAGTTTCGCGAACATAGCTACAAGAGAGGGTGCATCGATCACCAGACCACCATTGTTGGATAGATCTAACTATCCTGCAAGGAAAGCATGTATGAGAGTCTTCATCCAAGCTCAGAGTACAAAAGTTTGGCACTCGGTAATATATAGGTGGACACATCCGATGATTACTGATGATAAAGTGGAGGCAATTCGAAAAGATCCAGTTGAATGGACAAGAGTCGAAGAAGAAAATGCGCTTGGAAACTCACAAGCAATGTATGCGATTTTTAGTGCTATTAATGAAGGACGTTTCTCAATGATATAAGCCTGTGAATCGGCTAAAGAAGCGTGGGATGCTTTGCAGACTATTCGTGAAGGGTCCAAATCTGTGATAGCGTCAAAATTACAAATGTTAGTCGTGAGGTTTAAAGAACTGAAGATGGACGAAAATGTGACCATTGGAGACTTTCATGAAAGATTGTGAGACATAACAAATCAGGCACATCAACTCGGAAAGAAATATTCCGATCTAAAACTAGTCAAGAAGACGCTGAGATCACTGCCTCCGAGATTTACTCCGAAAATTGCAGCAATAAAATAGGCCTACGACATTAATGATTTATCATTGGAGAAGGTAATTAGAATTCTTACAAATTTTGAAATGAATCTTTTAAAGGGTAAGTAAGAAAGAAGCAAAGGATTGACACTATAGGTTGAAATTGGAAAATGTGTGAATGATGTAGAAGATGAATATGATAAAAATGAAGAATTGGTACTAGTCACACAAAATTTTAGTAAATGGCTGAAAAGAATGAAAAAGGACAGACCCGAACTTAGATAATATAGTGGGAGTTTAACGAATAACAACTTAAAGCAACACACCAAAACTTAAAAGGGAGAAATGAAGGTGAAGAGAATCCAATGTCATGAGTGTGAAGGCTTCGGGCACGTTCAAGTCAAATGTGCTAATAATTTAAAGAAAAGAAAAGGAAAATCCTTTACTAGCACTTAGAGTGAGAATGAATCCGAGAGTGAATATGGTAGTGAAAAAGAAATCGCTAACAGTGATGCGGTAGTTGCTTTGTATAGCAAAAGTCCAGTTACTTACTTAACAGTAACTTAGAAAAAAGTACTGAAGACAAAAAAGGGGGAAAATCGAAAAATTTTCAGAAAAATGCAAACAACTCAACTCAAGGCCTAATATCAGATTATGATAGTGATGAAAGTGGCCTAGATGATAGAAAGGAGAATATTTACAAGGCTTATAAAGTTATATATGAAAAAAGGGTTAAAACATGTAGAAAGAATGAAAGATTGAAGGAAGAGAATCTCTCAATGAACAACACCATCAAAGAGTTAGAAAAGAAATTGATGTTGGCATTAGGTGACCTTAGTGAAGCTAGAATGAGATTAGTAAGTACCGAAAAGGGATTGAGAATATTGAATGGTGGTACAGAAAAACTAGAAAAGTTAATGGAAATCGAGATAAGGTTAAAAGGAATCTTCAAGGCATTGGTTATAAGGAAGAGTGCTCTAAGGTGAATGAGGAGAAAAATGATATGTCCATATCTGTCCAAGAAGAAGAAACATAGAGAAAGATCGAAGATTTGTCCCTACGTGTCATTTTTGCGGAGTTATTGGGCATATAAGGCCAAGATGTTATCAGTTACTGCAGATGTTGTTTCAAAGAAGCCAAAGCTGAAGAATTCTACGTCCCTCACAAAAATCTCAACATCAGCTCTCAGTACCGAAGTCTACTTGGGTGAAAGAGAGTGAATTGCAAGCTCTTGTCGTTCTTAAATCGATAAAGGCAACTTTGCAAAATGATTGGTATTTTGATAGTGGATGTTTACGTCACATGACAAGGGAAAAGAATTACTTAACCGATTATCAGAGTTGTATGGATGGTCAGGTGACCTTTGGAGATGGAAAGAAGGCTTTGGTGATTGGTAGAGGAACATTGTGTGTGGACGGTTTTTCTCCCTTAAAGAATGTGCTCCATGTTGATGGACTAAAAGCGATTTTGGTGAGTATAAGCTAACTTTATGATGATGGTTTGTTAGTTAAATTTACAAGTGGTGAATGCAGGGTGTTAAATGAACAAGGAGAATGTCTTGTGAGCGGCAAGCGATCAGCTGACAATTGCTACATATTATAGGTTACAAACACCTGTAAATTAGCCACACACGACAATAACATCGATTTATGGCATCAAAAGCTTGGACACGTAAATTTTGATCTCATTAGCAAGCTGATGAAATTGGAAGTTGTGAAGAGTCTAGCCAAAATGAACAAAGAAGGGATATCAATTTGTAGTGCGTATCAAATGGGTAAACAAATTAGAGCGCCACATAAAAAGGTTAGACACATTACCTCATCACGAATACTTAAAATAATTCACATGGATTTGGTTAGTCCAACACAACATGATAGCATTGGTGGAATGAAGTATTTTTTAACTTGTGTTGATGATTATTCGAGATATACTTAGGTATCATTTTTGAAAGAAAAATTAGATGCTTTCAAGGATTTTAGAAGCCTATATGTGCAGGTCACGATTATGAAAAATATGAATATATTGAGAATTCGATCGGATCACGGAAGAGAATTTGAGAATACAAGCTTTAATGACTTTTGTGAAGAGTATGGTATCATACAGGAATTTTTAGCACTTAAAACTCCACAACAAAATGGAATTGTCGAAAGAAAAAATGGAACACTTCAAGAAATGGCCAGATCTATGTTAAGTGGAAGTAAATTGTCTATGCAATTTTGGGCTGAAGCAGTTAATACAGCATGCTACATATGTAACAAAGTTTATCTTTGAAGCATCTTAAACAAGACATCCTATGAACTCTGGAAGGGAAAGAAACCAGATGTGAGTTACTTTCATATTTTTGGTAATAAGTGCTATATTCTTAGAGATTGGGAACAGCTTGAAAAATTCGAGACCAAAAGTGATGAAGGTAGTTTCATTGGTTATTCAACTCATAGTAAAGCTTACCGAATGTATAATAAAAGAACCAAGAAAGTGTTAGAGTGCATAAATGTTGTGATAGATGATGTATCTTTGTTAAATAGTTAAGTGGTAGAAGAAAATCTACATAACCGATCCTCTGAACCAGCTCAAACAAGCAAAAAGAAAAGATTTAAAAAGTGCCCAGATTGTAGTTAGTTGCTGCTGAGGAAGTAACTGCGCGAATTGAAGAACTGTCAGTTACTTTAGATGATGAATCAACCAAAACACTAGATGCGGAAACTATCCCTTTAAATGTTCAAAACTCGAGAGAAGCTTATTTGAATCATGATTCTCCCTCTCGAATTAGAAGAAATCATCCAGTAGATAACGTTATTAGAGATGTTAGCGAAATAAGAAAAATAAGGGAAAGAAAAAGGGTTGATTATCGAGAACTTACAGGATACTTGTGCTACACGTCTTCATTCCAGCCAAAAAATGTTAAAGAAGCCCTACAAGATGAGTTCTGGACAGCAGCTATGCAAGATGAATTGATTCAATTTGCACAGAATGATGTATGGGAATTAGTGCCAAGACCATTGGATACTAATGTGATTGGAACAAAATGGGTGTTGCGAAATAAAATAGATGAAAAGGGTAATGTAACCAGAAATAAAGCAAGGTTAGTAGCTCAGGGATATTCTCAGGTGGAAGGAATAGACTTTGACGAAACTTTTGCACCGGTGGCACGACTTGAGGCTATCCAACTATTACTAGGAATAGCATGTGTGAAGGGGTTTAAACTTTATCAGATGGATGTAAAGAGTGCCTTTTTGAATGGGTTTATACAGGAAGAAGTGTATGTCGAGCAATCAAAAGGATTTATTGATTCTGCCCATGTAGATCACGTTTTTAAGCTAAAGAAAGCTCTTTACGGTCTCAAACAAGCATCAAGGGCTTGGTACGAAAGGCTCACACAATATCTCATCAGGCAAGGATATAAACGAGGTAGTGTTGACAAAACTATATTTATTAAAAAGTTTAAATATAATTTTGTGATTTCTCAGATCTATGTTGATGACATTGTGTTTGGTGCCATACATCCGAAGATGGTAGATGAATTTGTTGAATTAATGACATCCGAATTTGAAATGAGTATGGTAGATGAGCTGAATTTATTTTTGGTTAAACAAGTGAAGAATGGAATTTTTACATCACAAACCAAATATGCTAATAGTTTAATTAAGAAGTTCAGTCTTGAGAATGCCAGACATGTAAGAACACCTATGAATGTTTCAACTAAATAGAGATGAGAATGGTAAAAGCGTTGATGTTAGTCTATATTAGAGCATGATTTGAGGTTTATTATAATTGATTGCAAGTAGGCTAGATATCTGTTTCAGCGTTGGCATAAAGAAACACATTTGATAGCAGTCAAAAGGATTATTAGGTATATAAGTGGAGCATCTGATTTTGGGATATGGTATACATCTGACTAGACATCTTATCTAGCTGGATATAGTGATGCGGATTGGGTTGGAAACTTAGACGATCGGAAAAGCACTTTAGGAGGTTGTTTCTTCCTAGGAAACAATTTGATCTCTTGGTATAGCAAGAAGCATAATTCCATTTCACTATCGACCATTGAGGTAGAATATATAGCTGCAGGTAGTTGTTGTTCATAACTTCTTTGAATGAAACAAATGGTAGAAGACTATAGGATTGATTAGAATGTGTATCCTATGCGATAACAAGAGTGCCATAGACATCTCTAAAAATCCAGTTCAGCATTCAAGAACGAAACATATTGATCTCAGGTATCACTTTATTTGAGAGCTTGTGGAAAGTTAAATAGTCACCTTGTCATATGTATCCTTAGAAAAGTTGTTGGCAGATATCTTTACGATACCTCTTGATGCAGTAAAGTTTGAACTTCTTTAAGGGGATTTGGGACTTTGTACTTTACATTATTGATGTAAAAAAATAAAAATAACAAACTAATAATTATTATTATGTAAGGGATTAAAAATCCCTAAGTTCCTTTCTCTTCTCATCCACGCCCCTCTTACATCTCTCTATCCATCCACTCCTAAGTTTCAAATCACTCCCTTAGTTGTGTTGAAGACATCTTCATCGTGGGCATTGGATTTATGTTGGATTTAAAATGACATCACCACTGAAGCTCCATTTATTTCTCTTTTGTGTTGGCTCTCAAGCTCTCAAGGTACATATGACATTTGGGTTGAAGCTTTCTCCACCGTGGACTTAGTGTATATGTGCAATTTGTGAACTTCCATTGAAGACCCATATCTTTTCTTTACAGTATTGCTTCTTTTCACTTCAAGGTTAGTTCAATTTGTTGATTTTGATTGGGATTTTGCTCAAGGCACACACGCCATTGGGTTGAATTTTTCTCCACCGGGGATTCCGTGTATATGTGCAATTTGTAAACCTCCATTGAAGAACCATATCCTCTATTTACGATATTGCTTCTTTCCATTTCAAGGTTGATTCAATTTGTTAATTTTGGCTGGGATTTTGCTATTTTCAGAAAATATAGGCAAGAATGAGGAGAAAATGCTCCCTTCGGTGTCAGAAAATAAGACAGCAGCTCCAACACATCGTTCCAGTCGATTAACACTCAATCCGACACCTGGCAGGAGATTCACTAGGGCTAGTTCATCTTCTGCAGCTCTATTTGATATTCCTGATACTACCTCTGTTCCGAAAAAAGTACCTGATCTAGATTATGATGTTACTCAGGTCATATTATCCATGATTGAAGACTCTGCTTCGGATTCCAATGAGACTCCCACAGCACCTGCTCCACCAGCTGGGCCTCCTATGGTTCCTCATAAACGTACAAAGGTGTGGGCTCAGAAATCAAACCAATCACCTCGACGTAATTCTTCTGTCCGCCTGACAATGGATAATGCGATTTCCTTCAAGTTTTACTCTTCTTCAGCTAAACAGAAATAGGCGACTCTCAACACTGTCAAGTTTGTTCTCGATCGCCCAATCAACTTAGAGGAGTTTGAACAACATGGTCTGGACACTTTATTATTGGAGCGATTTTTACTACAAGCCTCACTGTTTCTACAGTAATATAATTTAGATCTGGTAAAAGATTTTTACTGCAATTTATCTTGTGATATTCTTAATGAGACTGCTATGAGTTATAAAGCAATATATGTGCGGGGTCGGGTAGTCTATTTTAATGCTGCTCAACTATAATTTGATTGGTGATTTACTTTATGATGATGATTGGAATGTGTCAAATGACTTAATTGTTACGATACTGACTAGTGGGAAATTGATTGCATGGCCGTCTAACTCTGTACTTCATTCGTCAATGCTTACCTAAAAGTATTTCGTGTTCTTTAAATTAGTTGTGACCAACTAGATGCCAAGCGCACACGTTGTTTCTGTCTACTTGGCACAAGCCAAATTGATTTATGTGATCGGTATTGGGATATAATTCAATCTTGGACTCCTCATTATTAAAGCTATGATGGCCATTAAGAGTAATGCTTAATCTCTCAATTTTTATTTGCCAATGAAGTTTCCAAGATAGAGTCACGTATACTTGAGGTTGTGGCCTTGATGAACATCTCTTTAAGGATTTTTCATCAACCACGGGTAGTGGATTTGTCTACACGACATCTGGCCCTTCGGATACCTTGGGGATGACTTTATTCAATCCTCATGCAGCTCTCTTTATTGAAATTAAGAGAATTGACTACATTTGTATTAAATCTTCTGTGATTTGTTGTTAATGCTTGACTTGTGCTTGTGTTGCCTATTGAATCCAGAATTGAAGGGGAGTATTGTGGATTTAATATTTATATGTCCAATTATGTGATTTAGGGAGAGCTTAGAATTTGTGACAAATATGCCAAAAAGGGGAAGATTGTTAGATATATGGTGTATATATCTACTTATTTTATTTCGCATATTTTTATAAATTAGACTTATCAGATTTTTTTATTAATTGGAAAATCATAGCTAATTAATAATCCTTGTTTAACTTGGATTCAAAAACTATATGGATGATCTTCTAGTTGTAAAAGAATCCTATCTTAGATTGAAGTCTATCTTAAGAAGAGGTGTGATACATCACGTGTGTGTGTTGTTTGGGTAGATTGCTGGAAGTTTTGGAGCGACTATGTGTTGATCCAATTTTGTGAAACAACAGAAGGTTTGTGGGTGAATTTTTATTGGTTGGAAAAGATTAACGTGATGATTTGATGTTGATGAAAAATCCATCCTTTTGCTGCATTTTATTGAGCTTCTAGAGTTACTTACAGCTGGGCAGCTCTAGTGCATTATGTGTGTGTTTTTTGGCCAAGAGACTCATGACTTGGTAGTGATTTAGTGGGCGTGTGAGTGAAGATGGTACTGCTGTCGCCTGCAACTAAATTAAAAAGAAGCCAACTTTCGTTAATACAAATTAATGTAGTAATGGAAAGTGGGTATTGTTCTCACGAGAAATTTTAATGGTAAAGAGTTTACGAGTTCGAAACTAATAATAAAGTAACAGAAAAGGGGGGTTTTTCAATTCACGTAAAATTAAAAGAGTAGAAATAACAAAATCTGAAATTGACAAAAGTTGCAAATTTATGCTTTTCTTCGATTTCTTCTCTTCCTTCTTGTGATCTTTAGTAGATAATCCTTATCCCCACTTCAAGTTGTAGATCTCATTGATAAGATAGCAATCTGATCTTTAAATATTTGTGAAAATTTTGAATTTGAACTTGAAACAAAATCTGCAGAATCTGTTCCCATCCTTGCATATGGCCACGTCTATTCACTGAATTGCTGCCAAACTGGAATTTTCAGGTTTCTTTGTTTCATTTGCATCTTTTTAACTCAATTTCATCTCCCAAGTGTTAGAAATCATCTGAAAATAATTAAGACACAATTCCATAAATTTTGAGTAATAATTTCAACATATGAGAGATTTTTATATATCAAATAAGTGCAAAATGACAACTTAACAAATTCCCCCACACCAAATATTTGCTCACCCTTGAGCAAACATGCCAAGCCACTACACTCTATCAATTCATCCTTCATAAGATTAAGTGCATGCATTCCATTAACTTGGGCTAGTAAGACTTAGGTTGCACATACATCATAATCACTTTTCATCGATATACATAAACAAAGTCAAAATAAGACATCTTTGTTCAAAAAGCAAGTATGAAACCAAAGTGAATTCTTCTCACATAATTCTCTCTTACACTCAGTGTTTGAGGTCAAAGTGTTTCCCTCAAATCTCCCTCTAATAGATTGCACTACCATAGGCTTGCAAATTCACCAGTTATCATTCATTCAAATTATATGAACTCATAGATCATAAGGACTTTATTATGAGTTGTAATGGGGCTTACTATCGTCTAATGAGATCTTAAAGTCTTGTGTAGCCCATCAAGCTTTATTTGTGCTGCTTGTATTTTTTTGCCAGGTATGATCATAGTTCTGCACATGCTGTTTTTGTCATTATCTCGGTACTGCTTTTCCATTTCTTAATCACAGGAGTAGTCCTGGCTACATTTTGTTGGTAAGAGTCACTATCTTGAATTCCTTTGGCATTGATAGTGAAGTTGCATTTTATTAATTTTGCGTATCCTTGTTAAATGCCCTTGAATCTTGTTTCTTCTATCCATTCACCTGTTTAGTTTTTCTAACCTGAAACTTTACAGAAGGAGGAAACTGAAACTTTAGTGGCAATGGTTAGGCTCTAACTGTATACAAGGTCCAAGTATTGTAATTCATTCAAATTACAGTTGTTTTTTAGATTCTAAATTCATCTACTCACCGAGCTATCAAGTTCCATTATCTCTGTAACTTATCAGTTAATTTTTGGGTACCAGGCTTGATAAGCTTCTCTTCTTAATTTTCTTTTGTATGTGTACTGCAAGAACTCTGTTCAGAAAAGGAATCCATGTCTTCATTTTCTCATTATAAACAGATATATTCTTCATAAAGGAGCTGATTCCTTCTCTCTTGAAATCCCCCTCTTTAATAATGTGATCGAGGCCTGTACATATGATTGTAACTGCATTTGTTCATTCTGTGCAGGTTTTTGACTAATGCATATCTTCGGGAGGAAGCAACTAATAGTCACGTTGTTGAGCAACGGGTTGAATGGCAAGTCTAGAAACTTTTGATTCCTGCATTGTGACACATTTTTCTATTGCTTATGGGGCTTGCAAGGGATTCTCTTGTTTCCATACAAGAGATTATTGCCTGCAAGGATAGTTTTGTTTTTGAATTGTTAGATTATTTTCATATCAAAGATGTTTATTTTGATGTGAAATAAAAAGTTCATTATATATTACACTGAAGTTTATTGGCTATTTCTGATCCTTTCTTTTCATCTGGCTGAAGGCTGTATGCATTTGACGTGCATTGCAATTCTTTCTTTCCATTGTTTGTCGTGCTTTATGGTATGTTCCATCTTAATGTGTCTTCACATTACGTTTTGTCTAAGCCCAGTTTATGCAGCCTCAAATCTCCTTCGTTCTTTTCTCTCTGTCTCTTTTTTTTGCAGTTATACATTATTTTCTTTCACCTCTTCTGCTAGCTCATGGATTCATACCTGTTTTGCTATCAAACCTGCTTCTTATGGTGGCAGTCTCGTACTATCATTATCTCAACTTTTTGGGCTATGATGGTAAGCTTAGTTGTGTCATTTTGAATCCAAATATTTGTACTGTTTCTTATTGCAGCTTTCTGTGCCATAACCTTACTAGGCATTTCAGTCTCATGCAACTTTAGTGTGATAGGTGCATTTATGTTACGATTCATTTGCCTTTCTGATTCGTTACATTTAGTGAATTTCTTCTCTTCTAGTGTCCTTGAGGAGATAATTGTATGAGAACTGTCAAAAGGAGTAACCTTTGAAAGTAAAAGAATCCCATAGAGTGACCATTGAATTTTTGTCCATATCATAAATATTAAATAGTCGAGTAATGCTTTCCAACTTTGGTTGGACTGACTGTTAAATAGCATTGGTCATTCAGGTTCTTATCTTTGGTCAATATGTGGGTTTTCAATGCTGTTCAATAACTGTGATAGTAGTCAGTGGGGTGACAACCTGCAGTTCCATGATCCTTCAATGTTATATATTGAAGAAATGCACTTATTACATTAAGCAATTCACTGGCTACATCTTCCAATGCAGTTTTACCCTTTCTGGAGAGAACAACGTTTTTCTTATACCCAATCGGCATCGTCATTGTCCTTTCACCTATTTGTAAGTACTGACTGCAATATTGGATAGCTTTGCTTGGGTTGCATTGTTACTATTTTTTTTTTTTGTTCCCTGAACTTTACAGTGATTTTAAGTGGCTTCAATCCTTCAAGATATTTTATGAATGTATATTTTAGTCAAAGGCTGTGATTTACGGAGGCCAGGAGTGATTTTCGTATACCAAGGCCACTAAGCCTTGGTTCTTTGCCGACCATACAAAGGCAAATATCACTTTGTAGAAAGATATTGATCGCCAAGTACAGAGCCCATCTCTTCAGCAGAGCTTCAGTCCCTTTCCGTTAAAAGGATGATCATGGTCCTCAGTGTGCGCTTGTTCGAGCAGGATCAATATTTTTCTATTAGATAGCAAGCAAACGACAACAATCTGCATTTCAAAGTTATGTCTCATACCCTTTTTTTGTTATTTGTTTGTTCCACCAGGACCATAGTTCTTGTTTGTTTTCGGTTGGTCTTGATGATGGGGGGATAATGAGTAAGCTATGTTATCTGCATAGTTGTAGCAGTTGACTTGAGCTTGTTGCATGGGGACGTCGACATAAAAAATTTCTCATTAGCTCAGATGAGGTCAGCTCTAAGGCCTCAGGCCCTTAGAATCTAACTTTGTGACTTAAAATACCCACAATTCTATGAGTATGTGCTGACCGAGTTAGTAATTGAACCCTCATTTAACTGATTTGGTATGCATCAAGTGTGGTAGGTGATGCTAAGGCCAATTTCGTGATTAAAATAACATATGACGATGTCTCCTAACTCCTGAAGATGAAAGTTCAACACCCAAATCTGGTATTAAATGAACCGCTTCGATTGAACTTTAAAGAAATTCTTGTATGGTGCTTATGAGTTTAGTTAAAATTAGCTGCTAAAAGAGTGATTTCATTCAACAGGATTGTGCTGGGCGAGTCTCAGACTTCTAACACTCAAAGGATATTCCTTGTCTGGCTTATAGTTTAAACCGTGCACATTTGCTCGATAACTTGCAGCACTTTCTTGCTGGAATTCTGGAATTGGAAGAGACTGTTCAGAGTAAAACAAGCTAAACATGAAAAACATAAAAGACCCAATAATTCCCTCGAGCCGTGTGCTTTGTTGTTGGGAAGATGATTTGTTAGTTACTTTGCATTTCTTGTCACCATCTTTTGATATTCCCAAACATCAATGCAGTTTTGACGAAGATGATTGTAGGGAACTTGAAAACCATCGCCTGTGCTACCTGACAAAACAACTATTTCATTATCACGATCAGGATTTTCTGATGGACAAACTTGGTGCGTGTAAGAGATAAGGGGCCTCTAAACAAGGCCTATCGCTACCTAAAACGACAGGTGCTCGTCGCTATCCTATCCCAAGCTCATTTTTCCTTAAAACGACAATTACAAATCTGGCACTCATGCATTGCACTTTACACCAGGCATATGCATTAGAAACCAAGATATTAGTTAACAGATTTCTGAAGTTGGGAAAGTTTCCTTATCTATGCTTTCTATGACATTTTCTGGAAGAGGTAATGTCGTATTGTTTTGTGTAATAAATTGTTTAACCAGTTTTTGCAGGAAAAGCAAAGAATGTAAGCCTGGTGCAAGACAAGATTCAATTTCAAATATTGTCTGTTTTCTTATGAAACCTGACACTTACAGTCAAACTAATCCCACCTATTAAATTCATACACCGATTACCTTCTCCATGATCTTATCAAGTCAACAAAACAGGCTGCCCTGTAAATGAAAATTGGAAAAACAAGCATCCTTTATTGTCACAAACAGTACATTCACAAGATATTGAACTTTGTATAATTAGAACGTAAACCATCAATCTTCGATGAGAAACAAGTACAAAAAGATAGAATATTAACCCTTTCACACTTCTAATTTGACTGTGTACTTTGTATTAAGTCTGGTGAGAATTGATAGATAAACTTTGTTCATTGATCGAGCTTGCTACCAGCAACATCCACGACAAACCTATACCTTACGTCATTTTTCTCCAGCCTTTCAAAAGCAGTGTTTATATAGTCCATTTTCACCGCCTCAATCGTGGAGCTCAAGCCCCTTTCGTTGCAGAACTCAAGCATTTCCTCTGTTTCTTTCATGCTTCCAATGAAGCTCCCCGTGATTGATTTTCTCCCTATTAAAGATCACCAACAAATCATAATCAGACATCAAAGAGCAACAAGGTTTAAGCGGCGATCTAATAACAAAGTACAGTAATCTGTAACAAGAAAGCATACTGGAATTTCCAAGCAAAATGAATGAGAAGAGAGAGACTCACCAAGCATGACCATAGGTGTAACGAACTGGAGAGGGGTATTGATAACACCCAACAAGATCAGCTTCCCATCAAGTTTCAGCACAGGAAGGTAAGGCTCAAGAGGGTGGAAGACAGGCACAGTGTCAATGATATAATCAAGAGAGTCAGCAAATTCTTGCATTCTAGGTGCATCTGAGCTGACCAAGTACTCATCAGCACCAAGATGCTCCAAAGCCTCCTCTCTTTTCTTATCAGAAGAGCTAATCACGGTAACATGGTGTCCCATTGCCTTGGCTATCTTCACTCCCATGTGCCCAACTCCTCCAAGCCCTAATATAGCTCCTCTTAGTCCACTTTCCATCAATCCAAAGTGCTTTAATGGGCTGTAAATTGTTACCCCAGCACAAAGGAGAGGCGCAGCTTGCTCTGGTGACATCCCATCTGGTATCTTCACCACAAACCTAAGTAAAGGTCAAACCTTCATTAATAAGACTACAAGTTTTTTCTTATCCACTCAGTTTAATGAAAAACCAACAATTCTTCTGTGATGGGTTTCATCCTCTTCAGTTATCCTCTCAGAACAGTAAACTGTTCAAGATATTTATTTGAATGACAGACGAATTTATGCAAGCTGTGAAGGGGAAAATGGGAAAGTTTGGATTTTTACTTCTGATCGACGACCATGGATTCAGCGAAACCGCCTTGCGTTGGTTTACCATCAGTGTAGACATCATTGTACGACCAGATTTTCTTGCTGCAGTATTGTTCGTTGTCCGATTTGCATGGTCTGCACTGTCTGCAGCAGCCTACCACAAGGCCGACACCAACGATGTCTCCGACCTTGAAACTAGCCACATCTGATCCCACCTCCAACACCTCACCCACAACTTCATGGCTATTGATCCATAAAACCAGGTAATACAATCAGAAAGTGAAAAAAAAGGTACAATTGCTGATGAAAAACAACAAAGCTAAAGAGAGTAAGTGATCAGACACTGTCCTAAAACAAGAGTCTAAAAGGAGTAGTACCCAGGGACCATGGGATATTGTGACATGCCAAGATCATTCTTGACTTGGTGAATATCACTGTGGCATACTCCACAGCACATAACCTTGATATAAATATCCTCAGGACCTGTGTCTCTACACAAAAACACAATTTATCCAGAAAAAGCATCATAAGAATAAGAGACGACGCATCAATAGTGCTACTTACCATACATGTATACGTATCAATATATAAGATCATCGATCCTAAGAATATCAAAACGTGGACAAACCTGAGAGTATAGGTATATGGAGATAGGATTCCAGTTGGGTCTTTCGCTGCCCATCCAACAATTGTTCTTTCAGTTGCAAGGATACCCATTTTCCCGGTGACTGATGGCCAAAACAAGGAATGTTGTCGATGAGCGTGTGGACACTACATAAAGCAAGCACTATGAGGAGGTGTATATATACACAGACAACAAGGATTGGGAGGAGAGACGAGAAGCAAAAGCTAACTTGGCAGTGCTGGAGCATGACACCTCAGCAATGGGTCCCCGAGCGTGGTAGTTGAATCGAAGTGGGGTGAGTGCCATCCTCCGCTTCCATCACCACTTCAATTTTTATTTCTTCAGCCATTTGGTTGGTGTTCTGAATGATGCACAAACATCAAGTTTAAACAACAAACTTCAAACGATTAATTATCTTGCGTTCTTGAGTGTGTCATCCTTCCATAGTTCAACAAGAGTCAAATAAGACAACGTGAGTGGCCTATAGGTTTCAGCTCCTCACTTCAGGCTCTCCTTTACAGGAAGTTTTAAGTTCTAGTCACGTTAAAGGAGGAGAAATGGAAAATTTGTCCAATTGATGATCCTCTAGCCCCTGGGCACAGCTCTTTGATCGGATCAATTATGGACGTCTCGCTTTCAGCGGCAGTGTGGGAGTTGAAGCTATTAGGAAACCCGAGGGCTGCTGGGAACCTGATGCTAAGTAAGGGGCCAACGATCAATCAACAGTCGACCAATCAAATATATGACGACTCCTTGTGCGCAGAAATGTACAGGCTACGTAGGAACCTGAGGGATCTTGGGATTCCAGATTTATATTCTCTAGAGTTCTTGAGGTGGGATCTTAGAGGCTTAAAATTAGTCCGACTAAACTGAGATACCTAATGTAATTAAAAAAAAAACAAGAGTCAAATAAGAGATGAATATGCCACCCTACCCGCATAATCTAGGGACAAATCATCACTGGCTTTTATATCAAATTAGCAGTCACGATCTTAGTTAAGAAAGTCATTAAATAATTCTAGTAAAGTTTTGATTTTTTTATTTAATCATTTCCCCTTATAATTATAAGTTAGGTTTCAATGAAAAATATTATGATCTTAGGTAGAGATAACAAACCATTAAACTATCTAGCCTCAATCATATTTACACATATCATGATGTTATATGAGGGACCTTTTCGACTTATAAACCAAATTACTGCCATTGTTGGTGGCACAGGTTAACTGGTTTAACATCCCATCAGAAGATGAGTAGAAGGTTGCGTAGAATGATGAATAAGGTTGGTAATGGTAGGGATCAATTCCCCTATTTCCATTTCCGTGTGCCACCCTGTGCTCAAAACCATCCATTCGTCTATGATGAATAAGGTTGGTGATAGTGAGAATCAATTTTCCTGTTCCTGTTTCCGTGTGCCACCCTGCGCTCAAGACCATCCATCCGTCCATTTTACAGCCACCCTGCGCCCGGTGATGGTGGGTCTAGCTCATTAGTGCATTTTCATGGGTACAAAAGCAGCGGGAAGGAACGAATTAGACAATCTATGCCAAAGAAAGAGCATCATTCATATGTCACAACCCATATCAATATTTTAAGAAAGAGCATCATTCGTATGTCACAACCCATATCAATATTTTAGTGGATGTGACGTCCAAGATGATAAAGATGAAGCCTAAAAGTATAGATTGCAGTCCACTGTTCATCCGCTGTTATACTGTTAAGAAGCATCTAGATTAACGTGAAAGACGTTCTAAATTCAGATTATATTGACTTATAGCTCGCCAAATCAGCATGGGAACGCATCAAAAGGAGGTGTTTATATATGAAAGATGTAATTAAAACATGATAAACACAGTTGATAATAAGAGTTGCAACTTTTTTATTTTTCACCTCACCTTCCAGATTTGAAGATTAAAAGAGATTTGGCATACAATCTCTTCAACATGTGGTCTTAAAGTGCCATTTCGTTATCCAAGTTAGTTTTATTTATTATTTCTTGTTCAATAAAAGGCATCAAACCTTTCTTGAATTAACCTTATTAGTGAACGAATTAGGTTGGTATATCAATGTTTGTCAAAGACAAATTAATTATCAAAATTACAAATGTTTGACTTGACATCGACGTTAAAGCCGTCAACAAGAGAAACCAGACACGTAGCAAAACGGAGTGGTCCCTCTACAAGTTCCATGATTTGCTTCCAAGTTTCAATATTTATTGGTTCACCTACCACGCAACGAAAATGTTGACAATCTGTGAATGGCTAGAGCAAAAGGGCTGGTATGATCTTTCGGCTTAAATTTTCTAATTATGGAAAATTTGTAAACTGAAGACTTTCATCTTCGAAGCAATAGTAATAAAGTCGTTAGTCATGTACTCGTAAGTTGAATTTGCCTCGAGTTTTGTAGCAAAGAGTGGTAATGGAAAATGATTTGTACCGAAAAACTGTAGGGGTAATAGTTTCGTAAATTTTTTTGATTCGTTTCTGACAAACAAAAAAATAGAAAAATTAAGAGAACAAAAAATAAATCAACACCGAAAATTTGCTAACGCAATTTGATATTCCTTGTTTAGGTCTGCAGGGTCCTCACTTAGCTTAATCAATTTCATTGAAGTATAATAGATTTACCTAAGGCTTTACTGAGCCGACACCACTTAACCTTTGATACTATCTCTCAACCTCACTTCCCGTGAAATATTTTCATACCCAATAACACGATCGACTCGTGTTAACCTCAACAGAGGATTTTCTCAACATTATTTGATAATAAAGATACGAAATAAACAACTTAAGTAATCAATCAACTAAGAACAAAATAATAATATATTTGAAATAAAATAAAGATAACTTTCCGAAAGGTTAAACTCTATTAAAATAAATCTGGAAATTGTCGTAATAACAATAGAAAAGTAGTTCACCTAAGAGCCACTCCACATATCTCACAATTGATGCCACGCCTGCAACTTTCAGCTTCAGCTGTGTCTGTGCAAGATCCAATTAACACTAACTATCCATTTACGCAACACCCATTGCACCACAAGACACAAGCCATAAATCCCATCTATTTTTCCAAGCAGCACACACGTTAATCTTTTCCCAGCCAATACAAATCACCCACGCACTTGATCACTTTTTCATGATAAAGACATATACGACTCTCACACAATAAAGACCCACATTACTCACATAGACATTAATCACTATATGAAAATCATATAGAAAGATAGTTGTAGTTGCTACCGTAACCTGCGACTTCTACACTAAAAGAAAAAACACAGCTGAATCACTCAAAGACCAAAGACAGAACATAGCTGCCCACACACTCCATCAACGACGCACACAAAAGACCCATTCAGCCCATGCATCTTGACATAACCTAAAACATGATTCGTAAGAAATCACAGCACACCCCTAGCTGTTCACGAAATTCTGTGTTTTTGTGGTAATACCAAAACTTCCGGCAGTAGCACCCAAACTACACATACAAGTGATGTGTCACAACACCTCTTAAGATAGACTTTTATCTAAGATAGGATTCTTCCACCACTAGAAGATTATCCCCAATAGCTTTTTGAATCAAAGTCAAATAAAGATACTTAATAAGCTATCATTATTCAATTAATATCTTATAGGTCTAATTAATATCTTATATGTCCAATTAATAAATAAGATGCCAAAACAAAATAAGAAGATATATACCATATATCTAATAATCTCCTCCTTTTTGGCATTATTTGTCACAAATAAGAAACTCCTCCTGAATAGCATAATTGGACATATAAGTATCAAATTCACAATTCATATGAACTCCCTCTCAATCCAACATCAAGTTCCAAAGAACATCCATAGTAACAATAATTCAATCATCCAAATTTCTCCCCCTTGGGACAAAAGATGCCAAAAAGCAAGATTAATAGTCACGAAAGTACCTTAAAATCACCCCTTGAATGGAACAGTCACCACAAACAATCTGATGTCTTTTCTTGGGATAAAATAGTGTCAAAATGCAAAATTATAATAATCAACAATAGCTGCAGCAGAAGCATCATAAGCACGCCAAGAAGACAAACTACCACAATTCAAAACACTGAGAGATATGCTAGAAAAAGAGAGAGACTCATACTAATGAGAGAGCTGAAAAGTCTTCGGTAGAGTCAAATAGAAGTCACAATGCAAACTACTAAAAAGATGAGACGACAATGGCAACGTAAAAAATAAAGAAGAACAATTTTTTGGACTTTTTTTTCCCTTTTTTTAATAACTAACAACAAACTATACTTCAAAATGTAAAGCACACAGTCCCGATGCTCCTCGAAGAAATTCAAACATGGGATTATTTCTCATCACATTATCTCGGTCATCAACTGTTTGATTGATTTCTTCATCTGAAGTAACTGACTTATTCTCAATTTAAACAGTTGCTTCAAAAGCAGTAACTAACTGTGAATCTGGATACTTTCTTGTTTTTCCTTCACTACGTTTTTGTGCTTGTACTTGACCTTTTCTAATCCAAGTGTGCTTTGGTATAATAGGCTGTAACACCCCACTCCCGCTGGACCCGAACTCGATATCGATAGTGATATTCGAATCCGTGCCCCGCGAGGGTGGCGTATCACATCACTTAACACGTGAACCTCGGTATATATATGTTTTTTTAAAACCATAACATAAAGAACAGAAAATCAGTAACCAAAACGTTCGCTTTGTTTTATAATCATTTGATACAAACACAAAGACAATCAACAGAAACCTTTATTTGCCACTTGGGCCCATTTCAAATTACAAAATACAAACATTATCATTCATTTACAATTTTCCAAAATTATTACAAACTG
>JAOTAY010000190.1:37707998-37720077 GCA_025629805.1 Erythroxylum baracoense | reverse complement strand
CATCAGTAATGAATTACCAGACGGAATTTGAGCAGTTGTTAACACATGTGCATGGGGTTCGTGAAGTTGATTTGATCGCGATGTTTGTCGCTGGATTGCGTAGTCCCCTGGATCGTGAGGTTCAGTTGCACAACCCCCATACGTTGCCCCAGGCCTTTGCACTAGCATGGGAACTTAAAGCAATCCGAAGTGATTACATAGCTGGGCATTCCACTGCTGGTCGACGTGCATGGCAAACTCCTACTGCTCGACCTATTGCGGCAGCTGCTCCTCCCCAGTTGCCAGTACCTGCGCCGCCACAAGGTACTAAAAAATCTATTCCCATTCGTAAATTATCCCAGGCTGAGAAAGTAGAACGAATTTCTAAGGGTCTCTGTTACAATTGTGATGAAACCTGGTCTCAGACACATAAGTGCACTCCGAAATTTCTGTGTTTATTGGTTGATGACTCTGAGGATGGGGACATAGTCAACGATCAGTTGAATGATGAAATTATCACGGGTGATGTCTCTTCCTTGCACAGTCTTGCAGCTGCGTCGAACCCCCGATCTTTACGACTTTTGGGCACCATTCGAAACTCCACCGTTCATGTATTGATTGATAGTTGGAGCTCCCACAACTTCATTCAACCTACCGTAGCTGAGAAACTCCGACTGTCTTTGGCTCCGATTACTGCTTTTTGGGTTTACGTCAGAAATGGGGAATCTCTGCTTTGTACCCACTACTGCCTGGCTGCTCCATTACTTCTTCAGGGGTTTTCGTTCGATATTGATTTATATGTTCTTCCCATTCACAGACCCGATGTGGTTCTCGGTATATAATGGCTGCAACTCCTAGGGACAGTGTCACACGACTATGTCAAGCTCCTTATGGAATTTTCCCGGGATGGTCAAAGGGTTGTTCTACGTGGTGATGTTGTGCCCCCTCGCACGATTTCCTTTAATCAGCTCCAGGTCCTCATTGCCTCTCCCGATTTGGTGGGTTGTTATGAGCTTATACTACTATCCCCAGAGTTGGCGATGGTTTCTCCGACCACTCTTGACTTTCCGTCTGACCTTCCACCGGAAGTTGTGTCCGTCCTATATAATTTTGCGCCAGTATTTTCACCACCAGTCGGCTTACAGCCCAAGCGGTTTTTTGATCACGACATTTCTTTAGTTCCTGGCGCTGGACCGATTAATGTGCGACCTTATAGATACCCTCACTTGCAGAAATCAGAGATTGAAAAACAAATCCGGGATATATTGGACCAGGGAATTATACAAGTCAGGCGTAGTGCCTTTTCATCACCAATGTTGCTCGTCAAGAAGAAGGACGACTCATTTCAGTTTTGTGTTGATTATCAGGTGTTGAATGCAGTCACTGTACCTGACCGGTTTCCTATCCCGACAGCTGACGATCTTTTTGTTGAACTTGTTGATGCCAGATATTTCTCAAAGCTTGATTTGCGCTCAGGGTATCATTAGATTCGAATGCGCGAGGAGGATATTTTTAAGACAGCCTTTCGAACACATGAAGGGCACTATGAGTTCCTGGTGATGCCCTTTGGTCTCACCAATGCGTCATCAACTTTCCAGGCCTGCATGAACCACTTGTTCGCTCCGTTCCTGTGAATGTTTGTCATTGTATTTTTCGATGACATCCTGGTGTATAGTGCATCTTTAACTCTGCATCTTGACCATCTCACGGCGGACTTGCACCTTTTATCATCTCAGCAGTTTTATGTGAAGTTATCTAAGTGCTTGTTTTGTAGATCACAGGTTAATTATTTGGGACACATTATCTCGGCTGGTTCGTTATTGAACGATCCTTCTAAAATTGAGGCAATGGTGAATTGGCCTACCCCGTCTTCTTTGCGACAGTTGCGTGGTTTTTTTAGGCCTCACAGGGTATTATCGTCGTTTCGTCTGACATTATGGTCAGATTGTGAGCCCTTTGACCAATTTACTGCGGCGTGATGGTTTTTCCTGGTCCCTTGAAGCCGAGGCAGCTTTTAGGGCATTGAAGCTCGCCATGTCTTCTGCCCCAGTGCTCCGTTTAGCAGATTTCTCTAAAACATTTGTGGTGGAATCTGATGCCTCAGGTACTGGGATTGGTGCGATATTATTACAGGAGGGTCATCCTATTGCCTTTTTCAGCAAGAAGTTAGGGCCTAGACGTTTGATGGCATCCACGTACCATAAGGAGCTTTATGCCATTGTTGAGGCGGTGCAAAAATGGCGCCAGTACCTATTGGATCGGGAGTTCATTATTCGCTCCGACCAGCGCAGCCTACGTGAGTTACTACACCAGGTGATCCAAACTCCAGACCAGCAGTTCTATATCCACAAGCTTATGGGTTTCAAGTTTCGCATTGAGTATAAGCTTGGAGCCTCCAATCGGGTTGTCGATGCTTTATCATGGGTGGAGAATGCCAAATCAACACCACATTTATTGCCATTGTTTTGCCAGCTGCCACCTATTTTCCTTGAGACTTTGCGTTGAGAAAATAACTCCTTACCGGATCTGCTCGTGAACCATGAAGCCTCCGCTTGGAATGCCCTCCCACCACCTTTTGCTATCCACGACGAACTGGTTTATTATAATAATCGCCTCTACCTTGGGTCTGATTCGGTTTTGAAGATCGCCTTGCTGCAGGAGTGCCACGCTTCCCCTATGGCCGATCACCCTGATATTTTGCGCACTTTTCAGCGCTTAGCTCAGTCCTTTTATTGGCCTCGTATGAGTCAAGATGTTCGTCGCTTTGTGCAGGCTTGTTTCGTGTGCCAGACTACTAAGTACTCAACCCAGCCTCCTCCCAGTCTTCTCCAATCCTTGCCCATTCCTTCTCAAGTATGGGACCAGGCCTCCATGGATTTCATCATCAAGTTACCTCCTTCTTGGGGTTTCACTGCTATCTTGGTCGTGGTGGATCGTTTGACCAAATATGCTCACTTTGGACCCTTGCTGACTTCTTTTGATGCACCACGCGTTGCTCAGTTATTCGTGGACATCGTGGTACGTCATTATGGTTTTCCTCCCACTTTGTTATCAGATAGGGATACTATATTCCTCAGCCATTTTTGGGAGGAGCTATTTCGGCTTAGTGGCACTACTCTCCGGCATAGCACTGCTTATCACCCCCAGACGGACGGCCAGACAGAGGTTGTTAATCGGTCCCTGGGCAGTACCTACAGGCTTTCGCTCATGACAGGCCTAGCTGTTGGTCGCTTCTTCTTCCTTGGGCGGAGTTTGCACTTAATACCATTTAGCACGACTCCATTAAGATGTCTCCCTTCCAGGCTCTTTATGGACGTCCTCCTCCTACCATAGTGCCTTACACGGATGCTCAGAGTCCTTTACCAGCATTGGATGATTTACTTAAGGAGAGGGACAATCTACTTTGTGTCCTTCATGATAATATTTTGGACTCATAACAACGCATGCAGACTAGCTCTAATAAGCATCGTAGGGACTTGGAATTTGAGGTGGGTGATCTTGTTCTTTTGAAGTTGCAACCCTATAGGCAGCATTCGGTGGCCCGACCAAAGTCATATAAGCTTGCTCACTGCTACTATGGTCCATTTGAGGTTTTGGCACGTATTGGGAAGGTGGCATACCGTCTGAAGCTCCCTGCTGAGACCCACATTCACCCAGTTTTCCATATTTCGCTCCTGCAGCCCTTTGTTCCCTCGTCAACCTCGCCTGCACCATTGACTTTACCCGACGAATTCATTCATGGTCGGCCAGCTTCCTATCCTACTGCTATCCTCGAGGTGCGCAGTGTCTTGCACAACAATGTTCCAGAAGAGCAATGGTTGATCTCTTGGTCCGATGGTGGGACGGTTGATGCTACCTGGGAACCTGCTTCATAGATTCGTGCTCATTTTCTAGACCTACACCTTGCGGACAAGGTGCCTCTTGATGCGTCGGGGAATGATACGACTACGATCATAGATGGTGATGCGTCTGCCATTCCGGAGCTACGTAGAAGCACTAGAGACCGATGTATACTAGCTTGCTTTCGAGATGAGGACTAAAGTGACTTTTTATGCATTATTTTCATTTACGTATTTTACTATTTGACAGTTACTGTTTACGGTGTTTTGATGTGGTTTTGATAAAACGGTGTTAGAGGGTTATTCCCTTCATTATGGAATAAAGACTTAATTTTCCTCCCTTGTTCTAAACTCTAAATCTCTCATCCTTCTCTTTCACAGCGCCCCTTCCTTTAAAGTCGGTCTTCAAGTGTGCCGTCGCTTCTCATGGCGTAGAGCTCCTCCGGGGTTCATATCATTGGTGCTTTCATTGCTTACCTTCGTTCCGTGTGTGATGGCGCCAGAAATTGTATCCACTGTGGGTGATGATGCTTCCCCATCTGTGACTGAATTAACCCAACGTATGGAGATGATGGAAACCATGTTCTGCACGCTATCCTCCAAGCTTGATCACGTTGCTCATTCCCTGTCCAACATGGCGGGGTCATCTTCTGGTGTCCTGGGACGCGCGCCATCAAGGCCGGACGCTGAGAGTTCTGACTTCAGGACTCCCAAGATGCGTATAGATGCTCCCAAATTCGATGGCAAGGATCCGAGTGGGTGGGTTTTTCGAGTAGAAGAGTATTTCAGTTTTTTCGACACCCCAGCCACACAACGTCTGCGTTTTGTTGGAGTTTTAATGGAGGGCCCAGCCTCTGATTGGTTCCGTTATCTAAAGCAGAATAATCTCCTCACCACTTGGGACAACTTTTTGGGGGCACTGCAGACACGTTTTGATCCAAAGTTTTATCAAAATGCTGTTGGTACTTTGTCCAAATTAATGCAGCGCTCATCAGTAATGAATTACCAGACGGAATTTGAGCAATTGTTAACACATGTGCATGGGGTTCGTGAAGTTGATTTGATCGCGATGTTTGTCGCTGGCTTGCGTAGTCCCCTGGATCGTGAGGTTCAGTTGCGCAACCCACATACGTTACCTCAGGCCTTTGCACTGGCACGGGAACTTGAAGCAATTCGAAGTGATTACGTGGCTGGGCATTCCTCTGCTGGTCGACGTGCATGGCACACTCCTCCTGCTCGACCTATCGCCGCAGCTGCTCCTCCCCAGTTGCCAGCACCTGCCCCACCACACGGTACAGAAAAATCTATTCCCATTCGTAAATTATCCCAGGCCGAGAAAGCAGAACGAATTTCTAAGGGTCTTTGTTACAATTGTGATGAAACCTGGTCTCGGACACATAAGTGCACTCCGAAATTTCTGTGTTTATTGGTGGATGACTCTGAGGATGGGAATATAGTCACCGATCAATTAAATGATGAAATTATCACGGGTGATGTCTCTTCCTTGCACAGTCTCGCAGTTGCGTCAAATCCCCGATCCTTACGACTTCTGGGCACCATTCGCGACTCCACCGTTCATGTATTGATTGATAGTGGGAGTTCCCACAACTTCATTCAACCTGCCATCGCTGAGAAACTCAAACTGTCTTTGGCTCCGATCACTCCTTTTCGGGTTTACGTCGGAAATGGGGAATCTATGCTTTGTACCCACCACTGCCCAGCTGCCCCATTACTTCTTCAGGGGTTTTCGTTCAATATTGATTTATATGTTCTGCCCATTCACGGACCCGATGTGGTTCTCGGTATACAATGGCTGCAGCTGCTAGGGACAGTGTCACACGACTATGCCAAGCTCCTTATGGAATTTTCCTGGGAGGGTCAGAGGGTTGTTCTACGTGGTGAGGTTGTGCCCCCTCGCACGATTTCCTTTAACCAGCTCCAGGTACTCACTGCCTCTCCCGATTTGGTGGGTTGTTATGAGCTTCTGTTACTATCGCCAGAGTTGACGACGGTTTCTCCGGCCACTCTTCACTTTCCGTCCGACCTTCCGCCAGAAGTTGTGTCCCTCCTACACAATTTTGCGTCAGTATTTTCATCACCAATTGGCTTACCGCCCAAGCGTTTTTTTGATCACGGCATTTCTTTAGTTCCTGGCACAGGCCCGATTAATGTGCGCCCTTATAGATACCCGCACTTCCAGAAAACGGAGATTGAAAAACAAATCCGGGACATGTTGGACCAGGGAATTATACAGGTCAGCCGTAGTGCCTTTTCATCCCCAGTGTTGCTCGTCAAGAAGAAGGACGGCTCATTTCGGTTCTGTGTTGATTATCGGGCGTTGAATGCAGTCACTGTACCCGATCGGTTTCCTATCCCGACAGCTGACGAGCTTTTTGATGAGCTTGTTGATGCCAGATATTTCTCCAAGCTTGATTTGCGCTCCGGGTATCATCAGATTCGAATGCGCGATGAGGATATTTTTAAGACGGCCTTTCGCACACATGAAGGGCACTATGAGTTCCTGGTGATGCCTTTTGGTCTCACCAATGCGCCGTCAACTTTCCAGGCCTGCATGAACCACTTGTTCGCTCCGTTCCTACGAAAGTTTGTCATTGTATTTTTTGATGACATCCTGGTGTATAGTGCATCTTTGACTCTGCATCTTGACCATCTCACGGCGGTACTGCGCCTTTTGTCATCTCAGCAGTTTTATGTGAAATTATCTAAGTGCTTGTTTTGCAGATCACAGGTTGATTATTTGGGACACATTATCTCGGCTGGTTCGTTATTGGCCGATCCTTCTAAAATTGAGGCAATGGTAAACTGGCCTACCCCGTCTTCTTTGCGGCAGTTGCGTGGTTTTTTAGGCCTCACCGGGTACTATCGTCGTTTCGTCCGGCATTACGCTCAGATTGCGAGCCCTTTGACCGATTTACTGCGGCGAGATGTTTTTTCCTGGTCCCCTGAGGCTGAGGCCGCTTTTAGGGCATTGAAGCTTGCCATGTCTTCCACCCCCGTGCTCCGTTTAGCAGATTTCTCTAAAACATTTGTGGTGGAGTCTGATGCCTCAGGTACTGGGATTGGTGCGGTATTACTACAGGAGGGTCATCCTATTGCCTTTTTCAGCAAGAAGTTGGGGCCTAAACGATTGATGGCATCCACGTACCATAAGGAGCTTTATGCCATTGTCGAGGCGGTGCAAAAATGGCGTCAATACCTATTGGGTCGGGAGTTCATTATTCGCTCAGACCAGCGCAGCCTACGTGAGTTACTGCACCAAGTGATTCAAACCCCAGACCAGCAGTTCTATATCCGCAAACTTATGGGTTTTAAGTTTCGCATTGAGTATAAGCTGGGAGCCTCCAATCGGGTTACCGATGCTTTATCACGGGTGGAGGATGCTCAGTCCACACCACATTTATTGCCATTATTTTGCCAGCCGCCACCTATTTTCCTTGAGACTTTGCGTCGAGAAAATAGTTCCTTGCCGGATCTGCTCGCGCACCATGAAGCCGCCGCCCAGAATGCCCTGCCACCACCTTTTGCTATCCATGACGGACTGGTTTATTATAATCATCGCCTCTGCCTTGGGTCCGATTCAGTTTTGAAGACCGCCTTGCTGCAGGAGTGCCACGCTTCCCCTATGGCCGGTCACCCCGGTATTTTGCGCACTTTTCAGCGCTTAGCTCAATCCTTTTATTGGCCTCGCATGCGCCAAGATGTTCGTCGCTTTGTGCAAGCTTGTTTCATGTGCCAGACTACTAAGTACTCCACCCAGCCTCCTCCCGGTCTTCTGCAACCCTTGCCCATTCCTTCGCGAGTATGGGACCAGGCTTCCATGGATTTCATCATCGGGTTACCTCCTTCTCGGGGTTTCACTGCTATCTTGGTCGTGGTGGATCGTTTGACCAAATATGCTCATTTTGGACCCTTGCCGACTTCTTTTGATGCACCACGCGTTGCTCAGTTATTCGTGGACATTGTGGTGCGTCATCATGGTTTTCCTTCTACTTTGTTATCAGATAGAGATACTATATTCCTCAGTCATTTTTGGGAGGAGTTATTTCGGCTTAGCGGCACTACTCTCCAGCATAGCACTGCTTATCACCCCCAGACAGACGGCCAGACGGAGGTTGTTAATCGGTCCCTGGAACAATACCTACGGGCTTTCACTCATGACAGGCCTAGCTGTTGGTCACTTCTTCTTCCTTGGGCTGAGTTTGCACTTAATACCAGTTACCACGACTCCATTAAGATGTCTCCCTTCCAAGCTCTTTATGGACGTCCTCCTCCTACCATAGTGCCTTACACGGATGCCCAGAGTCCTTTGCCAGCGGTGGATGATTTACTCAAGGAGAGGGATGATCTGCTTCGTGTCCTTCAAAATAATATTTTGGACTCACAGCGTCGCATGCGGTCTAGCGCCAATAAGCATCGTAGGGACTTGGAATTTGAGGTGGGTGATCTTGTTCTTTTGAAGTTGCAACCTTATAGGCAACATTCGGTGGCCCGCCCAAAGTCATATAAGCTTGCTCGCCGCTATTATGGCCCATTCCAGATTTTGGCACGTATTGGAAAGGTGGCATACCGTCTGAAGCTCCCTAATGAGGCCCGCATTCACCCAGTTTTCCATATTTCGCTCCTGCGGCCCTTTGTTCCCTCGTCGACCTCGCCTGCACCATTGACTTTACCCGACGAATTCATTCATGGTCGCCCCGCTTCCTATCCCACTGCTATCCTCGAGGTGCGTCGTGTATTGCACAATAATGTTCCAGAGGAGCAATGGTTGATCTCTTGGTCCGATGGTGGGACGGCTGATGCTACCTGGGAACCTGCTTCTCAGATTCTCTGCAGTTCGTATCATCCTCTATCGCCACCCCGATCTTGTACACAAAATTCACCTCTGCTTCTACCAAGGCTTACTGAAATTTTTTATCTTTCCATTTAAAAACTCCCGTTTCACCTGAAAAGCCTTTTTCTCTAACTTTTCATAGGACCTGCCAAGTCTAGCTTTACGGGCTAGTAAGGAACTCATCATTGCATCAAGAGTTTAAGTATACAAGTCTTTATTCTTTACAAGTTTGATCAAAATTTGACGTTAAACTCTTTAAGACCTTACAATAGTTTCTTTACCTGGGGGTTCACTGTAAGACTTGATTTAATTAATAATCCCACACACTTTCAATAAGAATTCTTACACAATTCTTTATCTTTTATAATTAGTCTCAAAATCATAACAAAGAGTTTGTAATTTTATAGCAATTGACTTCTTATCACCCAAACGTTCTGGATTCAAAATCTACCATGAGTTTTTGGAGGTAGTAGCCATTGAATTTGGGAAAACATATCATCTTCCAGTGCTAACTGAAAGAGCAATAAGGCCTCTTTATTCTTTTTACGATTTTCTCGTAATCACTGGTCAATTTGGTTCTTTATACCTATTTCCACCCAAGTCCTATATTTTTTTAGACTTGATTTCATTTTGAGACTCCAAAGGTGATATTTTTCGCCTTTGAAATTTATAATTAGGGGTTGTACTACTAAGTTGGTTCCTTCGTTTACTATGGCCTACTCTCTTTATGTCAGCCCACAGTTTTCAGCTACTTTTTCCTTCCTATTTATCTAACGTGCATAGATGGTTGACAATGTTGAACTAAGAGATAAATTTTTTTATTGATGGTAGCGACTAAAGTGAAAAGGGCATGAAAGTTGTGACAACTGTTGTAAATCCATCTCTTGATGATGCACCTGCTCCTAATGGATGTCTCACTACTTTTCAATACTCATTCTCTGATACCATAGATCTTGGGGACAGAGGGAAGGAATAAAATAAAATATTAAGAGACAAGTTAGTGTTTTAATTTTTATTTACTGGACTCCTTAAAACACCCATACAAGACCTTAAATAATTCTAAGAGAGCAATAAAAAATACTATAAAATAGAAATAAACCTACAATTTCAAACCTTAGTATAAGATTTCTACTTAAATCTAATGTGGTTGTATGGATATGGGATAATCAATGGCACAAGGTGCGTAGATAATGTTTAAACTATCTCCCTAATTTCATCCCAACGCAGGGTCAAAAGGATAGTTATACATCGCTTAGTAGCATATCCAACATTTATTTTAACCTTTTACTAAAAGAAATCATCTCAATCCATAAAGGGCTAGGAAACAGTTTGACACAAACTACTCCCACCCAAAATTTACGTCCTTTTGTGTCTCAGTATCAAGAAAAAACTACCAACAGTTTAATATACTAAAATATCTTAATATAAATATAAACAATCTGCTTTGTAAAGATGAAGCGGAAATCATTGAGCATTTATTTTTTTTAGTATAGATTCTCATCAAAAATATGGAATGCCATAACTAGTCTCTAAGTTATCCAAATTCAAGGCTACTTACTAATTTCCTGGAACGGCTGTTATAAAATAGGTCCATACTTGGAGGGAGAAGGCAATTGGTATAATTTTCTTAAGGGCTTCAATTTATCACTTGTGGAAAGAGAGGAATAAGAGACAAGTCTACAAAAACGAAAAATCATGGGGTATCCAGAAGATGGAGATATTTGTGAGAAATTTTCATATTCTTTGTGTCATAAATGGTCCAACATTATGAATTTAATGGGTATGAATTCCTGGTTTTATAGTAACTGATAATTGCTTGATGGGAGCACATTCATATAGGGTTTCTTGTAAATTTTGGGCCCCCCTAAGGTTCTTATCTCTTTTGAAAACATACACAATTAAATTGGGAATTGAAAGCTTAGAAGAATTCCAAAACATAGACTCCTCAAGCACAAACAACAATGGCTCGAGGTATTTCGTTTTTCTTCCACATTTAGTTTATATGCTATTCTAACTTATATTATTGTTGAATATATATGCTAGAATTGGCTAATATTTGGTATTATAGCATGTTAACCTCTGTCTTATTGAAGTTTTTTTATTTTAGAAAAAAATTTTCAAAATTGAAAATATGCTTTTAGAGTTGTTTTTGGACGTTTTTATTTTGATTAAAGGTAGAAATCTTCTATTAAGTGTTTTGGAAGTGTTTCTACATTTAAAAAATAAGTTTTTGTAGTGTTTTCTAGTCTAGTTTTGTTAAGTATCTGAGAGGTCACGAACTGGGTCAAAATGACCCAACTGGAGGTTGAAGAAGACCTATTTGTATAAACGATGTCGTTTTGTGTCTTGTTATTAAACCAAATGTTCTGCATCATTTTGTGTCTTCTTATTAAACCAAATGTTGCGTCATTTTGGAAACTCTCTCCTTCATCTGGGGTGGATGGGCATTAATTATGCTATCTAGAAGGTCGAACCACCTAAGGTAACGGAGGCCAGCACTATAGTTGAAATTGCTCTTTAAACATTGGGGATCTAATCTCCTAAGTTTAATGTTCATTAAAACCAAAATTTTTACTGGCATTCATGGTTCCGTAGAACAACATGACAATGTTTATGCTCAACAGAGGTTGTTAATAAGTAGTTTGAAACTTTAGACAAAGCATTTGCAAGCACCCTAATTATGAAGTTTTCATCTACAAGACTCACCGGTATCTGAGGTGTGTGTGAGCACATCATAAAGATGAGGGACATTGCGTCTCAATTAAAGAAACTAAAGGTTGAGATGTTTGATTCTATCTACGTAAATTACATTTTAAACACCCTTTTACCACTATATAGACCCTTTAAAATCTCTTATAATACACATAAGGATAACATATGTGCAAAAGGAAGTGAAATTGTCGATTATGTGCAAAAGGAAGTGAAATTGTCGATGGAATAGGGAAAGAATTCGCAGAGTGCACATTTGGTTGTTCAAGGAAAGAAGAAAGGTCAAGCCAACTAAAGGGGAAAAGGTTAAGTACCTACCTAAACTGACATTAAGAAGAAATATAAGTGCTTCTTTTGCAAGAAAAAAAGATACATGAAGAAGGATTATGTCAAGCATAAGAAATGGCTTGAAAAGAAAGTTAATCTAATCTCACTAATTTGTTTTGAATCTAATATGACTGAAGTTTGTCATTTCACATAGTGTATTGATTCTGGTTGTGCAATCCATAGTACAAATGTGTTGCAAGATTTGCAAAACCCAAGGTAGCCTGTAACATCCCCTCACCAATTGCCATGAATAGGAGTGTATAAGTGTATAGTGACATATGCATGCATTCATATAGGCACATGCATAATGAAAAGTGAATTCTTGCACATGAAATGTTTGTACATGCACACATGACATTTTCCCGGTTTTTGG
>JAOTAY010000190.1:37694406-37707898 GCA_025629805.1 Erythroxylum baracoense | reverse complement strand
CTTTTACTCCATTAATCTAACATCATCTAGGTTCATTTTTAATCTCAATTAAGTTTAATTAAACCATTGTTAAAAAGTCCTATCCTTATATATGTCAGCAATTGCACAAAACCAAGTTTTTCACCTTCCCAATCCTTTTCCAAATTTTCTCAGGACTAGTTTTGGGTCAGTTTTCTATGGCCATTTTGACATAGAAAATGAGATTTTTGGGTCATAAGTTCTTTTAAGAAATTGTTCTTCTATATCTTAAGTTTCTATAGCATGAACAATAAAATCATTTGGATCTAAATCATGAGCTATAAGCAAAATATCACAAGATGCTCCAAAATGGGCAACATCAGGTCACCTTTTTCGATATCAATTTCCAAGGTTATAGAGTCAAAATTAAGTCAGAGTTTCTTTTAGAGATATTTAACTCTATGTCTTAGGTTTCATATGTAGCTAAAATCACACAATTTTGTGGGTCTTTAGGCTGAGTTATGACTCAAACAATATGCTAGACTCAAACAAACCTTAGATAGAATTCCACTACCCAATGCTTTCTCGTCATATTCAACCAATTCTATCCAAGATAACACCAAAATAACAATAAAGCAACATCCCAGAAAAAATTCCACATCTAAATAAATCTTTATATCCATTCAATCATATACAAATACATAGATTAGCTAAGTGAAGTCCCAAACCTTAAAATTGGCAAAGTAGTTCTTCTAGTGCCTTTCCTTCCCTTTCTCTTTAGTTTTGCTTGAATCACTAAGTAAAAAATGATGGGATTAAGAAGGTGAAATGGAGAGAAGAAAAACATGAAGTTAAGCCATCAAATTTTCGTCCATCTCCCTCTCCATATGCCTTTTCATGAATTTTCTAGTCTTAGACATATGTTTCAATTTTATTAGTCCATATGTCACAATCGCATTAGACCATATGTTACAATCCCATTGGATCCTGTGTTACAATTCTATTGGATCATGTGTTGCAATACTATTGAACCATATGTTACAATTCTATTGGACCATGTGTTATAATTCTATTGGACCATATGTTACGATTCCATTGGATACACATGCTTTAATCTTATTGGTCCATGAGTTCACTTTAGAAAAATTGCATATTAGTCCTTCTTATTCTTTTAATTCCCACATTTGCCTATGATATTATCAATTAATTTCATTCCCCTATGTATTAATTTTCTAATGACATAAATTTCATACAATTTGGTTAATTACATCGGGAGTTATACCCCAAAAACCACTAGCTATTCGAAAACAAGGACAACATCCAGAACTCAATTCAAACCATAATTCAAAAATCTTAGAGGCAAAATCAGATTTCAGTTCCTTCATGAAAGTTTTAAATCTATGTCTTAAGTTTCAAACTCAACAAAAATCATTCAATTTAGTTCAGTATTCCATGAGTTATGCTCAAAAGACTGAAGACTGGGCAAAACAGTATGAAGGTTTGGTGCGTGCACACGGAAGTGCACAAGTGTGCACCACAAATGCACGGCTGTGCACACAAGGAAGCACACGATCGTGCAATTCTAAAAAGATATGGGGTGGTTATGATCATGCATGTGCACGATCGTGCACCCCTACTGTACATAGCAACTGAAAAGGAGCATACCTCTTAAGCCCGATATTCAAAAATTTCAAACTTTATGCTGTTAGAAAGCTAAAAAAATAAGTTACAACTTTCATGTAGACATATTTGTCTAATTCTACCTAGATTAATGCAGTTTAATCATTGAAACACAGGACACAAGTTTCAGTGCTTTAGCCAAAACCAGAACTCAACTTCAAGCTAAATTTCAAAACCATTAGTGATGGAATTTGAAGTCGACTTATTTAAAAAAGTTGTAGATAAATGTATCTAGTTTATTTTGAATCTAAAATCATCCCATTTTGAGGTCTACAGGTCAATATATGGCTAAAAAATAAATGATTATTGGTGGAAACACACATCCTAATGAGTACCCAGCACTTATCAAGTTCCTAACCACAATTCTTCATTAACTCTGTACATATTATATCCACTTCAAACATCAAACAAGACATGTTCTTTCATGATACCAAGTTTAGTACTCCCTTACTTTAATTCTCTAATAGCTTCAATTAATTCCAATTCACTAACTAGGGTTCATCAACACCAAAATTCAAGTCACATGCCTTTCACTTTCAAATCATAGAACAATCATACATGTATGGTCATAAATAAGTAATATTTCATTTAGGGTATATTTTGACTCCTTACAAAATATACTAAATAAAGTTTGAAATAAGAAACAAATAATATAAAATAAAAAATTATTCAAAATCCTCACAGAGAAATATGTTGGATAAGTCATGATCACATGATATTCAATATTCCATTATGTCTAGTTAGAAAGAAATGCTAAGAAGGATGTTGAATAAAGCGAGATTATTTGCTAGTGAATATCCTATTCTATTCAAGAATTCAAATATCTCATCATTCACCCTTATTTGTCAAAGAACTTGACCTCAAATTATTGTCCTCAAATTATTGTCAACATATCTAAGCTCTGATTATGAAAGCAAGCTGAGAGTTCAACAACATTGAACGTTAGAGAAATATTACCTATCTATAGAGGTAGTTTAACAATGTAGGCATTGTCATTGATTTTCCTTTTAATTTTAAATAGACCATACTTCTTTTGTTATAGTTTCTAATTACCTCAAACAATTGAAAATAACCTCTTTACCATATCGGGGTAAAGTTGCGTACTATCAGATCTCCCAAGATCCTGCATTTCAACTGGACTCTCACTGAGTGTTTTTATTATTATTGCTGATGACCTCCAATAGTTTGGTTCTTACTCAAGAAAATCATAACTTTATCTTCAACATTAAACACTTGAGCTTTCCTATATGGACCAACGTAAGCCTTGTACTTCTGTTTAGCTCTTTCAATCTTCTTTTTCATCTCCACTTCAATCTCTTATGTCTTTTTATCTAAATTTGTAGCACTAAGAGAAACATTAGAATATTTAGGCAACTTAACAAGATCAAGAGCATGATTAGGAACCTTGGTGTAAACCATAGAAAATGGTGATCAATCAATAACCCTATGGACTATATTATTATAGGCAAATTTTGCTTATGCAATCAAGAAATTCAAACTTTTTGGTTTGTTACAACATATGCGTCTTATCAAATTATCCAAAGTCCTATTCACCATCTCCATATGACTATCAGTTTGTGGGTATACAGTGCTACTATACTTAAGAGAAGAATCAAAGAGCCCCCTTAAGGTCTTCCAAAAATGACTTAAAACTTGGTATCACGATCAGAAGTAATGGATTTAAGAATTCCATAGAGTTGCACCATTTCTCTGAAGAATAGTTTGGCAACTGTTGTAGCATCTGTCATCTTCTTACAGGTGATAAAATGGATCAATTTAGAAAACCTGTCCATAACCACAAAAATAGAATTCATACCTCTTTATGATCCTGAAAGTCTTAACACAAAATCCATAAAAAAATCCTCCCAAATTACATTAGAAACTAGCAATAGCATTTACAAACTAGCATTTGAAGCATGTCTCTTATAAGCTTGACCAACTTGGTACCTTCCCACGATAGTAAAAATGTTTCTCCTCATCTTTGGCCAATAGTATCTCTTTCTCACCTTTTCAAGAGTCTTGCTCTACCAAGGTGACCAATTAAGCCTTCCTCATACAATTCTCTAATCACTTTCTCTCTGAGCAAACTTCTTAAAAGATAAAGTTGATTTTCTTTAACCAAAAATCCATTAGACATGTGAAAATCATCATTAGATTTTTAGTCTCATATCTCTCCAAAATCTTCACTAGTCTCTTATAACTCCTTCAAATACTTAAGGACCTTGACTTTCATAATTAAGGTCTTGACTATAGCAATCGTTCTACTCAATGCATCAACAATCACATTATTCTTTCCTACCATATGCATCAATTTATATGGGAACTTATCAACAAAAGCTGACTATATGACATAAATCTTTGTTCTCAATTGCCTTTGACTTCCTAAATACTTTAAAGATTGATGATCAGTGTACAACATAAACTCTTTCCCAATTTAAAAATGCTCTCACATCCTCAAGGCTCTCACAACAAGGTAAATTTTTTTATCATAAGTAGCCCACTTTTGCCTAATATCATATAAATTTCACTAAAGAAGGTTATTGGCGTTTTCTCTTGAGATAACATAACTCCAATCCTAACTTCACTAACATCACATTCTACTTCAATTGACTTATCAAAATCAGGTAAGGTTAGAACATATAAAATATATAATTTTTCCTTAAAGATTGCAAAACTCTGCTATTGTTCTTCTTTCGATTTGAACTTTCCCTTCTTGAGACACTCAACAACAATGAGATCCACAGTGCTATTAAAAATGCAAATGAATTGTTTATAAAATGTCGTTAACCCATGAAAACTCCGCAGGATAGCAAACATATTGTGCAAGTGATCTAAGTGCTCCTCTTTTGACTTATTATAGACAAATATATCGTCAAAGTATACAACTTTAAGCTTACTTAAAAAAATTGTAAAATGCTTAGTTCATCAACCTCATAAAAGTGTTAGGAATATTAGTTAACCCAAAAGGCAACATTAACCATTCATACAACTCATCTATAGAGTTAAATGCAATTTTCCACTTATGTTGAAGCCTAATTCAAAATTAATGGTAACCACTCCCGAGGTTAATCTCTGGAAAGACCAGTACCCCACTTAATTGATTTAACATTTCATCTAACCTTAGAATAAAAAATTTATACCCAATAATAATCTTATTAATGGCTTGAATATCCAAACATATCCTCCAACTACCATTTTTCTTGGGTGTAAGTAAAGCAGGAACTGCACATGGGCTCATACTCTCTCTAAGATTCCCTTTCTTAATCAACTACTCTCCTTTTTTCCCCAATATCTCATTCTCCTTTGGACTTATACAATGGTAAGGTTAGTTAGGTAAACTAGCCTCAGGAATCAAATCAATGTGGAGTTGTATATCTCTCATGGAAGGTAGTCCATATGAATACATCACCAAATTCCTTTAAAATTGATTATAGTTTTAAAGGAATCTCATTTTCTCTTTTCACTCTCTTTTTCCCCTTTCGCTATCAATAAATGTACCTTCCTCATTTCTTTCATTTCACTCACAAAACTTTCTGTATTTTTTTTCAATTCTAGCAATGACTTCTTTGTCCTATTAGGTTTCATCACTCTCTTTTCACCCATTGGTACTAACTTATATTTTGCACCATTCTTCACAAATCAATAAATATTCTACCTTCTGAGTAATGTGCGTCAATATCATATTGTCATGATCTATCTAACAAAATTTGACCTACATTCATATCAACAATATCACAATAATGTTCTTCTCAATATTTACCAATAGAAAATAGCACCTTGCACTTTTTAGTGACGTGAATATCACTATTGGTTATAATCCATACAATGTTGTAGGGTTTTGGATGAGGCTTTGTTGGTAACTTCAGCTTCTTAACCACTAGTTTACTAATTATATTCCCTTGACTACCTCCATCGATGATCAATTCAGAGAGATTTTCTTGTACCATTCCTCTAATGTGAAATAACTAGTGTTGACAATCATTATGCTCCTTTTTAGAAATCATTAATCTCCTAATAACTCCAACAAAGTCACCTTCTTCGCCCTTGAGTATTCACAATTTTCCTCATCTGACTTACAACAATCTCCTCTCAGAATTATTTCCTCATCGTCAGTGGAATAGTCAACTCTAATCAAAGGTATTGGATTTTGAGGTCGTGTAGGGATAACTTCCCTGTCAACTATTTTCCTAAATCTTCGGTTATTGTCACCTAGCATTAATGTCTGTAGTTGTTCCGTGATTGTAGCCAACTGATGTTCAGTATTGTGAATAATTATCCTATGTTCTTTGATACTTCTCCAAACATCAAGTAATCCCAGAACACGTCATTAAGATTATTTGCTATTGTTAAAAAATAAATTTTGTGAGATTCAAAGCTCTGATACCACTTGACGCAATGAAAATAAGATAAACAAATACAATTCTAATATAAGAACTGAAAGATAAAAATTTTCAAAGAGAATATAAATTTTATTGATAGAAAGTTTTGTTAACCTTTCACAAAAGTTGTTTAAATAGGTTTACATAAACTCGTATTCATCCTAAGAAAAGTTCTAAGCAAAATTTGAAATTCTAATTCAACTTAAGAAAAATTCTAGACAAAGTATGTAACTCTAATTTAACTTAATCAGAGTTTTAAATAAAATTAGTAAAACTTAAAATAAGAAACAAATAAGATAAAACAAGAATTTATTCAAAAGGACGTTAGATCAGATGTGATCTCTTGTCATTTAATAATCCATTTTATGTGCTAGAAAAGAGATTAGAGAATGATGTTGGATAATACATGGTAGGTACTGAATATACTATTGTGTTCAAGATAAGGTAATAAAACATGTTAGAATATACAGAACGCTTGTGATTATATTTTCTTGGGAGGAATCGAAAACTATCAGAAGTGTTGTTGAGTTTTGACGTTTTGGTTTTGCACCGAATTCTTCAGTAATTTCATGGGTTGGAGTGCGTGCCCCAAATATCTAGTGGATGGTCAACATGATGCATGGAAATTCTTTTCTTTTGTTTTTAAGCAATTGCTGATCTTGACTTTCCATAATGTTACTAATATTCATATCTGAACGTAACCCCCTAAAGTATATTTATTGTCTTTTTAATTTGCATTTATTACGTGTAAATAATAAATTTATTTGATAAATACTAAAAAATAATTATGAAATATGACTATGATAGTGTTAATAAATAATTAAGATCTTATTAAAAGAAATGCTACTTTAGTATCCATCTAAAGTGGCGATTTCTGATTTGGGACGTAAAAAACAAGCTATGCTAACCTTTGGATTCTCAAAACAACCTATGACACACAATACCCCGGGGACCAGGTTCAATGAACCAATCCTCAGATCTTAAACCGAGCCTACAGTATTCATGTCCACATATTAGTCCTACTTATCTACTTTCCCTCAGTCCGAACATCCTCTGTCGTAACTGCTACTTCTAGCCGCCGAAATGACGTTCACGGAGTTCAGCCCATTGGACGAGAAAAATTTGATAGAGTACATCAAATCAACGCCGGCTTTGTCTGATAAAATTGGTAACAAGTTCGATGACTTGAAGATCAAAGAAGTTGGGGATGGGAATCTCAACTTTGTCTATATTGTTATTGGTTCAACTGGTTCTTTTGTTGTTAAGCAGGTAAGGATTAAACTAGAGTTGGATATTTGATTTTGTGGGTGATTGATGGGTTTCTTGTGTTGTAATCGATGCGAGTCTGTTTGGTCTCTGAGAGAAGGGTAAAAGTTTGTAAAACCTTGGAAATTTTGCAGAGTTTCTGATCTAAGTGAACATCTTTTGATTGAACTAGTGTTAAGGTTGTTGTGTTTAACCTTTATGGAGTTGGATGTCCAAAGCCTTCTCTCTGATTTGCGCGCTTCTTTTTCTGCCACTTTCTTCTTTTTTCCTCTTCTCAAATTTCCTTTGGTTTGAATAGGGGCAGCAAACTGCTATGTTACCGGAAAAAAGTTGAGCTGAAGAAAAAATTAGAAATATGTAATGGTCAGCGATGCCTACGCAGTTATTAGGAAAAAAGGGTAAAAGGTGAATTTTTCGTACGAGCTTAAGGCTCCTCCTGAAAAGTTGATTTTTCGACGTCCCTGATGCTTAGTAGATGTACTTGATTCAATTGTTCTCTACTAACTGATAGACTATGGACAGTCCATTCGATTTCTTGTGTCTTCTGTTGTTTAAAGTATCTTATTTCTTACCTTTGGAGATTATTTTGGAACAGTGGTTTAGTGGTATGTAGTCTGTGATTCATCGCAGGCAATTCCATACATACGTTGCATAGGAGAATCATGGCCAATGAGTAAGGAGAGAGCATACTTTGAATCTTTGACACTCAAGGAACATGGCAAGTTATGCCCTGAACATGTGCCTGAAGTCTATCATTATGACGGTACCATGTCTTTGATTGGCATGCGATACTTGGAGCCCCCACATATAATCCTCAGAAAAGGATTAATCGCTGGAATTGAGTACCCGTTGGTAGCAGAACATATTTCAAACTATATGGCAAGGACTCTGTTCCACACATCCCTTATTTATCGTACCACAACGGAGCATAAGCGTGATGGTAGGTCATATGGTCTGCTTCCTTTATTCCTTATGTCATTCCTGGTTGGTGGCATGCTCTTTTCCTCTGTCAAAGAGATGACAATTTGTACGCAATGCATCTAACATGATTGCAAATGCTGAATTCTGTGCAGTTGCTGAATTTTGTGGCAATGTGGAGTTATGCAGACTTACCGAGCAGGTTGTGTTCTCTGATCCTTACAGATTGTCTCAATACAATCGTTGGACTTCCCCATATCTTGACCAAGACGCTGAGGCTATTCGTGATGATAATACCTTAAAACTTGAAGTTGCAGGGTTGAAATCTATGTATGGACTCTACTTTACTACTAAATTTGTATTTTCGTTAGTATGTTTGTTTAATCTATTTCTTAATCTATCATTATCAACATTCTTGTAGGTTCTGTGAAAGAGCCCAGGCCTTAATACATGGAGATCTACATACAGGCTCTGTTATGGTTACCCAGGATTCAACTCAGGTTATAGATCCGGAGTTCGCATTTTACGGTCCGATGGGTTTTGATATTGGTGCTTTTGTTGGGAATTTAATTTTGGCATTTTATGCTCAAGATGGACATGCCAATCAAGAGAATGACAGAAAAGTATGTACAGAACAAATATCTTTCTGTTCTGTGTTCATGCATACTTGGAATATAAAATCAGTATTATGATTGTTCATATTCCTGTTTTTGCTTCTATTCGTCAAAATTCTAGTCTTGCTAAATATACTACCATTTTTAGATGTGTATTTACTTACTTTATAGCTGCCTCAACAAAATCATTAATCTGTCAGCATTGAAGCTAGAATTTAGTTGGCTAATCCTACCGTTTATATCTTCTATGTTGATTTTTTCAGTTGTTTAAGCTAAATCAATGAATTTTCATGGTTTACAGAGGCCTTTATTATTGGATATACTCGCTTTTTCTCATGTTCATTTGCTTTGTTCTTTCAATTGTATTACACTTGTCCATGGCCACATCCTCATACTGGCTTTCTAGGTATTCATTTATATCATGTCCAATTAGGCACATTCTATTGAAATTTCTAAGGTATTTGTTTCAGTTTGCTTATAAACTTGTAAGTGTGTATCATGAGTTTTGTGTTGGACTATGTATTCATTAATTGGTCTACAGCTTTACATGTGGAAGCTACATTTTTGCAGAAGTATAAAGAATGGATTTTAAAGACCATTGAGGAGACTTGGGTTCTTTTCTATAAAAAGTTTACTGCCCTCTGGGACGAGCACAAAAATGGCAATGGCGAGGCATACCTTCCCGCAATTTACAACAATCCTGAGCTTCAGCTGCTTGTGCAGAAGAAATTCATGACAGATCTTCTCCATGACACCCTTGGATTTGGTGCAGCAAAAATGATAAGGTGATATGGAAAGTTTCCTTCAACAATTGTGTTTTCTGCTTTTTTTTTTCTTATTTTGTTTTGCTTGAGAGATATTATAGTCTGACCTATCTCAAACATTCTGAACTTTTCAATTTACAGGAGGATTGTGGGTGTAGCTCATGTTGAAGATTTTGAGTCAATTGCTGATGCTGCTAAACGAGCTAAATGTGAGCGCCAGGCTCTGGAGATGGCAAAGCTGCTTGTTAAGGAAAGGCGCAAATTCCAATCCATCTCTGAAGTTGTAACAGCCATTCGGCAAAGTCAGTGATGACAAACTTCTAAAAAGCTTCTCTCCTCTCACTTTAACTACTGTAATTCGATATTGAGGCTTGTTTGTTTTTGATGTTTCAAAACAAAACAAATCATAAGAGATCTGTTGGAAGAGGATGCCAATTTAAAAAAAAAAGCACCAATCAAGCTAGTTAGTTGTAGATTGTGTTATTAAATACAATGGTATTGTTAATATTGCGAAACAATGAAGTACAAGTGGTGTTGTGGAGGTAAATAATAATGTGTATAAACATAGTTTGTGAATTTGATGGCCTTTATCTTGGAATTAGATAGTGGTGAATGGCTTATAGTTATATCAGATATGCAAAAGTATCTTATTTTTCATATATTTCTAATTAATTGTTATACAATTTCTTTTATATTAACTAAATTCTTTGTAATGTTTTAGGGATTATTCAGAGTTGTATAAGAGAAATTATCATATGCCACTCATCAGATATGTGTTAGGCACATATACTATAATTGGCATGTGAACTAGAAGGGAAAGGATTTATTGAAGCAGTTATGGAATTATGCATGGACAAAATACACAGAAGGTTTCAATTAGTAGCTAAAAGGATTGGATAAAATAAAACTTGAATATGTATCAACATTCTTTAAATTGAAATGCCCAGTTCTTGATGACAATATGAGCAAAACCTTTAATGGGTGGATCTTACTAGTAAGAGATAGGTTAGTTATCAACATGCTTGAAATAATTAGAATCACAATGAAGAAGAGACATGTAGATATGAGAGAATTTATGCATTCTTAGAAGCTATGATTATGAAGAAATTGGAGAAGAACAAGAAAGATGCAATGCAATGGAGAATAGTATGAAATGGAGATGGGGCATATGAAATGTCAAAAGATGATGACAAGCATATTGTAAAGATTAGTAGACACTAATCACGCAGTTATTGAGTATAAAATCTATATGGATACCCTTGCAAGCTTGCTACAAGTGCTATGCACCATTCTAAATAAAGGGTGGAGATATTTGTAGATGATTGCTACAAGAAGGCTCAATTTCTTAGATTGTATGACCATATGTTGCAACCTATTAAGGGTGCAACTTTTTGGCCTACTATTAATGCCGAAGTGATAATCCCACAACAAAAAATAGTCATGCTAGGGAGACCAAAAATAGCTAAAGAGGAGTAAATGAGCCTAAGAATTTGAAAAATCAAAACAAATTGAATCGAAAGGGACATATACAAAAATGTAGGAAATATGGCAATTCTAGCCATAATGCCAAAAAATATAAGAATGAAGACTCAACTCAACCTGGTCAGGAATCTTTATAAATAAAACATTCCTTGATTATCAAACCTTGTATTGCTTCATATACCAAAGTTACAATGTTATTTTTATCATATTTATTAGGTTATCATTGATGCATCTTCATAGGTTACCGGTGCAAACATAGCTGAAGATATCGTCGTATTGAGTCAACAAAGCAACACTGGTAGTTCCATATATGAGCATTCGTTACATTGTTAATAACTAATTCAAATGAATAATATTAATAACATGTGTGTTTGTAGGTTGCTAGCTCTTCTTATAGCAGTAAAATGAAGTATAGAGAAGTTGCTTTGCATACATTCAAATTGTATTTTGAACCTATGGGTATAAAAGTTTCAGAGGACAATCTACCATCACTTCCAACAGTTATAATATGAAGCAATACGGAGGCGAGCATCATTCACTCAACCATGACATAAACAACCTTCCCAGTCAAGTGCAGATGAGGAAAGCAATATTTAATGTTGTTACATGTGCTGTTGGTATTTTTGTATATAGATGGATAGATAAATGTTGTTGGTATTTTTGTTTACAGATGGATATATAAAAGTTGGTACTTTTGTATATATATGGATAGGTGGATGTTGTTGGTATTTTGTATATAAATTCTAACTAATATAAATATATTTGTTACTTTTATAGATGGATAGATGTTAATGGTATAATTATTTACTTATGCAACAATAATAACATCCCAATAAGAGTCCCTCTGATATGTAGGATCTAGAGAGGTCTAGACGTACGTAACTTTACTCCTAGGTGTTTCCGATAGATCCACATACAAAAAAAGTAATAAAAATAAAAAATAAATGTAAACATAATAAAAATAAAATAAATAAATAAATACGTATATAAAATATAAAAAATAAGTAATAATCATTTACTTATGTAGTTAGTGTAATCCATATCATTGTGCAATTACTTACAAATGGTCAAGGAAGAGTTGGGAAGAGGAGCTTTTGGAGTTTTTCTATAAAGGAACATTGCGGATATGTTTATATATTCTTGTTATAGTGAAGAACTTATAAGATGATGGCCTATTTGGAATAGACGGTCCTAATTGTTTTTGGCATTGCCAGAGGATTACTATATTTGAATAAATAATTTAGTTTTCAGATTATTAATTGTGATATAAAACTACAAAATATACTTCTTGATGACTATTACAACTGTTAATTAGGCTTCATGTTCTTCTGACGCTCATATTGTAATATTATTTTTCATCCTATTGATTACTTGATTATGTAAGTGGTTGTAATCTATACGTGTCAATTGTTAGAACAAAAAAATAGCTTATTCACTTGTGTGGAACTTCTTGCATTTGAGGTGAACTTTGGAGTAATACTATGTCCTATCTTCGAAACGTACATTTTGTGTCTAAATGTCCATTAAGGCATCTTCATAAATAACAATCTCACTTTCTTCTTACTTACCAATATAACACTTCTCTCATCTCACCACTAGATTACCAACCATAGTAACAAAACAATAAAGAGATAGGACAATCAACCAAAGTCTTTTTTTCATTCATCAAAATTTAAATTTGAAACTAATATTCAATTCAATTCCATTTTCCCATAACATTTTTTATTATACTCACCATAACACAACAAACCCTATTTACAATAATCACTAAAATAAATTTCAACTCATTTTTCTCTTTTGTCAATAAAATAATGTGTTATTTCATGAACTTTATCTGCTCCTCAATTTCCAACATTGTTCTTGATTCAAATGTGGTTGTTTTGGCTTCCTGCTTCAATATACTTACTTCTTTCTTTAATTTATGAAACAGTTTAATAGCCCTCTCACTAAATTTCTCATCGTACCATTTGAAAAAAAATCACATCTTCCAATCTGAAATAAAACTATTAGTTAATAAGAAAAACATTAAAAATAGATATCAACATTTTTACCTTATTAAAAAATGAATGGATATTTAGGGCATCCATAAAATCTCCTTCCTATGTTATTATCACTCCATTAAGTTCTTAGCGGGGCTTTTAAACCACAATAATAAACCATAAAAACATTATTTGAATTTAATGTAGCATTAGTAAAAAACATCATGTCTATAACTTTAGGATGTTATTGCAATTATCACGATGTAATTATCAGCAATTCATACATACTGACAAAAATATTTATAAAAATTATAAAATAACAAAGTTTGTCATTCACAATTCAGTATGCAATCAACAGTGTTTGCTTTTGCAAGAAAGTTAAAGTTGCAAAGGCAAAAAACTTTTTTCAAAACTAGGTTGCTTAACACTTGTGAAAAGCATTCGAAATAGCT
>JAOTAY010000190.1:37665664-37681869 GCA_025629805.1 Erythroxylum baracoense | reverse complement strand
GGGTTAAATGGGAATAACCTTGTATGGTAACAAGCACAAGCACACATTCTATGATAAGGAGAGTAGGGTTTCAAAAATGGGACCCTACACTATAGATGATAGATTTGTGAGATATTGGAAGATGGAAGAGTTACCTTTCCTTGTGGTGTGCAATCAGTGACGAAGAAGAGAACGTCGGGCTATTGTCTGCAATAAGAAATGAGTCTCTAGTCAGGTCCATAGCTGGTGGGTAGTGGTACCTCTAAGTGCCAGAGAAGACACTGCTAATGACAAGGTAGTGGTAGGAGCATAATACACTAATCCATCATTTTTTTCCCACTTTAGGTATTATGGGGAGACTGAAGTTAAAGAAGACAATGTGGTGTTGATCTTTGGTGGTACAGAGAGGGTGCCATCAATATGACCAAGTAAGTCGCAAGTATGCAAGATGGTTTTGACTTGATTCCCCCAGATTAGGTAATTGGAATTGTCTAGGATTGTGGTTATAAAATTTGTAATGTTTGGTAAGGGAAAGGATGTCGAGTTAGGTAAGATCATATTTAAGGGGTTGATGAATGAGTGTTCTGGTTGTTGGGATTCCATGTGAAAGTAAGGGATGGGTTATGTTTAAATTAGATTGTTAGTGATGGTGAAAGTCTGAGTGGTTGGACAGACTTGTGTATAGGGGAAAAAAAGGAAGGAAAAATTTAGATGAGGGCTCTGATACCATGAAAGAGTGGTGTACATTATACTGAAGTTTACACATGTATTTATACAACATGATTTGTGTCTAAGTATAGAACTACATTTAATCTAGAGGAATACAATGTTAAGATTATGCTAACATAATTGCAGTGAATGTAGAGCTAAATTTATTGAGCTTGAATCATGGTTGAAGAATTGCATACGTTATCACTTTTTAATGATATAATCCTCAAATATTATTATCTCCCAATAATATAAATGTCACAAAAATTAATCTCTCGTAGGGAAATTGTGAAAATCTTACACTTTTATAAAAACTAAGTAATTAAAATAAAGTAAACATATCAATGATCATGTTCAAAAATCTAGGATCTTATATGAGTCCGACTGAGTTAAGAGGATCTTATGTTAGAAAATCAACTATGATCCAGTCACGAGCACATCAACAATTTAAAAATTTTAAAAGTTTTCTTATTAGATCTTAGCAATTGAATACTTAAATCATAAAAGTTAATTAAATTATATCTTATTCGAATTCTTGCTGAAACATTTTTTACGAGGTGTCAACCATGAGTTGTTTAACCATCCAACGTCTGATGGTGTCTATATAAAAGAGAAAAAGATCTTAACTTTTGAGAGGAATAAGTAGAAATGCTCGTCTTATTACTCTTACTTTTTATAGATAAAAAAACATAAAGGTTTATTTTATTAAAATTAAATATTCTAATTATAATTAAAGTCAAACTATAATTATAATTTAATTTAATTTTAATAAAATTAAATATCAAATATTTGATATCTAAAGTTTTTCAAACTTCACAATTAAATTCAAATTTTAAATTGATTTTTTTCTTTTAACTGCTCTTTATGTATGACTTATTAGGTTTTTAATATGTTAACAATGATTATAAATTATCATTGTAATTCATAATTAAAATTATACAAATTAAGATTACTTTTAATTTATTTATAATCATGTATCAAGATTTGTGTCTAGCAATATATCATAACTGTCTAAATAATAGGAATATCAAAGTGATTTTAACTTAACCTATTTATTCATGGTTATGATGTATAATTTAATCATTCAATAATCCAATTAGATTTAGAGTATAAATACAATGTCTACTACTTTATATCTAATCATTTTTAGTCTTGCTAATTAGTAATTAATTTATAATTAATATTTTTGAAAATATTTTCAAATCTCAATTCACTATAACATTGACATAAATGCAAATTGAATCTCATAATTATGATTTTATCTTAATTTTAATTGCATAGTAATTAATTTAGAAAATTTTCTTTTGTATTAAAATATAAAATATAATTAAAAAAGTTCATAAAGATAAATAATATTTTATTAATTAAAATAATAATGTTATAAATAAAATTATAACCAATATACTAACATCTTATTCTGTCAGAGGATTCGAGTTTAGGTTAGGTTAATATAGGACTAAAGAAATATAAAGCACAAAAAGTCAAGAAAACGAATAAAGACAGGACTAAGTTCTAGGATTTTTTGTTTTGAGTAAAAAATTCTTATAATAAGACAATATGTGTCCCTACCTCTCTGAATTGTACAATAGCTTTTGAGAGGTATCAGAGTCTATGTATGTAACCATCACTTAACCTATCCTTTCTAAGACATTTTATTTTCTAGCTAAGGTTGTATCGACTAGTTAACAATGAAGCAAAATGAAACTGTCTATAACGATAACCTCAAACAGAAGCACCTTCCCCACAAACATTTGGAGATAAGTCTCCACCTAAAATTGGGTGAGAAGCTGTAATCCCAACCATTACAAATATAAATGCACAACCCATGGTGCCTAGCAAAGAGGAATTGGATCGACCCGAAAAGGTAGATGCCATCTAGAGATTTGTGAAGCAACTTCCAATCCTCCCAAGCCTGTCGAATTCATTATTCAACCACGTTTGTGTTTTTCTAGCATCTTTTTAAATCCCCCTTTTGTCAAAGAATATAGTTGGCATTGACAATTGAAATTCTAAATTTGACTATTAGATCTAATGATTGAAAAATCAAATTAGTTCGATCAGTTTAACCGTAAAAATTTTGAATTGTTTAATTTTTAAGTTTAATTTTTAACTTTTTGGTTCGATTTACTTTAATAACTCTTGTTATTAAAAAACGCTCTATTTATTAATTAACCTGTCAATTTTTCTTAATTAATAAATTCTTATAAATCAAAATAAATTAATTAATTTTCATTTAATAATCTTTTTATTCAATTAAACTTCAAATTCTTCAATAAGTAAGAACAATCTCTTTCAATTATATTTCAAATATCTTAATTTCATTCAAACTTTAGTCAGTTTTATGACAGTTTAATACCTTAAAATTTTTTTAATCGATTTTTAAAACATTAATTGGAACTTAGAAATATTGTGTTTTTTTAATTGAAACAATTGCTAAAATAACTTGCGACATACCTGAAGACTATTCTGTTAATGCATACGTTTACAAACAAGTATAAGGTAAAATCCAAATGTTTGTCATTTGTAATTTCAGTTTCATAATTTAATATTTTATGAAGAGCATTTTACAATGTCGGGGAGGGTATTTTTGTCGATAACCATAGATAAAAGCAAAATAATACATAACAATTCCTCGAGTTTTGAGATCAACATATCGCTCCAATTTGTTCTAACTTCTCTTAATGACCGCCTTGAAATGTGCCGTCTGGTTTTAGGCTGTTGTCTCCATGCACCTAACTCTTGAAATATAAAGTTTTACAGTCCCACGCCACAAACAAAGAAACAAAAAGATTTGCAACTCTTAATGTAACCCATTTGGCATTATATGATATGAATGTCAGGAAGCGTTAGCTCCAAGGCTTTTAACTTTTAAGATCCGGTTTGCCGACCGTGCTGTGTTCAATATTCAATCAGAAATCAGTAACCAACCAGCTTTATAGGTCGAGTCAACTCATAAGGTAAATTTGGCCTGTTTGTCTAAACCTCCATATTGATGTGTTACTCAATTTGGGTTAGCCCGTCTTGGCCACTACAGATGTTTTAATTATGGTTTTTAATTTTCTTCATTAAAAAAATCATAAATTTAAATTATCAGTAACTTGCATCTAATGTCTAGTATTAGAACAATAATTTAACCTTACTGATGTAGAATTTTGTTTGTCGTGTCAAACATGTTAACGTGACTCTTTGTCTTATATAGAAAACAAAAAACAAAAAAGCAGACTTGTAGGTTGTAGCGAGAACATAAAAAGTCAAATAAATCCTTCAATGTGCATGTGAACTATTTAGTCTATATAACATTTAAATTATAAAAATTATTAATCTTGTCGAAATAAAGAATTTAATCTTTTTAATTAAAAACTGCATTTGAGTTTGAAGCATATCATGTTTAACAACTTTCATAATATTTTTATATATGTCATATTATTTAAAATTAATATCATATATATGTTACACACCAATTAGCATTATATTTAAACAAAATCATGTTATTTAATTCATTAATATTAAGAATTTAATTAAACCTTTGAAAATTTAAAATTAAACCATAGTTTGTGTGAAGTTAAGGGACATATTTGACTATGATACTTAAACAAAAATAAAGGAATACGTAATATATAACATACATCCTGAGAAAATGCCAGCAATTTGTTTATACCTAGTGTGATTGATGACGCATTTGAGAACATGACAAATATCCATCACAATCTATTACATTAAAAAGGTGACACCATCCATCATAATTAAAAGACAAATTGAAGTAAGTCTACTCTAATAATTGTAATAAAAAGATCTTGAGCAACCATGATCAATTTAAGCATTGATAGATGGTGATGCCCAAGCTAATTAGAAAGATTGATTGCCTTATACGTACGCTTTATGTTGGTTCTTCTTTATATTAAACATAACATATATAAAAATAATCTTCCATGTTTTACATCCATTAAGATTAAAAAATAATTGCCAGGGTCGGGTTAACAATTTATATCAATAATATTCTTATATTCAATTAAATTCTAATTTTTTAATTAAGAAATTTAGAATTTTTTTTATCCTTAAATTAAGTGTTACTTATTAACTCTTCTTTGTTTAGTAATATAGAAATATGATTTTTCTTGCCGTTGAAAACAAATCCTCTATGATACGTTGGGAATATTGACTAGGATAATGAAACGTACTTGATCGAAGGAGTTGCATTTATTAGTATACACACAATATAAGATGATTTGAACTACGTAAATAAATAACACATTAACCTGTCCCAGTCCTTTTCTGAATTTCTCCCCTCGAGAGGTACATTTCCACGGGATCTATAAAAGGACAAGCAGAAAGTTCCAGGAAGGGGATTGGTGTTCATTAAGGCTGACGCAAACAATTACGAACTTTTGATATTTGACATGATGCTTCGGTGGATCGGAATTTCTCAGCATTTCGTGTTCGACTTCGCTACCCCCAGTGTTTGATTTCCAAGTGCACACAATTCTATAATGCTATCATAGGCATATACGGACAAGCGATGGTTATGGGTTAAAATCATTAGGGTTTATATGGCCATTGCGTACTTGCAAATTTGCTGAGACCCATCTGGAGATTGGATTTCATTTAGGGTCAGTATCAATGTACAAGTGGAAGTTAGTGACACGTCAAGTTCTCTTGGAAATCACTGCGTCTGTGGTTTCAATTATTCTATATATTTAGTAGCCTTTCTTTGTGTTTGTCACTTCCTGAAAGCCTCTCATTTCTTGTATAGTTTTCAGTAGCTAATTTCTTTTTTATCTTTTCTCGTGGTAGTACACGCAATTCAGAGGTAGAGAGCTGGATAATGGGATCTGAGCCTCTGATTCATGTCTTTCTAGTTTCATTTCCTGGCCAAGGACATGTTAATCCTCTTCTTAGACTTGGCAAGCGTCTTGCTTCCAAGGGCTTGTTGGTAACGTTATCAACACCTGAAATCACTGGCAAACAGTTGAGAAATGCCAACGACAACATCACTGATGAACCAACTCCCATCGGTGATGGATTTGTGAGGTTTGAGTTCTTCGAAGATGGTTGGGACGACGATGACCCGAGACGTAAAGACCTTGACAATTATATGTCGCAACTTGAGCTTGTGGGCAAACAAGTGATTCCGGAGATGATCAGAAAATATGCAGAGCAAGGCCGACCTGTTTCTTGTTTCATCAACAACCCTTTCATCCCTTGGGTCTCTGACGTTGCCGAATCTCTTGGTTTGCCTTCTGCGATGCTATGGGTGCAATCTTGCGCCTGCTTCTCGGCATATTATCATTACTGTCACGAACTCGTTTCTTTTCCCACTGAAGAAAACCCTGAAATCGACGTTCAGTTGCCATGTGTGCCACTGTTGAAGTACGATGAAGTGCCTAGCTTCTTGCATCCTGCAACTCCTTATCCTTTCCTGAGAAGGGCTATTCTGGGTCAATTCAAGAAGCTTGATAAACCCTTCTGCATATTGATGGACACTTTTCAAGATCTCGAGAACGATACTGTAGAGTACATGTCCAAGCTGTGTCCATTGATTAGGACTGTTGGACCATTGTTTAAGAACCCCAAAGAGCCAAACTCAAACATTCGAGCTGATTTCTACAAGCCAGATGATTGTATTGAATGGCTCGACAGCAAACCCCCATCATCTGTTGTTTACATCTCTCTTGGTAGTGTGGTTTTCTGGAAACAAAACCAGGCTGAAGAAATCGCATACGGGCTTCTCAACGCTGGTGTCAACTTCTTATGGGTTCTTAGACCAGCAAGCAAAGACATACCCTTTGATCCTATTACCTTACCAGACGAATTCCTCAAGAAAGTAGGAGATAAGGCGAAAATAGTTCAATGGTGTCCTCAAGAGAAAGTTTTGGCACACTCGTCCCTGTCGTGCTTTGTGACGCATTGCGGGTGGAACTCATCAATGGAAGCGTTAGCGCTGGGGGTTCCTGTGGTGGCTTTCCCTCAATGGGGTGATCAAGTGACTGATGCCAAATACTTGGTCGACGTTTTTGAGGTTGGCGTAAGAATGTGCCGTGGAGAGGCTGAGAACAAGTTAATAACTCGCGATGAGGTCGAGAGGTGCTTGTTGGAAGCCACCGTCGGGCCTAAGGCGGAGGAAATTAAGAGGAATGCATCCAAATGGAAAGCCAAGGCAGAGGCCGCGGCAGCCGAAGGTGGCTCATCTGACCGGAACATTCAAGCCTTCATCGAAGAGGTCAAAATGGTAAGTCGAAAAGAGGTTAATCAGCTTCGAATGAGTTGAATAGAGTAACAACCACTCTGTACTCTCTTTCTTTTACTTACCATAAACTTTCCACATGATTATGACTTGGACGGTGTAATTAGATCGTAGATTATTACCTTATTAACACGCTTTAGTTTTTGCGTAAGTTATAAACATAAATCAGCAGGAGTGTAGCCTCATTCTCAACTAATATTTATTAAATGAACTTATAAATAAAATTTATTAAATGATAATTAATAGTTAAAAATTCTAATATTTACTATTGAAGCTTACGAATTTAAGTGAACACGTAGCGCAAATTATGTCATCCAATCTAACTTAACCATTGATTGGTACATGTGGGTTCCTTTCAATTTCAATGTAGTTGGGTGAGAAACTATCACTAATAATTGTAGACTACGCTCAAGTTTTTGATAACATCGATTTCAGAAAAGTGATAGGTTTGACCAATCTTGGCATTTTGTGCATCAATGTGTTTTTGTCGAGCATCTATAATGAGAGCCACACAAGTGGGGCCTTTTTCTATCAGATTTTTCTATCCAAGTGAAGCCAAGACCTTGTATTTAGCAAAACCCAGTTTGCAGAATGCCACTGTCGTTTACGGCTAGGCCACATTCTGCTTGATGTAATTAATCAGGCATGATTCAAAATTTTTGTTAAGTTACATATAATATCAAAATTTATGTCTCTAAGATACACTATGTCGATATTGATCAACTTAATTTTTAACTAAGCATGCTACATGCCAAGGATATAAAATATATAGAATAAGCCACGAAAGACAAGCCACCCCTCTTCTTGACAACACCGCCTTTATCGGAGATGCCTCCCTTAATATTATTATATGACATTGATAGAATCATTTTGTTGAATAATTAGACTTCTTTAATTACGTTATTTGACATAATCATTTATTAACATTGTCACAAGTTCTCACCAACTTTATCAATTTGACTTAGGGTACCAATAGGGTTAGGCCATAAGTCTAAATTCAGATATTTTTAATGAATCGGTTCATGAATTAAAACTAAGTCTAGACCAGTTCAAGATTCAATTTTTAAAAAAATTCGCAAAATCAGCCTATAAGTTGATCAATTGTCATCTTTAATTTGAATTCCGTTGAAGAACACAAACAGTAAGTAATTTTTTCAATAAGTTATTTAAGTAAAGCGATAGATGTTTTGTTGTTACAACTCTATCATATATCATTATGCTCATGTGATAGAAAATTATCTAAATAAATATTTTGAACTTTAATTTAGCAAAATTCATACTGATCAGTTAATAAAAACTGATGAATTTGGTGATAAATTTTCAACATAAACGTCATTTCCAAGAGTTTGTTTTTCCATGTACATGTTCACGATGGACTAACAAATAAGAGCATGATGTATTAACATTAAAGCATGCCTAATGTTAACATAATGAAACCGTCTTAATTCAAGAGGATGGACAAACTAATTCCTCCTTATATTGCTTAGTTGAAAACAATTATTACGTTCCAATTGTTTATTGAGTTAAAACACAAGGCAAGAATTGTAATAGGTTGAAGTGACTTTGGTTTCTTTCTAACGTTTACACCTTAAGTTTAGGGATTCATAATGGATGACATGAAGCTCTAAGATTCGATATGCGCTTGATCACAATATACAAAAGTAGTAAAATAATAAAGATAATAGATGTCTTTCAAAAAAAAAAAAAAAGATAATAGATGAAAGGCTTGAATGGAGTTGAAGCTTGCAGCATACATTGATTATGAATATCGTCTCTAGGGCTAATAATTGTACCGGCATCAACCTACCAAGTGTAGGGATGACATAATAAATTCGAATTTTTTAAAAATATTTAGTCTTTAGATTAGATTTAAGTTCGGAATATTCTATTAAACTCAGTTTTTTTTCAAAAAGTTAAACTAAAAAATTTTATGTAAAATGACGTTATTTTAAAATTTTAAATTAGAAAATAAATTAATAAATTTAAAATCACGAAACTCAGGATCAAGCAAAATTGAAAACTCTTAATATTAATTTTAAAATATGTTTAAATCTTAATTTAACTATTTGTTCAATAATTATTTAGTTGGTGTGTGATTTCTATATTATTATTTGTATTCAAGAATTAACTTAATATGTGTTCCATAAATAATCAGAAATAGCTTTTTTTTTTGAAGAGAAGAAATAGCTTGTTTATTAAATAAGAATAACACTGTATATTATCATATATTTCCTAATCCTGCATTTCAATAGGATTTTAATTGAGCGTAGATGACGTATTCTATAAATAAAGATTGAAATTTTATTATTAAAAATAAGAAAAAGAAAAACGTTAACTATGCCGAGCAATATCAAGTAGGGTCATAATAAATTAGATTAGGTTTAGACTCACTTACTGATAAGCCTGATTTTACCCATCAACTTCAACTTATATCTAATTTTAACCCTGTTGTCACTTTCGATATCAGATCAAAATTTGTCGCCGATATCAAGTCATCTTAATAATAATGATTGGGATGTTTTTAGTTTGATCAAAGTGGTTGAAATCATAATGCCCTTTTTTTCTATGATGAAATGATTTGTAGTTTAAGTGTCATTTTACATTAAAAACATGTGGTCTGAGAAGATTAACTGAATTAGATTGGTAAATTTTAGTTTAACTTATTAATTTATGTTCCAGTAGATACAATTTAATTTGGTAAAATAGAACAAAATATTTAGTCAGAGTCTCGACTAAATTTAAAGTTTAGAAAAGTCTAGTAACACACAACTTTACTCCTATATAATGCAAAATAATAATAATATAAAATAAAGATAAATATGTATAAATAAAAATATAAAAATATATGTATAAATAAAAATATAAAAATATATAATACAATACGTAAAACATTACATATAAAACGTGGTAAAGATTAACAATACAAGTTAAAATTAAGTAAATAAATACATAAACTAAAAAAAAGACAAATGCAAGAATTTGTTAAAATAGAATAAATAAAAAATTAATTTTCACATCATCATTTAATCTTTAAATTCTTATTATGCTACAAGTTTATAAGAGAGAGTATAGTTATTTTATACAATCACAACTATTTTTATTAGAAATCTTGGACCAATTGTAAGTTAAAATGTACTATAATTTAAAGTTGGAACTTCTAAAATTACATTAATTTTTTATTTATATTTTAATATTTTAAAATGTTGTCAATTAACTCCTCGAGTCATAAGATTTTTAACTTCATCGTGATTTCGTCATCTAAGTGTCATTTAAAATGATTTTTTATTAGCGTACTCCACTTCTAAATAAACACTCTTTTATTTAACCGCTTGGTCTGATTTTGGCTCGTAGTCTGATTAGAATAACAAAAATAACGTTGTTTTGTTTTTTTTTTTAAATAAGTACAGATGAGTCAGGTCAACCCAGTCTTACTCGTGACCCATCCAACCAGGATTCAGCAACTCGGCTTAAGCTATTGATATTCCTAATCAAGCAGTGGCAACTTACTAGAAAACTACCGCTATTAGTCTCTATATATTTTCTCATCCCCCAAGCAAGTCAACAAAACTTCTCATTAGTCAGTTTTTGGTTAACCTCCATAATTTTGTGTTTAATTACTGAGATCACTGTAACAACAACAATAATAAGCAAAAATCTCTTATGAAGAAAGGTCGAGTAATACATAATCTTATTCCTAACTAGTAGAGAAACTGTTTCTAAATAACCTACACGAAAAGAAACACTCATATTTAAAAGGCACACGTACATGTCAATGATATGCACAATCATATACATAATCATGAAAACTCCTATAATTATAAATGTCGAGTTTTTAAGTTTAAAGATCGGACATGGTATAAAAACTTTATCTTTTATAGAAAAAGAGGCAAGTTTGAGAGATCGGAATTGCATGATAAAGAAACACTCAACTAAAAATACTTTTATAATATAAATAATATTCATCAACTACAAGTTTATTAAAGTTTGATATCTAAATTTAATTTGGAGTAGTATTATTTTATATATAATAATAATAAGAGAGATAGCTAAAGAGGGAGAGAGATGAGCTAAAGTGATTAGTTTTAGTTTTTTAATAAGGTGGTGTTGAATAAGATAATCCAACAAGATTACTCTACTGTTATTTACTTCTTTGTGATTGGTTACAGTCGATAGAGACAAACCAGACTGAAAGGTATCTACAGCAAATGGTGTTGAAAAGATGGACTTACCAATAGCAGCTGTAAACTTGCAATGCCAAAAGATGGAGCACCAGTGCCAAGCAAAGAAGGCGTTGAAACAGAACTAATAATAATTACAATAACTTGATCTCCTCCGATGGTTGAACTTATTTATGTTACAATAACTACCATTGTTGCTACCAAGAATTTTAACTTCAGTATCACATGGCCACTTCGATGAAAAATTGTTAACATCCATGAAGCAGTTGAGTTAGAAAGACAGGGTCCGGTCCGGCGCTTTTGGATTGATTCCAGTATGCAAACTTAGAGTTTAGAACTGCTAACTAGACATTGGGCCGATGTCTAAAATTTAGTTATAAAAAAGTATAAATTTTTAAATAAAATCTGACACTAATTCAAAATAATTAATTTAGAACCAAAGCACATTTGACTGTATTTTAGCAACATAATGTTAATATTATAAAACATGTGCGTGAATTTTTACAGCAGAAAGGAGGCATGAAACTTGCCATAAAGAGTCCATACTGAGGAAGCAACAGATGAAGTATGAACTCGCCATAAAGAATCAATATCGTTGAACCTAACATACGATGCGCATATTACTGAATAAACATGAAATTTACACCAAAGAATATGTGAGCAAAATAGCAGAATTCATTGGATATTTAATCATCATCTCTTAACGAAATTAAATTTTTAGTAATTACCAAAAGTTTGAAGTAGAGCTGTAGTTTTCACTTTTTAATTCCTATGATGTTCATCGCAACTTGCCCATTCAGCATGATCTAAAGCTCCAAGAATGTTGCTAATAATACAAGTTTTGTTAATATAAAATATAATTTACTTTTAAAAAAATAGCGGAATAGGATAACTAAGCACAATTTTAATTCAAGAGTTGTAGGATGAAAATTTTTTAAGAGAAAATAAATTTTATTGATATAAAGTTATGTTAATCTCTATTAAAAGATTAAATAGGTTTGCATAAACTTTCTTGTCTTAAGAAGAGTTTTAAATAAAATAAGAAACTCTAATTCAACTTAAAAAAGTTCTAGATAAAATAGAAAACTCTAATTCAATTTAAGAAGAATTCTAGATAAAATAGGGAAAAAAATCAAATAATGTAACACCACGTACCCCCTGGGAGGATATGTGAATGCTACACGAAACAGAACCAAAATAAACCAAAACATGCCAAACGTATTTTCAGAAACTCAAGGAACAACATTTCATTCATTATTGATTGGACCATATTCAGAACATCACATATACATGGTGCTTATTATATACAAGCCTCGATTCCAAAACGAAATTGTGTTAATGTTATTACAAACCATTTACATCAAAATATAAAACATTAACTATATCACAAAAGCAAATTCAAATGTAGGTCTTGTCAAAACAAAACACATCTTTTTTTGGCCATTGTAGTTGTCTCTGTCCTAGTCTTTAAACCTTCTTATCAGAATCTACACGGGGCAAAATCACCGTGCTAAGCATATAGCTTAGTGGGGAATGACTAAACAACATATAATCTGACGATTGTTTCTAACAATTGTCTAGAATTCACATGCAATGAATCATATCAAATCTCATACAATCTTTAGTTGTTCAAATTACTGAACATTCAATAACATTTGCTTCAAATTAAAATATATCATATCAGAACAGAATATATACTTGCTTTATATTTAGAAGTGTCTGAACAGAATCAGAATCACAAAACAAAACTTTAAAGTATCTGAGCAAATCTTGCATATCAACATTTATCTGAGCAAATCTCGACACCGAAGTGTCATTATCAAGAGATACCAAAGTGTCAATATCATGAGAGACTTATGACTCAAATACTGAAGTGTCATTATCAGGAGACACTGAAGTGTCGACACCTTAAATGTATCCAGAAGCAGCTGCAGATCCTTCTAGGCATGCCATTTACCTATGACTAGGGCTTGACAGTTTTAAAACAATGCATTTCAGACTTCACAACCAGAAGCAAAAAATGTTATATCTTTATTCCACTTTCCTCATATTGAACATATATGTATGCATATCCAACTAATCATACCTTATAAGCATGAACATTTGTAATAATGTACCATTAAAAGCATTATGTATTTCTCATTCCATATCACGACAAAGTTCCAATTTATAAACAATCATATTCAACTCACATCATATAAACCCTTTTGAAATACATTGATATTCGTATGAACACATTCATCTTTAAACGCATTTTTCTTTTCAACATTAGACACATTATTAATTAACCTCACATTCTTTAAGTAATTATCTCCATTAATAAACCATAACTCTATTACCTTTTACTCCATTTTAAACTCAATTAAGTTTAATTAAACCATTGTTAAAAAGTCCTAACCTTATATATGTCAACAATTGCACAAAACTAAGTATTTCACCTTCCTAACCCTTTTCCAGATTTTCTCAAGATAGGTTTCAAGTCAATTTTGTATGGACATTTTGATATAGAAACTGAGGTTTCTAAGCAATAAGTTCTTTTAAAAAATATTCCTCTATGTCTATTTCTAACGAAATAAAATTCATGCAATTTGGTTCAGTATTTCTAGAGTTATACTCAAAATACTACAGACTGTTCTCAAATAAGGACAACAACCAATATTCAACTTCAAGTCAAATTTAAAAACCCTTAAAGGTAGTAATAAAATTTGATTCATTCATTAAAATTGTAGAAATATGTGTTTATTTTAATCTACAATTAAAATCGCCCCATTTGGATATCTACAGGTCAATTTATGGCCAAAATACCGATGTTTGTTCAATCGAACCACTACAATTGTCATATACCTTCAACACCCCTTCACCATAGTTCATCACTTCCACTTTAATTCCACCTTATTCATGCCTTAATTCCACATCAATTTCATGTCTAGAACCAATTCAAAATTCATTGATTAACTAACTTAGAGATCAATCTCTTCCAAACATTAAAACTAAACCAGAAATTATCACACAAATATCATTTTTCCAGCATTCATTTCTCATCATCTTAACATATATTCCATGTTGATTCAATTATCATACAACTTATATTAATACAAGCTATCAAATTTAGAATTCCCTTACCTCTTTAGCTTCAAATTCAACTCCAAAGAATTAGCTCTTCCAGCCCTTTCTAGCAACCAACACAAGTCCAAAATCAAGGCGTAAATCTTAACACCAAGAAGACAGCATAGATGATAACATAATCTACTTTCTTGACGCAATATTTGGCTAAAAATTTGAAGTGATAATGAATGAATTTGAGCAAAATTTCAGAGCTGAAGGAGAGGGATAGTTTCGGTGGAGAAATTTCAATGAAGGTTGCAGAAATTTCTAGCAAGTTTGACACCTAAGTTCTAGGTGTCCTAATTTTGGAAGAGCACAAGTCACCATAGCATTTGTCACATTTATCCCCCCTTTTAAGCTACCATAAATCACACATCTATTAGGCCATTTGTTACTTAATGAATGCTGCCATGTGTCATTAAATTATTAGTCCATATGTCACTCAAAGATTGGTCCACTTGTCACTCAACCATTGGTGCCAAATGTAAATGTATTAGCTATGCCAACTGTCAATAACTCATAGGCTTCTATTAGGCTTAATGAATGCTTCCATATGTCATTAAATGATTAGTCCACATGTCACTCCAAGATTGGTCCACTTGTCACTCAACCAATGGTGCCAAATGTCAATACATTAGCTATATCAAATGTCAATAACTCATAGGCTTAGTCATTCTAATTTTCATGTACCAACTTATCTTGCCACTTAACAATTTTCCCAGTCCAAATGTACATTTTAATATCTCAATCCTCTAATGATGTTAATTAATTCCAATTCACTAAGTATGATCCATTAAACCAAAATTCAAGTTATATGCAATTCTCAATCATATCATAATTTTTAACTCCTACCATACGTGTACTTTCATGAACAAACATTCTAACTACAGTACATTTTGGGGCCTTACATTAGTGATTCATCTAAGTAATAAACACAACCTCTAACACATCCATATCTTTAGACTATAGATCTTGTTATTTCTTTGAAGATAAATACAAGACATATAGCATGACCATGTCCCTCAATCATAAATCTCAATATTCTCTTCGGGGATGTTTGTTTTCATATTTTTGGGTTTTTGTTGTTTTTTTTGTAAAAGACGAAACAGCCGCTATAATCGTGTTTCGTTAAACTTGTTTATATATTTTGTTTTAAAAAATAAAAGAATGGCAAATATTTTACGAAAACATAAAAATCATGTTTTGTGAATTTTGAAAACAGATTTTCATCTATTTTTGAAACATATTTTCACAAAAAAAATCATATTGGTTTCTCTCCGTCTACGCCAACTTCTTCTTTTACGTCTTCACTGGTGTTGTGATTTCTGCAGGTTTGTTTTCATATTTATTGGTTGCTGCGATTTCTGCAGGTTTGTTTTATCTGTTGCTTGTGTGTGTTTTGTATTTGTTGGTTGACTTGTTATTACTGTTACTTGCATTCATCGACTTCTCTTGTTTCTCTTATCCATAACATCAGAGCCATCATACTTCTTGTGAACATCAATACTACTTTCTTTTTTTCTCTTTGTGTTACTTGATTTGAGCTCCATTCTTCAAGTTTCTTACGAATACTTGATAATGCCTTTGCTGTCAAAATTTTCCTAACTTTAATAGCAGCTAAATCTCTCTCTAAGCTGAGTATATTGTTGATGAGTAGTAGGGTCAGTCATATTAGTTTGGTAGTAAAAAAACAAAATAGAGAAACTAGGCGTAATGGGTGCCACTTTGATTTGCATTTTGATGAATAACAATATGACTAGTTTCAGTTTTAAGAAACTTAAGAATGGAAAAGGAAGAGAGATATGAAGAAAAATAACAGTACTATATATGTAGCCATACTTACTAAAATGTCTTTGACAGAAAAGTTGGAAAATTGACTAATTACAAGAATTAGCAGACCATATGTAGAATTACGTCTGAAGTAAATCACATGTTAATATAGAATTCACGTACAATATACGAGATACACAAGAAGGGGGGTTGAATTGTGTATT
>JAOTAY010000190.1:37652318-37662573 GCA_025629805.1 Erythroxylum baracoense | reverse complement strand
TATAAATTCTAACTAATATAAATATATTTGTTACTTTTGTAGATGGATAAATGTTAATGGTATAATTATGTACTTATGCAACAACAATACCATCCCAATAAGAGTCCCTCTGATATGTGGGATTTAGAGACGTCCAGAACTACATAGCTTTACTCCTAATTGAGTGGTGTTTTCGATAGATCCACGTACCAAAAAAGTAATAAAAATAAAAATAAATGTATAAAATAAATAAATAAATAAATACGTATGTAAAATATAAAAATAAGTAATAATTATTTATTTATATAGTTAGTATAATCCATATCATTGTGCAATTACTTACAAATGGGTTCAAAGAAGAGTTGGGAAGAGGAGCTTTTGGAGTTTTTTTTATAAAGGAACATTGCGGATATGTTCAAATATTCTTATTACAGTGAAGAACTTATAAGATGATGGCCTATTGGAATAGAAGATCCTAATTGTTTTTGGCATTGCAAGAGGATTACTATATTTGCATAAATAACATAGTCCTCAGATTATTAATTGTGAATAAAACTACAAAATATACTTCTTGATGACTATTACAACTGTTAATTAGGCTTCATATTCTTCTGACACTTATATTGTAATATTATTTTTCATCCTATTGATTACTTGATCATGCAAGTGGTTGTAATCTATGCGTGTCAATTGTTAGAACAAAAATATAGCTTATTCACTTGTATGGAATTTCTTGCATTTGAGGTGAACTTTGGAGTAACACTATGTCCTATCTCTGAAACATACGTTTTATGTCTAAATGTCCATTAAGGCATCTTCATAAATAACAATCTCACTTTCTTTTTACTTACCAATATAACACTTCTCTCATCTCACCACTAGATTACCAACCATAGGAACAAATCAATAAAGAGATAGGATAATCCGCCAAAGTCTTTTTTCATTCATCAGAATGTAAATTTGAAACAAAAATAGTCAATTCAATTCCATTTTCCCATAACATTTTTTATTATAGCACTCACCATAAGCACAACAAACCCTATTTACAATAATCACTAAAATAAATTTCAACTCATTTTTCTCTTTTGTCAAGAAAATAATGTCTTATTAACTTTATGTGCTCCTAAATTTCCAACATTGGTCTTGATTCAACTGTGGTTGTTTTGACTTCCTTCTTCAATGTACATACTTCTTTCTTTAATTTATGAATCAGTTTAATAACCTTCTCACAAAATTTCACATCGTACCATTTGAAAAAAATCACATCTTCCAATATGAAATAAAACTAATAGTTAATAAGAAAAACATTAAAAATAGATATCAACATTTTTACCTTATTAAAAAATTAATGGATATTTAGGGCATCCATAAAATCTCCTTCCTAGGTTATTATCACTCCATGAAGTTCTTAACGACACTTTTAAACTACAATAATAAACCATAAAAACATTATTTGAATTTAACGTAGTATTAGTAAAAGACATAATGTCTATAGCTTTAGGACGTTATTGCAATTATCATGATGTAATTATCACCAATTAATACATAAACTAACAAAAATATTTATAAGAATTATAAAATAACAAAGTTTGTAGATCACAATTTACTATGTAATCAACAGTTTGTGCTTTTGCAAGAAAGTTAAAGTTGTAAAGGCAAAAAACTTTTTGCAAAACTAGGTTGCTTAACACTAGTAAAAAGCATTCGAAATGGCTCAATTTTTTATACCAATAATGAATGACTAAAATGATACACCTAGCTATTGAGATTAGTTACTAAAATTAAAGAGACTAATACCTACCTACTTGGTATTAAATTATTTGGTTAAGTTAATGATCTTTTTAAGTTAATGGGACATCAAGGTTCCTTTTATTTTTCTTCATCTACCTCAAGTTTTAGTTTTTCTCCACTTCTTTTTATAAATTTAAATTCTTAGGCTATGTTTGGTTAAACGTAAGGTTTTTAATGAAATGGAGTGGAATGTAAATAAATGTAATATTAGAAAATTGTTGTTTGAGAGGGATGGAAGGGTTCATAATGTAATATAGTAAAATGTTATTTGGAAGAATGGTTCATAATGTAATATAGTGAAATGTTGTTTATTATTTTACATTCTTTCCTAAACCCCCCAAATCGGAGGTAACTTATTTTTACTGTTTAGGATGGAATGAGATGTAATATGAAAACCTCTCCTTTGATCATATTTCATTCCATTCTATTAGAAACCCTCCTCTCAAGCGATGGAATAATATTCTATTCCATTCCATTAATAACCATTCAACTAAATATAGCATTAGTGTCTTATTAGTGGATTCTAAATAAATGATACAAGAGCTATAGATTCATCTTATATTCATTTACATTATATTGAAAAGGAAAAAACTCTTGATGCTATATGTTGTTAATTATTGTAAAGTAAATACAAGACCTTTTGGTTTGCATCTTTCCCAAAAAGAATCAAACACGATGAATTCCACAAATAGAAAACTAATAACTCGAAAAGGGAGAGATGAAGAAACAATCTTAAGTACTTATCTTTCTAGTTCAGAAAAAATCCCAAGTATCAGCCAAGTTATTATATAACAAAACTAGTCAAACTACATTATGGACCTCAGTCTTTGAACTAGTGAAGAAGCATATATGATTTTGAGTAAATAAATAAGCATAATTATAATTTTACAAGGATGACATTGGTAGAATATCTATGATTTTAGTTTCTGTCCTATTTAATTGTCTAGCAATTCTATAAATGCTAATACTATATCCTTCATTGATTTCTAATTTATGTACATTAATAGTGCATTCTCATCAACCCTGATGAATTGATAATTAAACTATTTACTAGTAACTTATGACTCTATAAGAACACCATAAGTACATCAAGCATCCCATAAAAAGAAAACTACATGCATTGAGCCAAAAAAAGACCCATAAAGAAAAAGTTTGTTTAGCCAAAAGAAATTAACAAAAACAAGAAGTAACCGTAAGGTTTTACTAAAGAAGTAAAGAACCAAGATGAGACAAAAACAAGGCAACATGAGATATAAACAAAGACAAGATTGGTGCGAGGTAGAGAAGCAGTGTATGGGAGTAAAGTATGAGGGAGTAGGTGACCATGTGTGTGAGAGAGAGATAAAGATGAAGCTGTGAAAGTTTCCACACAAGTGTGGGGATGTGGGAGGAGGTGCGTATGTGTAGTGAGAGGAGGAAAGGGGAAGTAGATAGTTAAATTAGGGATTTAGACAAATCCCTAATTTCAGATTCACAATGTGTCAATTAATTAGGTATGTAATGGATTTACTTATTTTAATTAACCTAAATTTTGATTTACAAGAAATTGATGTAATTATATTTTTAAATTAATTAGAAAGTGATCCCATTTCTACTTTATACATTTCAAAAAGTGGGTCCCACTAATCATGTGGCAATGAGGCTCATTTATGGTTAAAATAAAAAATATTACATCATGCTAATGTGGCATTTAACTGACAAGGGGTTAATACTGTTAAATTTTTCATCCCCTTAGAATCTGTTTTGAACATTTTTAAAATGTAAGAGTTTGATTTGAGTTGGAAAAAACCTTACTACTAAGAGGTAAGGCTGTATACTATTGAATCTCTCTAGACGCCGCGTCTCAGCAGGATTTCTACCGTGTTGTTGTTGTTGTTGTAAGAGTTCGGTTTGAATACTTTGAAATGTTAGGGTTCAACTTGTATTCTATTGTAAACGTTGAGGTGGAATATGCACTTGATCGTTGTTTATGGGCTACAATTTTATTACCGACTTTAGTGGAATGAAGATTGCGATTTCAAGACCAAAAAGATATTGCAATATAACTCAAGTCAATATTTAATAAAGATAAGTCAATTGCAAAAGACTTAAGGCAAGTACTTTCTATGAAGTTTATTTTTGTCATATCTCTATCGTGACATAATTAGCCTGTGATACATGATATGTCAACTTTACAATTTTAGTTATTCAAATGTTTGCTATGAATTTTTTTTAGTTTTGGCAATATTTAATTATTTAACATATATATTATATTATAAATAAGGACCAGAATTTTATTATTAGAATGAAAGAAAAACTTTAAATATTCACAAGCAATATGAAGTAGAGGTGATAATGAGTTAGATCAAGTTTAGGCTCACATGGATCTATCAAAATATTAGGTTTATATAGGGTTGAGTCCTGTTGAATAGAGTCTTCCGAGTTTGTTGTTAAAAAAAAATTTAAATTTAGATTCAAATTTATCCCAAATCTTAATTAAATCAAAATTTGTTACTGGATTTCAAGTTAAATCGAATCAAAACCCTTTTATCACCCTAAATTCAAGTCCTCTTAATAATACTGATTAGGATGGTTTTTAATTTGACCAAAGTGATTAAAATCATAATACCCTCATTTTCACATATTTTAGTGATTTAAGTCTCCACATTGGTAAAAGCCTTATTTCACATTTAAATCATGTTGTAAAAGATTAGTTAAGAGTTTAATTAGTAAATTTTAGTTTAATTTATTAACTTATGGTCTAATAGATATAATGTAGTTTGTTAAAATTCACAACCACATTCAGAATTTTTAAAACAAAGAACAACAACATCAACAGCAACTAGTAAAAGTCTCGCTGATACTCAAAGTCTAGGGAGGTTCTATAGTATGCAACCTTACCCCTAATTAGTAGAGAGTTTATTCCTAATAGACCCACATGATAATATATATATGCATTTACATATTATGATAACAAGAATTAAAAATGAAATAGACTTAAAAGATAATAATAATCAAATAAAAATAAATAAATTTGTATAAATAAAAAATAAGTAATAAAATAAATTATATAATAAATATAGAACAAGGTAAAGAGTCAAAATAAAACATAAAACAATTAAATAAATACACAAAAAGGAAAAAAGACAAGTTAATAAACAAATCAAACAAACCATTATAATAAAATATTTAATTTAAGCAAATATTTAGGCTAACTAATTAAGAGGGAAATACTACATAATAAATATCTAGGTTAATTGCAAGACAAAAAACTTGAAGAAAAAAGTTTAACAGAATTATGAGAATGAGAAAGACCTCTTTATATGAGATCCTTTATCTTCGGTAAATTTTAGTAGAGCCGTATCATTCTTGATCACCCCTTAAGTTCTTCTTAGGGCTTCCTTTTTCTCTTTTATAGTTTCTAAGTACAATCTTCTCATATCTTCTCACTGGAGCGTCAGAGTATCTCCTTTTGACATATCTGAATCACCTAAACTTTGCATCTCTTAATTTTTCATTAATATTAGCCACCTTTAATTTGTCTTTTACCATTATATTCTTGACCTTATTTCTTCTAGTAAGGTTGCATATCTAACGGAACATCCTTATCTCTGCCATAATTAGCTTATGACTATGCACCTGTTTGATGGGCGAACACTCCGCTCATAGAGCATAACTGGCCTAATCATAAAATGATAGAATTCACCTTTGAATATGAGTGGTATTTTCTTGTCACATAAAACTCTTGATGCACTTCTCCATTTAAGCCACCTTGATCTAATACACTAAACTATATGTTCATCAATCTCTCTATTGCTTTGAATGAAAGGTCCTAGATACTCAAAATACTTGTTTTGTGTTGTAACTTTTAAACCAATCTTTACCTCTACATTGAAAGCCACCTTATGGCCCAAAAAGTTACACTCTAAGTACTTAGTCTTAGTCCTGTTCAATTTAAATCCATTCGACTCTAATTTATCCCTCCAAAGTTCTAGCTTGATATTAACACCTTTTGTTTCATCCAATAAAACAATGTTATTAGCAAGCAACATATATTAAGACACATCAGCTTAGATATTCTTAGTGATCTCATCTATCAATACTCCAAACAAAAAGGGGTTCAATGAGGAGGCATGATGTAGTCTAATATTGATAAAAAAATTCTTTATATTTCCTCCATGTCTTTGCACCTTTATACGTATCCCTAATAACCCTATATAGGTCTTCGAAACTCCCTTAACTTCTAAACACCTTTATATCATTACCCTATGTACCCTATCATATGCCTTTTCTAAATCAATAAAAACTATGTGTAGGTTACACAGTCTTTTCCTATAATATTCCATTAATCTTTTAAGAAGATGTAAAGCTTCTGTCATGGATCTTTCTGGCATGAAGCCAAATTGGTTCTCTGAGATAGGAGCATCCTTTCTTACTCCCTTCTCAATCACCTTCTCCCATAACTTCATAGTGTGACTAAGTAGTTTGTTGCATCTATACTTGTTACAGCTGTGGATATCCCCTTTGTTCTTGTATAGAGGAATTAGTCTACTAAGTCTCCACTTATATGACATTTCGGTGGACCTAAGAATCATAGTAAAAACTTAGCTAGCCAAGTAAGACCCCTTTCGCCTAAGCTCTTCCACACCTCTATAGGTATTTCATTAGGCTTTACTGCCCTTCCACTCATCATCTCCCTCAAAGCCCTTCTAATTTCTTCCTTTGTGATCTACTGACAACAAGTAAAGTTATGATACCTCTTGGACGTGCTAAGGTCACCTAAAGAGATGTTTTCCTCTGTGCCTTCATTAAAAAGGATATAGAAGTACTTCTTCAATCTTCTCTTGATGTCATTTTTAGTTATGAGCACCCACTTTGCTTCATCTTTTATATAACAAACTTGACTTAAGTCTTTCGCTTTCTGTTCTCTAACTCTCTCCAATTTAAAGATATCCTTTTTCTCCATCTTTGGTTTTCAATCGTTGTTATAATTTCTCATAAGCTCTGCTTTTAGCTTTTGAGATTATCTTCTTCACTTCTTTCTTTGCTAATTTATAACTTTCTTTACTAACTACTCTCTCTATTTCTGTGGTGCTATCCAATAAGACCTTATAAGCACCCTTCTTGATCTTAACCTTTTCTTATATATCTTCATTCCATTACTAAAACTCAATCTTACTATCCCTAGGCCGTTTACAAACACCCAAGATCTCTTTAGTTGTATTCCTTAAAAGAGTTGCTATTCACTCTCACATTTGGTTAGCATCTCCTTCCAATTTCCATTTTTGTCCATATATAACTATATCCTTAAATTGTTCCACCATGTCCTCTTTCAGATTCCACCAGTTGACTCTGGTACACCTCTTAGGATTTCTCTTCTTCCTCAAACACTTAATTATAAGATCCAAAACTAACAATCTATGATGAGTTGACAAGCTAGCACTGGGTATCACTTTACAATCTTTGTGACTAGGTTGATCGCTCTGCCTTACGAGGAAGTAGTCAATTTGAGTTTTCATGGTTCTGCTTTTAAAAATCATCAGATGTTCCTCATTCTTCTTGAAAAAGGAGTTAGTTATTACCAACTTAAACACTACTGCGAGATCTAAAAAAGTATTCATACTATCATTCTTATCACCATACTTGAAACTCCCAAGAGTCTATGAATATCTGTCTGAGGTTGCCCCTATATGACCATTAATGTCTCCTCCTAAAATATCTCTCTCATCAAAGGTGATCTATTGAATCACCTCATCTAGCTCTTCCCAGAATTGACACTTAAGTTGTTCATCCTACCCTACTTAAGTTGCATAAGCACACATTGCATCATCATTTGATCTTTAGATTCTTATTATGCTACAATTTCATAAGAGGGCATAATAGAAAAATCTTGGACCAATCGTAGGGCATACTACACTACAATTATAATCAATTATGCAGATTTCTTTTGAAACTATATAAACATAATCTTCGCTATTGGTTCAACTTATTTATATGTTATTGTAACAACATATGTTTAGTTTGTTTATTAAATTATTTAATAAAACTACAAGTGACTTTCAGCATCACATAAACACTAAAAGGGATTTATATCAAAACTCACAACACATTTTTTAACTCATAAAGAAATTGTTTAAGAGAGTTTTATTATGATTATAATTAATTATAATTTCATATTAAAAAAAATTAAAAAAAATTAAGTACTAAAAATTATGAATTTTCTTATAAAATTTGAAAATTATTTTAAATAAAACCTTACACTAATTCATAATAATTATTTTAGAACTAAGGCACTTTTGGCTGTATTTTATTTTACGATATATTAAGAATTTCAGCAAGATAATTTTAATATTATAAAATTTTTTAATAAAACATATACTGGAATTTTTACAACAGAGGAGAGGCATGAACTCCCCATGAAGAGTCCATATTATTGAAGCAACAGATCAAGCTTGAATCCAACAAACAATTCACAAGTTATTAAATCAAACACAAAACTTCTTGTTAGATATTTTCCTATAGGGTGGACAACAATTAATTACATTTTCATGGTTTTAATAAATTATCGATTATGCTGATCAAGTTTGATCCGGATAAAGATAATAAAGTAGCCCAATAAAGGATCTGAGTTAGTAGGTTGAAGTCCAGTGAGAAAAATGGACCCTATTTAGTGTGAACCAGTCTCGTATTGAGACTGTGATGGGGACGTCCAATATGGATTGTATATATATAAGGTTAAAGTCTCCTGTAGTTGCTTAAGCAAATTGTGAACATTTAGATACTCTGACCCATTCAGAGATTCACGTGTTAAGAAAGCTACATAAAGGCCTTAATGATGTCTCAGGGATCGACTCTTCTAAAGGCTCAGAAATTCGTGCTCATTTTGGCTTCGAAAAGTTGGTTTGAAGTTATGGAATTGCATAAGGTATTTTTCGCATATCTTCACTTTTTCCCTTTCACAAAAATCTAGGATATGTAACTAAGGCTCATGTTACGTACTATACGTGGTATCAAAGTAGTTACATACTACACGTAGTATATGGATTTATTATATTAATAATAAATAAAGTTTAACTCCAAAAAAAGGAAATAAAGCATTCTAAAGTCATTTTTGAGTAAATTTTCATGTTTTGAACTTGACATAAGGGAGATATTTGGGGTTTCCTGCCTTATGTGGTAAGTTTAGTGTTCAGGATCACATGATCGTCACTCTGATTGAGAATTTTCAAGAAAGAAAGTCTCAAATAAAGTTCATTGATAATATTTTCAGCACTAGTATGTGATAATGAGCATGTGCATCTGAATTTTGCTTTTATTGATGAAAAATTATCACATACTCTATGCTCATACAGAATTTGAGGATAACATACATGTTTATCCCTTATATTTGTAGATCTTTTTGAGTACTGATGAGAATACAGTCACCACAGTGGCTTTTCAGGTTAGTACTTGAATAGTTCTACTTACATGTTGGGGTATGTCTTTGGTATTGTGTTTGGTTATTTTGCCCACAAGTGTTGGCTTTGCATAAGATTTAAGATGTATATAAAGGCATTAGATGGAGGAAAGTCATTGCTTGAGTGATCTATTCACCCACAGGTGATAGTGTCACAAAAGTTGATGGTGATGTACTCTGATTGCTTTTATGTGGAAGTCTTATTTGCATATGTTATGTAATTAGCCCACAGGTGTTTCATGACATGTGTGATGATATTCTCGATATAAATACTATTTTATGGCTTTGAGTATTACTGTTATCCTATATTTGTGCCGATCATTACATTGTCATTTTGCAGTCACCTTTTATTTCAACAACAACAGTGTCACCATTAAAACCCTGATTGGTTTAATTTTAAAAATGGAAGTAGGATGTGGAGTTTATGTTAGAGATGAAAAATATTAATATGGCCATGGTGATGGATAAGCCATCTCCACTTATGTTATTCATCTCAGAGGCTAATAGAGCAGCATTTGTAGCCTAGGAGAGGTCAAACAGGATGTGTTATTTGACCATCAAGAGATCAATCCCAGATCATCTGCTTAGTGGACTACCGGACATGAACATAGCAAAATAATTCTTGGATAATATCTCCCAGAGGTACAAGATCTCATCTAATACAAAGATAAGTACCTTGATCAAGGATTTGTTCTCTGTGATGTATAATGGAGAAGGGGGAGTGCGGGAATAATAATCAAGATGGTTTACCTCCAGAGCAAGTTGAAGGCACTGAATATTCCAATTCCTGATGCCTTAGTAGTGCACCAAGCTTAAAATACACTCCCGCTAGAGTTTGGTATTCTGATCACTAAATATAATTCGCAGGATGAGACTTAGGATATCAATGTTTTGATTGCTCGTTGAGTTGCAGAGGAGGAGCAGTTGAAACACGATCATCATACAGTACTATTTGTAACTAAAGGAAAGGGAAAGGTCAAGCCCCAAAAGTATAAAGGTAAGAAATCCAAATCCTCTCCGCACGTGCAGACTGGTCAGTCTAGTATTGAT
>JAOTAY010000190.1:37618100-37637197 GCA_025629805.1 Erythroxylum baracoense | reverse complement strand
TATGCATGCAAAGTTTGTTGCATGCTATGAGGTTGCTACATAGACGGCTTGACTTAAAAACTTGATTTCTGAGTTATATGTGATTGACTCAATTGCTAGACCCATTCGGTTGTATTGTGATAATATTTTTGCTATATTGTTCAGTAACAACAATAAGAGCATCACGAGGTCTAAGCATTTGGAGGTCAAGTATTTAACCATTAAGGAGTTGATATAAAAAGGTAACATTGAGGTAGCGCATTTGAGGGATGAGGAGATGCTTGCTGATCCTTTAACTAATGGACTTTGCCATTTGTTTTTGAGAGACATTGCATACAGTATGGGTGTATTGAAGTCTTTAGACACTGTTAGTTAGGGATCATTATGTTTTCTCTTTATATGTTTATAAGTTTTGATGTATTATGACAATATGGTTGTTTATCAATAAAGATGATAATCATTTATCCTTAGTTATACGTGCTATTATACATTGTCATAATACATATAAAAGTCTTAAGATCTGTGTCGATCTTAAGTATTGTAAAGTTCATTGGGTATACATATAGATTGACCTTAAGCCTATGTCTTCATGACACATACATATGTGTTTGTATATTCATGGATTTTGACATGACATAGGGAGATATAAGTATTTAATCTCATAAAGGTTTTCTCTAATACAATTTAGTATTTAGTAAGAGTTTCTTTAATGCAGTTTAGCATTCAATGAGAGAAAACAAATTTCTTTGGTGTAGTTTAGCATATGCAGTTTAATATAAAGTTCAGAAAAATTCAGACCTACAAATAGAAAGATGATACATTTAAGATTAAACAGGTATCATCCTAGTTTGCCACACACCATTTTCTCATTCATGTTAGTAAGGTGTTAGATATGTATGATTGTGTTGAATCTGTGTCACACATGACACATGTATATGATATTTTCCAATATAAAAAACTTTACAAGACCGAATGATGGACTTTCATTATCTTTGAATCAAATAGTTTTTAAAACTTGTTTGACCTATACAGTGATTGGCTTAACCGTATTTTAAACCATTACATTTGTAACAACTATTGTAATTAATTATTATCTAAGGGGGAGAATGTTAGATATTTTCCTATGGGGTAGACAACAATTAATTACATATTAACGATTTTAACAAATGATCGGTTAAACTAATCAAGTTTGATTTGGATAAAGATAATAAAGTGGTCCAATAAAGGATCTAGGTTTGTCGGTCGAGTCCAGTAAAGAAAATGGACCCCAGTTAGTATAGACCGGACCCATATTAAGCTTGTGATGGGGAGGCCCAATATAGATGTTATATATATAAGGTTAAGGTCTCCTGTAGCTGTTTAAGCAAATCATGAACATTTGGATACTCTGATCCATTCAAAGATTCACGTGATAAGAAAATTATAGAAAGGCCTTAATGACATCTCAGGGATTGAGTCTAGTGAAAGCCTCCGTTGATCTGCGTTTATTTCAGCTTTGAAAAGTTTGTTTGAAGTCATAAAACCGAAATAAAATATTTTTCACATTTTTATATTTTTTTCCTTTTACGTTCGATCCGAAATACGTAATTAAGACTCTTGTTACGTACTACACTTTTCCCTAAGAATATGTGAACACAATAGCAGATATTTAATTATCAACTCTTTGCGAAAATTGAATTTTAGTAATAAAGTTTGAAGTAGAGCTGACGTTTTCACTTTTCAGATTTTAGTTCCTAGTATGTACATCGTCACTCACCCATGCAGCATGATCTGAAGCTCCAAGAATGCTGCTAATAGTACACGTATTATTGAAATAAACTATCAATTATTTTTTCAAACACTTACGAATAGTTATATTTTCTTGGAGGAAAAGAAAATATCCAAGAAAACTATCAGAATTGGTGCCATATATTCATGCCCGAAGTTGAGTTTTGACGTTTTGCAGCAATTTCCTTCACGTCATTTCTTTTCGACTTTTTTCATAACTTTTGTCATTGTTACAGTCTTTGGTAAATTCAAGGTTGGCGTGCCCGCCCCAAATATCCTGTAGATGATCAACATGATTCATAAGAATTCTAAGCAATTATTGATCTTGACTTTCCATAATTTTACTAGTGTTCATTTCTGAAGTGGCGATTTCTGATTTGTGACTTTAGAAACAAGCTGACCTTGGATTCTCGAACAACGTATTCCACACAAATACCAGGGAGACCAGGTTCAGTGAACCAGTCCTAAGCTCTTAAATACCAGCTAAACCGAGCCTACAGTGTTCATGTCCACGCATTTCCGAACTCCACGCATAAGTCATCCTCCGTCGTAACTGCTGCTTCTCGCCGCCGAAATGACGTTCTCGGAGTTCAGACCATTGGACGAGAAAAATTTGATAGAGTACATCAAGTCAACACCGGCTTTGTCTGATAAAATTGGCAACAAGTTCGATGACTTGAAGATCAAAGAAGTTGGGGATGGGAATCTCAACTTCGTCTATATTGTTGTTGGTTCAAGTGGCTCTTTTGTTGTTAAGCAGGTAAGTAACTAAACTAGGGTTGGATATTTGATTTGTAGGTGACTGATGGGTTTCTTGTGTTGTAATCCATGTCGGACTGTTTGGCCTTTGAGAGAAGGGTGTTGATATAGCTGAAAAAGAATTAAGTTTATTTGTACCAAAAGTGAAAAGATTGAAATAATAAAAATTTTGTAAGTCATTTAGTCAAAGAATTCATTTATGGGAGAATTAGTTGAGAAGTTTACCCAATTAACATATAATTAACATGCACTTTAAAAATACTAGTGCATGTAGGTAGTTAGGTAGGACACGGCCAAAATAGAAAGTAAATTACAAGTTGAGCTTACATGAAAACTGATTGACGATGTTTAAAGTTGAGAGGATTATATAAATTTACCAGTGTCACAATATAAGGGACACACAATTAGATATGACAAACATACATACAAACAATTAGACTGCTCCTACAAAATACCTTGTTATTTCAAAATTTCTTGTACTCAGCCTTATCATTATTTTCTTTATAGATTGTACCTTTCTTTTGTCTAAATCAAGTAATCTCTGTAGTTTAAATCTTATTTCAGCATTTTTTAGGATTTTGGTAGCTCAAAATTTTATTTTCTAAGTTTTCTGAAGCCCATCTATATCGTTAATAAGAAGTCAAGTATAAATTTTGTCCCTAGCATGCTCGAATTCCAAGTTGACTGTATAACTGACCAATAACTTGGCACATCCAATGGGACACGATGACGAGGAATGAAAAGGAAATAGTTGTGTCTCCAGTCTTAGAGGAAGAAGTCCTTACTATAGTAAGGAAATAATATCTTTAATCCTAAAGGATTGAGAATCTTAAGAAGGTAGCATCTCCTTCAACTAAGTCCCTAGTTGGCGAGAATCCAAACTCGTTGCAACCATTAACATGAAATGATATTGTTTGTATAAATGAGATTCCATAATTGAAGTGCAACTCAAGTCTTCACGACTGAGGCAGTTAAGATACTGACAAAGAAGGTGGACAAATTTTGTGCCACCTTAGTACAGATTGCTAGGCACAATTCCCCTTCTCAGGAAAATGCGTTTAAGTTGGTGAGTGTAGTCATTTCCTCACTTCTCTTTTGTGGATGAAAGCTATATTCCTCCTCATAAAAGAGAGGACATTCATATTAAACCTATCGTTAATCCTAGAAATGGTCAACAGGTGGTCAAGTTCCAAGCTCTTAGTAGACAAAATTTTGGTTGGAAGTTGAAGCTAATGGACCATATTATAGTTTAGGGAGCAACCTTGTAGTTGTAAACTGTAATCCTATTATTGCTCCTCTACAAATGAGATTGGAAGTTGTTAGAGAAGTCATTTAAAAACAGTATAAGCTTGGTTTAAGGCAGCTTAGTCTTTCGAATTTCTATAAGCTTAATCCTTATCCCTGTGGCTATATAATTCCTAAATTTAATTTGCTTTCTTGCGAAGATGGTCAATCAATTATTGAGCATATTCTTAGACTCACTATGTAGTGTGGTGAATTAGATAATTATGAAACTTTCAATAATTGCAAGCTTAGGTTGTTCCCAAATTCGTTAGGAGGCACAACCTTCTCCTATTATGCTATGTTGTTAGGAATTCTATCATTTTATAGGCTGAAATTGAGAGACCATTTTGTACTAAATTTTTTCCATATTGAACACGAAATCAGTATAGCTGAATTTTCCAGAGTTACTTAGAAAAGTGGTAAGAATGTAGACATGTTCATCACCTGATTTAAGAAGATAAGAAGTCGATATTGGATTTCAATCCTAGAGACCGAGTATGTGAAGGTAGCTCAAAGAGGTCTCAATATTAAACTTCAAAAAAAGTTATAAGGTATAAAATTCCATGATTTTTATAAATTGACACCAAAAGTATCTGAATATGAAGAATTTATTGGAGAAGAAGAACATCAAAAAAATAGTTCAATTTGTACTTATTTTATGGAAACAAATTCATATGATAGCCCCTCTATAGAGCAACATATCTAGATGTTAAAAGGAAAATACAAGGACCAATTACCCATATTTAATACACTTTTGACACCTTTATATATATGAAATCTTTGATTTTTTGTTAAAGGAAAAATTTATTACTTTACAATTAAAGCACAAAATTCCTATAAATGAAGAAATCACAGGAAGGGACTGCTGCAAGTAACACAATACATAGACTCATATAACAAATTTATGTTTGGGATTCAAGAATATAATTTGCAATTATTGATAGCCTAAAAAGAATCTAGGCTATTTTCCTGAAAATGAAAAGACCCAACTACTAGAAGTCCTAAAAGTGATTTGGCTACAGAATTCATGGACATAGGAATTAGATGAGAAGTTTAGGATTTAAGAAGTCTAGACAGTTGATACATAATTGACACGTATTTTAAAAATAATAGTATATGGAGGCAATTAGGACATGACCAAAATGGAAAGTGGGATAGAAGTTGAGCAGTTATAGAAAATTTGCTTAAGGCTATTGAATTTAGGAGAATAGTGTGTGGTAGGCAATTAGCTAGAATATGAGAAGTGAGTTGGAAGTTGAATAGTTACATAAAAGCTACTTGAGGTGGTTGAAGTTGAGAGGAATATATAGATTAACAAACGTCATAACACAAAGGACGCATAATTAGATACAACAAGCATCAATATAAATAGCTAGACTATTCCAACAAAAACACCTTGTTGCTTTCTTCTTTTCCCCTCTTCTCAAATTTCCTTTAGTTTGAATAGGGGAAGAAACTAGTCTGGTATCAGAAAAAAAAGTTGAGCTAAAAGGAAAAATTAGAAATATATAATGGTAAGCGATGCCTATACAAATATTAGGAAAGGGTAGGTGAAATGTGATTTTTTCTGACGACTTTAATGCACCTTCTAAAAAATTCATTTGATTATAATATACCATTCTTCATCACTGATGTTTATGAGATCTACTTGATTCAGTTGTTCATTAATAATTGTTAGACTATAGAAAGTACATTTGATTTCTTGTGACGAGGACAAATAATTTTGTTGTATAAGGCATCTTCTTACATTTGGAGATTATTTTGAAAAATGGTATGACATGGTTTTTGGAAAATTGAGGTAGGATTCGATCTTGCATACAATAGAATAATTGCAAAACTATTTCATCAGATTTTTTGAAAGCCAATAGTACTTTAAATCTATAACATGATTAATACATAAAATATAATAAAACACAAATTTTAATTCGTACTTTATTGTGAAGCTTAATTATTTTCTTATCATTTTTTTCGAACTATTTTTGAAGCTAGCTCATCTTAACCACCATATTCACACAATTGTCTGACCTCGAACGGTATCCATAGAACAGATTGAGAGAACTCTATAACTATTATAGAGAGATTTACGCAAAAAGTGCTAGTTTCCTTAGTGTCTAGGCCTATTTATAATAGATTCTAGATATTTAAGTCATTTAATTGAAATAAAATTTTAATTTCAATTAAACTTTAATTAGAATTACAATTAATTCTAACTAAATACCATTTATTCCTAAATAAGACATAATATCATATATTGGTCCTTATTTATTGAATATCTCATATTTAATCATGGAGTTTCTTAAACTTTACAATCAAGTTTAACTTGATTAAAATATATTTTCTCTCTTCAACTTGTTTTTTGTGTGTAGCTCATAAGATTCCAAATATATTTGCAATGGGTATAAATTATAACCCTAAATCATATTTAGGATTAGATAAATTACCCTTTAATTTATCTTTAATTTCCTAATTGAACAATTTTCATTTATAGATCAAGATTGATGTCTAACAATTTTTGTGTATGATTTTTTCGTATAATTATTTGATTATAATCATATTAGTTCTTCACCATTGGTAAATAATTTAATTAATGACATTTGATAATTTTTTCAAATTGTCATTCCACCTTGACCAATGATTTTCTAAATCAATGCTAATCGAGAACAACAGAATATTCTCTTTAATTACTTTAGGGTAATGAATCCTATATTGATTACTCAACTATTTTCACATAGTTCATATTATATCCAATAACTGTCGACTGAGCTATCTTTGGCTAAAATAGGTTATAAGTAGGATTAAAATATAGCAATCGCTATACGATCTACTTTGGAGATCTCAAGTCAAATGATCACTTATACAATCATCATAATGAAAAATTTTAAAGCCATACATGTAATGTTCCAAATCAAATTTTCATATATAGTCAATGCAGTGAACTTGTTTTTTAAGAAGCACCCACATGTTTATTTAAGTATCTCTATACTTAATCTATGAGACTGATTACTTCCTTTATAAGGAATAAACATAATGTGTGCTATTTGTTATTCTATTAACGTCTAGTCTTAATAGAATAGTGGCTAGGAACAATTTAGTGTTACAATATAAATGCAATATGAATCTCATAATTATGATCTTATCGTAATTTTATTTGCAATTTATGTTTTTCTCATGGACTTTATCACATACATGTAAATATGTATAAGATAAAGAATGCTTATAAATAATTACGTCACTAAATTATAACCAATTGATTGATTGTAGGACATAAACTAATAATCTACCACTTGCACTAAGCCAATCGTTTAAGTATCTTTATACCATATCTATATATGACGATAATGTTATTACCGAGACAATAGGTTAGTGAGAGAACTATACAAAATTCTATATAGTGAGTACTTACTTAAATCTTACAACTTTCATCTTAATTATTATTATAATTTAGAAAAACTACCTAAATACATACTTAGATCTTTGACGAGAACTTAGTTCCTTTTATATGCCCAATGAATCTAATGTTTTATAATATATTACTGTTTAAACAATATAAGAAAAAGTTCATTAAAGAACTCATTTATCCATTTAATCATTTTCACTCAATAAAAAATGTATTATGGCTTAATTAGTAATTAATGCTATAATAGAACATCTCAAATATCAAAATAATTGTTTTAAAAATAAAATATACCTTAACTAGGATTTACTTCTAAAGTTAATATTCTTATAACCTTGAAGTTAAATATCAACTTATACATAGAATAATGGATATATTTGATACTTTATAAGTATGAGATATCTCAAATACTAAACACTTTTAATACATTAGCTTTGTAATTGGACTAAAATAGGAAAATAACATCCATATCTATCTTTATAGATCCAATTCTCATAATTAAGTGGTTATCTTTTCATATCCAATAACAGTCATTCTTAGACAATTGTAATTTTAACAAGGGTGAATTACTAAAATAATCCTAAACTTTTGTCAATTTTTTAATTATAGCCTAAACTTTAAAAAGTAGCAATAAAATACTCAAAGTTTTAATTTGTTTCAATTCTAGCCTGACTTTAGTCTCACTGTTGTCTTTACTGACGTGGCATTGTCACGTGTCAATAGACCCTCATTAATTAGACACACCAGCGAAATTAGCAAGTCTGAGTTTGATTATTAAAATGACGTCATTTCATTATAGAATTGAGATGACATCGTTTCATTTTTTAGAGAATTACCCAGACATTGTTCTCTCAAACCTAAATCCTTAATTTCCTCTTACTCTTACTCTCACTCTCACACCATCGTTTGTAACCTATAACTTGTAACCTAAGAGAACATTTGACTATCAAATATTTCATGTGAAGTAGAATGGTGGAAAATTCTTCACAAATATAAAGGGTAAGCTACCGTCAAACCAGAAACATGTACAAAATTTGATGAGTAAAACGTAAAACATGTTTCAGTGGTAACCACCATAAAAGCAACCTGGCCTGGCCACAACTCTAGCATACTCAAATGTAACAGAATTATATCATTCAAACCAAATTGTAAAATCATAAAAGCCATATCAAGAATTATGGTTACACTGTAATGTGTGCTAATGGCAAATAAAAAGACCAACTAAGTCGTCTCTAATCTCTTCTCTTCTCGAATATTCTCTCTCTTAACTTCTCTTTATCTCTTGCTTTTGAGATCTGTGCGTTTTCTTTGTTTTCAGTGATTGGAACCTATTGAAGGTTACCAAGTCAGTTTAATAAATATGGACTTGCTCTTGCCTTCAGGTGTGTAGAGTCGATTAAGATACTTTTTTTAGTAGTTTCTGATTTTTCATGAGTCTAGTAATTTCTTTTCTGCGTGAGAATGAGGGTGTGAGAGTGAGAACGAAGTGAGGGACATAGGTTACAGATTACGAACTAGGGTGTGAGAGTGAGTGAGAGGAAATTAGGGATTTAGGTTTGAAACGACGTCATTTCAATAATCAAACTCAAAACTGTTAATTTCATTGACGTGTCTAATTAATGAGGGTTCATTGACACGTGACAGTGTCACATTAGTAAAGATAATGATAATATTAACGTCATGCTAGAATTGAAACAAATTGAAACTTTGAACATTTTATTGCTATTTTTAAAGTTTAGGCTAATTGAAAAATTGACAATTAAGTTTTTTTAGTAATTAACCCTTTTAATAATTGAAATATGAACTTTGTTTTCTCTGTAAGCAATATCTTTATACATACTCACACTAAAGAGGACAATTATACTCCTATTAATCTTCTTGTAGATATGATAAATTCACAATCATCTCCAAATCAAACTTTTTGAGTTCATCATGAATGTCAATTTTTCAACTGCTCATAGCTTTTTAATTATACTTTAAATGTATCAACAAAGGCTATAGTTCCAATTTGATGTATTATCATGAGATTTGAAATTTTCAAATTTCATCTTACTTATATTACATATTTTGAGAACCATTCTCATATAAGTATACATTGAAACAAACAATTTGTTCAATAAGTTTGTAAAATTATATCTAGATTTTTAGATATCTCATAACCTTTTGTTATCCAATCTAGTTCTAAACTTATTAGATAATACATGATTCAACTAAGCAACTCAACCCAAAATCACTTAAATTTGATACTTTCTAAGTCTTAGCTTTTCATATCTAATATGAAATCTTGTTAATTGATTAAAATAGAATTATACTAGGTGTAGTTATGGAAGAAAAAATATTGCATCATATCGTACTGTATATTCCTCCTTATACAAATCCTTATTCTTATGGAAATTAGTTGTGAAGGTATTCATTAGAGAATTTCATTTCTTAAATAACTGGAAAATTTAAAACTTACCCTGTCGATCTCATCGAAGTGCTTTAGCATTCTTAATGCGTATTTCTACTTAGATTTAAACAATTTGAACTTCTCACAATTTTAAATCAATATCATTTAATATACGTGACTATATCACATAAAGTCATTAGTACTTCTAATGAAATATTAGAGCCATCCAAATGTTGATTTGGTTGTTCTTCAACTTAACAAGTTTTGTAAGTTTCATGCAATTCAAATAAAAAAGATACATTTATCCTTTTATGTAACTTTATAATTCTCATCATGTTGATTTAAGCAATATGACATAATAGGATAATCTTATTTATTCAACTTTATATTCTTGTTACTTATGTTAATCATAAGTCTCCTTTGATCCAATATATACAAACTATTTATATAAATTTGGATTAACTCCTGTTACTCAACAATCTATTTCTTATCATTCGTTGAACATTGTAGTAATGTTGAATTTGGATTTAGTATCAAATACTCATAAGCATGAAGTAGAAATGTATATATGATCTCTGTCATATCTCGTATAGGCAAAAAAAGTCGTGCAATTATTTTTCTTTCTAATTACAACTATTATCAAATTATAGCAAAGCCTTTAATTGTAGTCCAAATTTGTGCTTTTAGTAAACTAAATCGAGTCAAATAATTCCATCAATATTGTATACCTTTTAGCTCTACTTCATGTAACCTCTTGCATCTTGCTATCATGATATTGACATACATCTCATATATTTTCATTGAAGCTTATAAGATATTTGTCAACTCAAAAAGTCGTTACATTTTGTCATTAATATGATATTGACATATCTCCAAAACTCCGTCATCAAATCCTCAATAAAGATTAGTGGCAAAATTTCATAATAGACATACAACTTTTTTTATCTGACTTCAATAACTCTTTTTGAACTTAACCTATATCCAAGAAATTTGGTTTACTAATTTAGTATCAAATATACTAAATAAGGTCAATTCTACTTAAAATAAAATACAAATATAAGAAAAGTAAGTAATTGATTACATGTCATAACTACCAAATAAGATCGGGACTTTAATTATGTAGTTGGTTACCACCATTATATTATTCAAAATAATAGTCTTCATTACTATTTGAAAAATTAATCTAACATCTCTAGTGGCATAGAATTTTATTTAAATTTAGTTGATTTTGAGTTTACTAAAAAAAACTTAAATTAGTTACATAACAATTTTATCAATTAAATTAACTATAAGGTATAAACAAACAATTATTTGTGTTTGATTGCAGGCACTTCCATACGTACGTTTGATAGGAGAATCGTGGCCAATGAGTAAGGAGAGAGCATACTTTGAATCTTTGACACTCAAGAAACACGGCAAGTTATGCCCTGAACATGTGCCTGAAGTTTATCATTTTGATCGTACCATGTCTTTGACTGGCATGCGATACTTGGAGCCCCCACATATAATCCTCAGGAAAGGATTAGTCGCTGGAATTGAGTACCCGATGCTAGCAGATCATATGTCAAACTATATGGCAAGGACTCTGTTCTACACATCCCTTATTTATCGTACCACAACAGAGCATAAGCGTGATGGTACGTCATAGGGTCTGCTTCCTTTATTCCTTATGTCATTCTGGTTGGTGGCATGCTTTTTCCTCTCTGTCATAGAGATGACAATTTATACGCAATGCATCTAACATGATTGCAACTTCCGAATTCTGTGCAGTTGCTGAATATTGTGCCAATGTGGAGTTATGCAGACTTACCGAGCAGGTTGTGTTCTCTGACCCATACAGAGTGTCTCAACACAATCGTTGGACTTCCCCTTATCTTGACCGAGACGCTGAGGCCATTCGTGAGGATAATACCTTAAAACTTGAAGTTGCAGAGTTGAAATCTATGTATAGACTCTATTTTACTACATTTTTATCTTTGTTAATATGTTTGTGTATATCTATTTCTTAATCTATCATTATCAACATTCTTGTAGGTTCTGTGAAAGAGCCCAGGCTTTAATACATGGAGATCTTCATACTAGCTCTATCATGGTTACCCAGGATTCAACTCAGGTTATGGATTCAGAATTCGCATTTGTCGGCCCGATGGGTTATGATACTGGTGCTTTTGTTGGGAACTTAATTTTGGCATTTTATGCTCAAGATGGACATGCCAATCAAGAGAATGACAGAAAAGTATGTATAGAACAAATATCTCAACACCTTTTTCTGGTCTTTGTTCATGCATACTTGAAATATAAAATCAGTATTATGATTGTTTATATTCCTGTTTTTGCTTATAAACTGGAAAGTGTGTTTCATGAGCTTTATTTTGCTTTATGTTGGAATATGTATTCATTAATTGGGCTTTACACGTGAAAGCTACATTTTTGCAGAAGTATAAAGAATGGATTTTAAAGACCATAGAGGAGACTTGGGTTCTTTTCTATAAAAAGTTTACTGCCCTCTGGGACGAGCACAAAAATGGCCATGGAGAGGCGTACCTTCCTGAAATTTACAACAATCCTGAACTTCAGCTTCTTGTGCAGAAGAAATTCATGACAGACCTGCTCCATGACACCCTTGGATTTGGTGCAGCAAAAATGATAAGGTGAGATAAAAATTGTCATTTGGCAATCGTAGTTTCCATACTTTTTTTTTATATTTTGTTTTGCTTGAGAGAAATTATGGTCTACACTATTTCAACCATTCTGAACTGTTCAATTTACAGGAGGATTGTGGGTGTAGCTCATGTTGAAGATTTTGAGTCAATTGCTGATGCTGCCAAACGAGCTAAATGTGAGCACCAGGCTCTGGAGATGGCAAAGCTGCTTGTTAAGGAAAGGCGCAAATTTCAATCCATCTCTGAAGTTGTGACGGCCATTCGGCAAAGTCAGTGATGTCAAACTTTAAAAAGCTTCTCTCTTCTGTCACTTTAACTACTGTAATTCGATATTAAGGCTTGTTTGTTTTTGACGTTCCAAAACAAAACAAATCATAAGAGATCTACTCTTCCAAAACCCTTCAAGCTAATTAGTTTTACATTGACATTTTATATTGAGTACAATATATCGTATTGTTAATATTGAGAATTCTAAATTATGGTTAGTTATAGATAATTGGGATAATTTAGAAATTAGAGTTAATTAAGTTAAATGTAAAATTAAAATTATTTAACCCTAATTAGAGTGATTTAGGAATTTGAGTGTGAAACAATGAAGTACAAGTGGTGTTTTATATTGCAGTATGACTCAAGTCAATAAAGAGAAGTCAACTGCGAAAGACTTGGGCACCTTCTTTTGTCAACCGCACTAAAATAAGATCAATGGAAAATGAATGGAACTGGGAACCAGTTATACCGCCGCTCTTTGCTCGTGACCTTTCATGGTGGATAGATTCGTCAATATTGCCTGTCCTATTCTCTGAGTCTAAATACAAGTAAATATACATAGACTTGGCACCAAAAATTCAAGCTTAAATTGAACTTAATTCTATCAAATTTTGAGACAGATTCAATCCTGAAAAAAAATTTTAAATCTTGTGTTCAAAAATTCTAATCCAAATTTATGTTGAAACCCCAAATTTAGTCTAAATTGGATATTTAATCCAAAATTTAAAATTGGTTAAGAAAATATAAACTTAAATATGTGGTCAATTTAATGTATATAGCTTAGAATAGAAAATATTAATGATTAAAAACTCGATTGGTGGATCGGTTTAATCGCAAAAATCTTGGACTGTCTAATTTTTCGATTCATTTTTTAACTTTTTAAGTCGAATTATTTTAATAACTCTTGTTGTTAAAACCGATCAATTTATTAATTAATCAATCAATTTTTGTAAATTAATAAATTTTTATAAAATTAAATAAATGAATTATTTTTTATTTAATAATATCTTTTTTTAGTTAAACTTAAAATTTTTTGATGGTAAGAACAATCTCTTTCAATCATATTTTAAATTATTTAATTTTATTTAATCTTTAGTCAATTTTACAACTGTCTAATACCTTTTGAACCTTTTAAACTTTAAATTTCTTATCTTATTGATTTAACTTTGATCCTAGCATTATGAGAAAATAAAGAGACGTGGGCAGTACAATATTACAAAAGAATAAAAAATGACATTAATATTTTAACTACCTGAATAATCGATACTAGATCTCAAATTCGTTTGACCAAAGTTTAGCTTTTATTATACTGGAAATCAAATTTTATGTCCTGTGGAACAAGTCCTTCAAAAATTTATCAAGTCAAGTATCGAAAATATAACGAATCTATAAATATTATAAATATTAATTAAACTAAAATCATCATTTAATTTTAAATTATTTAGTTATAATATATAATTTATAAATTGTTATATATATTAAATTATTCAAAAAAATTATAATAATTCCGGATTCCGTCTATATATGCTAAATGTTAATGGACATATGACTAAAGTTAATGGAAAATAAAGGGAGATGATATGGCTAACTACTGATTAGATATGCACATTCCACTCTTACCGCTTGGCATATTTTATCTAAAGGATTGATTGTTTAGCTGACTACAGTGGTAGGGAGATCTGCTAATTTAACAAAGAGTGTGAGGATCTTAATCGTTTTAGGAATGAGCAGAACATAACTTCTCGCAGCCAAATTTGTTGCCAAAGCAAGGAATATAACAAGTTTGGAAGAAAATAGTATTTAAAACAGGCAAAAAAGGCACCCATCAAACTGACTTCTGTTCTAGGTTTTAAGAAAATAGTATTTGTGAATCTGATACTCAGCCGTCTGTCGCTTTGTTGCTCTCTTGATCAGTCATTCGGTGATTCTACCATATTATGGTCTGCACAACAAATGGACCCGTTCATTCAACCAATCTGCCGTCCAGCCACTTGTTTATTGGCCATTTAAATATAACTCATATGCATTCTTGATTCGCATATACTTGAGATGTTGATCTATCAATTGCATCTTTTTAATTAAAAAGACACTTTGCGAAAAATATCGATTTCCAACACTAAGGCATGAACATTAAATATTGTGGAGCATGCATTTTTCACTTGAGTATTCTTTATGGAATGCAGTTTTGTTACTGACTTCAATGGAATGCAGATCGAAAACTCAAGATCACAAAGATAATGCAATATGACTCGAATCACTAAAGAGAATCACTTGCAAATATTTTTATCACCCACTACGTGCAGCAACAATAGCGTATATAAGACCAATGAGCAATGGGTACGTCAAATGGAACTGGGATCCAATTATACCAACGCTTTCTGCTCGTGGCTTTTCATGGTGGATAAGACTCATCAACATTGCCGGCCCTCTCTCTTCTAAGTCTAAATACGAGTAAACATGCATATAGACCGGTAGAGCTTAGAATAGAGGTGCTGCGGAAAGTCAATAGTTGCTTTTTATATGGCTAACATTAGGAACTACCTTAATCAAATTCAATTCACGAAGGCAGTTCAGTAGTATATTGTTATAGTCCAAATTTGTCACCTGAGTCAGAAACGCAGCAAGTTTAGAAGAAATTTACATTTAAAACAAGCAAAAAAGGGCAGATAAAAACTATTCTGTTCAAGGAACATTTGGCAACTTCAATCATATCTGATGAGGAACTTATTCAAACTTTATACTTAGATAATTGATGTAAAACGAATACATAACAGAAATACATCAGTCATTATTAAGTTTCTGGGCTTTTAACCTCCATACTTAGCCTTATAATCCCTCCAGAGCTGATCCACATTCTTCCCTAGCAAATCAACAAAATACTGAACATTGTAACTACTTCTCATCTTCATATTAAGTTGAGCAACAAATCCATTCCTGAGACTATTACAATAGTCCAAAAACCTAGCGGTAACATCATACCCTTGATCCCACCTGTCACCTTGTCCTGGTTTCACCCAGTGACTAGGCGCATAGTTAGCTTTCAGTCTCACAAAATCAGCTATTCCTTCAATCAATCCTCCAGGTGTTTGACCATTGCCGTTCCATTGCCATATGTGTGTCATTTCATGGTAAAGTACCCCAGTAATTTCTCTTCTCACATCACCTGTGTAGTTCCCAATGTAATTTGCGCTAACGTGAATCTCGTTGTTAATAGCATAGGCCACACCACCCATGTCATCGATAAACAAGCTCACCTTCTGCACATCTTTTCTGTCTTTCGGGTTAGTTTGCTGGAATAGCTTCCATATGAAGTTACTCGCAGCCGATAGTGTCTGCAGGCTGTATTGATTACCGATCTCTCTGTTGAAACGGACTCCACCTCCGGTTCTTACGGCGTTGTTGGTAACGGAGTAGTCCACTGCATGAAGGCCTTGAAGGGTTGTTAGAGTTAGTAGCAAGAAGAGTACAGGGACATGGTGAGGCATGGTTAACTTTTTAGGTTGCTTCGTTGGTCTTAGTATATGCATAGCAAATGTTCTGTGGTATATATAGAGAATTTAATACATATTATAATGAGTTATGACTATTTCAAAGTGGTTCATTTATGAGAATCTGGACATGATTTGGTCAGTTCCTTGCAGAAGTAACTCAATTATGGCTATCAAGATTGACTTGAATCAATCCAATCTAAGAGAGAGGTCCTTCAACAAATTTATTTTGGTTAATGCTCACATGGAAACAGAATATTTATGCCAAATAACTACTTTTTTATTTTGATTAAAATAGAGTTAACTATTTTGACTTGAGAGGTTAAAACACACATTCCAAATTGCACATGAAAGTCAAACTAAGAATCTTCAGCAAAACATTTTTATATTAGAAAGAAGAAAAATTCAAAACATCTTCAAAATAATCTTTATCATAAAACAAAAATAAGTTTATTTTCCAACAAAATTAAATTACAAAGAAAAATTCAAAATATCACCGAAATAATCTTTATCATAAAATAAAAGTTTATTTTTAATAAAAATTATATAAACGTATTATTCGTTTTAGTATCGTATTGTTTTTTTAAAAAATCGAGAAAACAATTTTATAATATAATATAATAAAATATTATGAAGAATATAAATTTATAATATAATATAATATAATATAATGTTGTTATTAATTAGTTGATTGGTTTATGCACATTCTCGTGGCTTTCGATCTAATTGTATACACTGTAAATGTCCACCCAATGCACGACCCATCACATCCTTATTCATTGCCGCGATGTTGACATGACGTGGCTTGCCATGCCACATGCCTGCTATCATAGTTAATAAGTTAAAAATCTCAATTCACTCTTAGCTTTGTTTTTTCTGTAAGGATGAGATGGCATGGTATACCACTTGCTTGTTAGTATAATTCAAAACTTGGTTTTTAATTTTGTGTAAAATAATAATTTATAAATTATATTATTTAATATATTAATAACTCAAAATTACATAATAAATTTAGTTTAAATAAGGTTTGCAAATCCTAAATTCAATCATATATTGGTTTTTCATTTTCTTTGCTGGAGAGAGTTTCGTGATTGACCCAAGAGGAAGGTAATGTTGCTACTATAATGTTCTTTTCAGCAATTAATTATGAGTTACATAGAATTTCAATCCCATTCCCCTCCACGGCTCCATGATTGAGATGCGTAATTGAACATATATCATTGGTCTCTTCGTTCGTTACTTGAAGAGAGTAGCAGTGCGTTATCGCGCTTCTGCCGACTAAGTTCGACAGACATATTCATAATAAATGCACATCGACGATTACACGGATTTGACCACCATGTTTTTGTTACAGTATTTTAATTTTGTACCACGTGAATTTTTTATAGATATGTAATAAAATTTAATAAAATAATATAATGCTAATAACTACTCACCGGCAAAGTTGTGTTTTTTTTTTTTGAAAGCAAGTACTGAAATTGTATTAATAGAAATCTTTTAAGCAAAGAGGGATATCATCCAAAATAATAAAGCGAGCATAATTAACGGATGCTTAAGTTAAGGTATGAGCGCCTAAAGTAACTTGTCGCCTAACCCAACGAACCGAAGTATCAACTCTAGAATCAAGTAAAAGCTTACAATCTTGTAAAACCAAACCTCGCTCTAAAAAGTCTAAGGAAGAATTGTTAATAGATTGAACAACTTGTAACAAATCAGTAATGATGCAACCGTTGAAGAGTAGAAACTCCACTGCGAATTGCAAACACTATCGAAGAGCCAAAGCTTCAACTATAACCGTCGAACCACCTCTTTTCTAGAATCCTGAGACCGCCCTTTAAAACATGCCCTCGGAGTCCTCAACAACAAACCCGAAACCAACAAAATCAAGAGCCAGGAAAACAGCTCCATCCATTTGACATTACCATGAAAAATCATCTTCCACTAAACTTGCAACGGAAGCATGAGGTCCAATAGCTAGAACACTTGATCTATAAATATTGCTAGAGTTGCGTTGAACAATTACATTATCAGCACCATTATTGACCATTTGAGCATCCTCCCAATCTTGCAAAAATTTCTGTGCCTCCTCCACTATTTGTGAAGCAGATTTGATCACTTGTTGCCACAATAAGCTGTTTTTGGCAGATCATAAATTCCAAGCAAGAACAACAACAAAAGCTGCTGTCTTTTTGTCACAATGCTCCAGTACCTGTAATAGAAATTCTGAAAAAAATAACGTTAGGCTGCATAATCACCACTCCTCCCAACCTCCATACCTCCTGTGCCAAAGAACAATGAATAAGGACATAGTCTCCACTTTCAACTCCACTACACCAAAGACACCCACCCCTAAAGTCCACACCTCTATTCCTCATATTACTCTTGCTAGGTAAAATATCCCTACAAGCTCCCCAACAAAAATCTTTACCCTTTGGAGGGACTTTTAATTTCCATATCTTCGACCACACCTTACCTCCCAAACGATTTTGCTTCCTTTCCAAAACCTCCAAACTAACATAATAAGCCGACTTTACCGTATACACTCCCCTCTTATCAAAATGCCATAACAAAGTATCCTCCTTATTTATGATACTAATAGGGATACTAACAATAGCCCTAATATCCCGAACCGAAAATAACTCCAATAGCTTTGCTACATCCTATTGCTTACCCGAACTATCAAATAACTCACTCACTTTTATCATGGGATCAATAAAATCATCCCCATCATCCGCAAAGAACCCATCAACCTTAGGTATCCAAGGGTTGGATGTCGCCAAAATACTCTCCCCATTACCAACTCTCCACCTCATCCCTCTCCTAATCACATCCCTAGAAAACACCACACTCTTCCACACAAAACTATCACTATTTCCCACACTAGCAGAGAGAAAATCCCCATTTGAGAAATACTTTGCTCTAAACACCTTATAACATAAAGTATTGGTATTAGTAAGCAATCTCCAAGCTTGTTTACCCAAAAGTGCCACATTAAAGCTCTTAAAGTCTCTAAAACTCATCCCACCTTCCTTTTTACTCCCACACATCCTCTCCCAAGCAATCCAATTAATACCTCTCCTCCCCTCCCTCTTCCCACCCCAAAAGTA
>JAOTAY010000190.1:37549853-37564678 GCA_025629805.1 Erythroxylum baracoense | reverse complement strand
CATTGTCAGTGTATAGGAATTTCAAAATCAACTAGTGAAGCAAATATTGTGAATACTGAATAGGAAACAAAATTCTTAGAAGATAAAGAGTGAAACGTACGCGAAGAAAATTTTGAGAGTTGAAGCAGAAAATACCAATGTGCTGCAGTTGCCGACTTGTTTGTTAGGGTTTTAAAGTAACAAACAATATGTTACTATATATATATATATATTATTATTAATTAATTAATTAAAAATAAAAATTATTTAATTTTTTTTTTAAATCTTGGGGGGCCCAGTGCACCACTGGGCCCCATATATCTCCGTCCCTGGTTGTAAGGATTATTATACTTTACAAACAAAAAGTAAAAATAAGGCTGTTCTACTCATCCTGTTTTTTCAAATTCTTGTTAATTTCCGACATCCGATACTTTGTCACTATGATATTTTATCTTTTTCAGTCTGCATTATACATTATTAAGACAGATAGTATATCATGTTTCCAAGAGGTTTGAATAAATGGTGGATGATCTTAGTTTAAATCACCCAAAGATGCAATTATGACAAGGAATATTGATTAAGAATTGATAAATCAGATCCTCAAAATCATGGTACTCTCTCGCCACTATCCAAACCATGATACTTGATCAGTAGCCGAAGTTTCATTTCCATGAACACCATATGTTCTTGGAAGCATCAAAAGCTATAAATTTCTCCTCAGTTACTAATAGTTGGACTACCGGCAAGGAAAGGTACTTTTGTCATCACGATGATGAAAAAGAAAACTCGTTTCTTGAGTCTCAATCCCTTGTTTCATTGATTCTCCATTTATGAGCTACTGATCTTAACACTTACCTTATCAACACTCTTGAAACCCTACTATTAGTGTACCCAGCCAATGCATAAAAGTTATAACTTATGAAAATAACTTATAGACACGTGATTTTAAAAAAATGATAAGAACGAGTACTATATCTTATTATTTCATTAAATATTTTTATAAGATTTAAAATTTTAGATATTTACCTTTATAAAAATTAAGTTTATATCTTTAATAAAAAACATAAATCATATAATAATAATAATAATAATAATAATACTCAAATTTTTAATTTAATATAATATTTTTCTATAATTTATAAATTAATTAAACAATTTTAATAAATTAATATTTTAAATTTTAAATTTTATCTTAAAAAATTTATTTAAAAAATTAAAATTAAAATTAAAATGACACTAAACAAAAAAAGTCAAAATAAGTATAACGCCTGTGACACTTAATTCTAAAACAAAATATTTTGGTTTCTTTTTAATTTTTATCATTTTAATTTTAAATTTTTATAAAATTAATAGTAACATAATTATAATTATAATTAAAATAATTTTTTTATAAAACTAATAGTTGCATAATTAAACTTAAAATGATAAAAAATAAAAAAAAGAACGACACTTTTGTGAAGTGTTTCACGCCTGTGTGACAATTCCTGTCACATCTTTTTAAGAGCAAAATAGATAGCATCATAATAAACTTTTTGCATATTACATTTTCAAAGTGAAACACTCCTATCCCCAAGCTTTTTCTTTTTTAGCTAACTAGGTTAAATCTACCAACTCAAGCATTCAATCAAGTAAAATTTTAAAACCGCTAAAACTCCATAATTTGTAAAGGCACTGCTCAAAAAAGGTTAATCCAAAACTCTATACACTGTCACCAAATACAAAACAAAAAGTTACTACCTTTACTTTCCAAACCAAAGCACACTTTTCACTCACATCACCCAAAGTTCCGCTCCTTCTTACTGTTTTGAACTCTTTATACATATAACTAATGAATATCCTTTTATCTTTTTTTTTTCTTTCTTTCTGTCCATTTATGCGCTTCTTTTTACTTTCCTGTTCCTTTACCCATTTCTTTGACCCTTTCGATTCTGGCTGTTGAAGCATTCACTACTTGGCTGACGAGGTTGATGAAAAGTTGTTAATGTTAGCCATGGCAGCAGGGGACCATTACTCGGCACCGTTGCTGCTTGCCACGTGTACAGTGTATTCACTACTTGGCTGACGAGGTTGATGAAAAGTTGTTAATGTTAGCCATGGCAGCAGGGGACCAGTAATCGGCACCGTTGCTGTTTGCCACGTGTACAGTGTATTCGACCGGAACTAGACATAACCCCCGGCTCCTCAGCTCCTTCCCTGATTCTCCTCCGTTTACTCCGCCCTCCTACGTAAAACAAAAATGATCCATGTCAGAATATCAATCAGCGTTGACTGGGTTTGACCCTCCCAACATCCAATTTCACCGCTGTCAAAGGGTAGTCATGTCAAGTCTAGTAGCAGTAGGGACCCAACTGCTGACGGTGCCTGACTATAGCAGCAATTGAGAAAGAAAGAAAAAGGGGATAGAACGACGAAAAATGATGTGTGCTTAATTTAGAACTTACAGGCAGGTGTTCCAGGTAAGGAGAGCACAGAACCTGAACCTGATCTTGCAGGAACCTGATGTATCCCATCGCCTCATGAAGCACTGTTGCCGTGTCCGTCTGCCATATTTCAATTCCCCAACAACGTTATTTACCATTCATTACCTCAGTTTCTTTCCAGGAAATTTTAAAAAGGAAAAAACTTGTTATCGGGTTTCTTGTTTCGGTGTTTCTTTTTACCTTGCCAAAGGGTGACACAAGCTGTTGCAGTGCAGTGATTCGATCTCCAAGCTTCTCTCTTCTGACCTATTATTCCCAAGAATTTGATCTTTATCATTCTCAATAGTCTAATTAAGATGGAAAGCATAATCATACATGCACCATGCAGTGGTCTTATATACATACATACATATATATAGCATGCAAGTCTTTATAGATAGTTACATGCAAGCAGGCATAGATCTTTAATTTCCGGAATAAAACAAATTAAACACGAAAGTTCAGACCTTTACTCGGGCAGTTGATTTGGGATTCTCCGATTTTATCTTTTTACTTGTTCTGTAGCTTCCCACCAGAGGAATTGAGCCAGTGGGGATGGTTCCTTCCATCGGTTCTCGCCTTGAAGCATTTCTTTTCCTCTGACCCAATAGTTATGCACATGTAATATATAGTAAAGGAAAAGAACGAAAAACTAAAAGAGAAGATGGAAGAAATTATTAACCCAGTCGCAATCACTCACACTTTGTTGGGATACAGTATTGACATTGACAGAGCTACTACGGTTGTTGAATGTGGTAGTAATGGTAACGTTGTTGCCATTGTTGTTGCCAGAAGAAGCTGAGGATGAGTCACTGCATGTGACACCAGACTTCTGAGGAGTAGCAGTTCTCGTGGCTTCACTAAACAACATAAAGTCGCCTTCGTTATTCTGATGATTGTACCCACCAAAGCAAAGCATTTTGGGAGGCTTCACAGAGGAAGATGAGTAGTGATGAAAAGTGTTGTGGTCCACACCCAGTCCCACAATATCACCACCACCATCATTACAGAACAATAACTCAGAGAAGCTTTTGGCTCCTCCCTCTAAAAGATGGTCCCCCTCGTCAAAACTCTCACTACCCTCCATTGAAATCCAACTCTTCTGTACTACGCAAAACGAAAAGTCGACGTCTTTGTTTGTCTTCCTCTCGCTTTCACTTCCTCTAGCAGCCGTTACATAATAGGAGGAGAAACTGAGAGAGGTGCGAAAGCAAGTGTTTGATGTGTGACAGGGAGAGAAGTTGGGTTTGGAGATAGTTCCAAGACTGGGTTTAGTTTTCGGGGTGTTTTCAGTCAAATCAACTGTGCCCGAGAAAACCGTGGTTGAGTCACCCGAAGCATTTGGTTATTTTTCGCATTCTTTCAATACTTTACCTTGGCTCTTTGTCTTGGCTGAGAAAGAGAAAATGGTTAAACCCAAAACTCGACTGCTCACCCACCACCCCTTCACCGACTGGCTTTTTACGAGTAAGCGACTGAGTCTGAGCAGTCCATTCTCGACCGTACTTTTGGACACGTCTGCTCACATGCAGCCTATTCTACGCGCTAATCAAAATGGATGCATGGGGACGACCCCAACTTTTATTTGTTAAATTATGCTTTTTTGTCCTACGAAAAATCAAATTTTTATATTTAAAATTAATGCCCAATTATTTCCGTAATTTGAATTTATAATTTTATATTCACAGTGGAACAACTTATGATCGATTTAATTAAGTGCTATTAAAAAGAAAACAGATAATATTTGCAAAGTACTAAATATATAAAATAGAGAAAACTTTGTAACATATCACATAAAATCAAAATAATGTGATCACCATTCAATAAAATGTAAAAGATAATATAAGGCATATTTAAAAGAATCAGCACTTACATTTATACTATTTTATAAGAGAATTTTGATTTTTTAATACAACAAATAGTATCATATATCAACAATGAAATATGGGTAAAACAAATATTAAAAATTCACTACTAATAAAATAATAATAGAGCAATGATTAAAAAATTCAACCAATTAAGTCGGTTTAATCGTAAAAACTTTGAATTGTCCAATTTTTTAGTTCAATTTTTAACTTTCTAGTTCAATTTATTTTAGTAACTCTTGTAGTTAAAATTTGATTAATTTGTTAATTAATTGGCCAATTTTTCTATTAATAAGTCCTTATAAAAGAAAATTAATGAATGAATTTTTATTTAACAATCTCTTTTTTCAATTAAGCTTCAAATTCTTCGACGGGTTGACAATATTTTTCAATCATATTTTAAATTCTTTAATTTTATTTAATCTTTAATTGATTTTATAATGACCTAGTTGAATCTTTTAAATCTCTCGTCTTACTGATTTAATTTTTAGTCTAATTTTTAAAGCATCGTAATAGAGTATCAAATCATAATTATCTTTGACTCATCATTATTAAGTTGTGAACCCAACTAATATTCTCATTATTAATGGATTAACGAGTGTCAGTTCTCTTCAAGAATGCAAATATAATAAATAAGCTCTAACATGTTTTTACCACATAAAATAGCTTATATATGTAGTGTCATGTCTTTCAAATTGTTAAAGGATTTAAAGTATTAGACTATTGAGTCACATGACTGGCATCATATAGAATGAATTTAGTACATTTATGACATGATATATTATTGTATTCAAATGCATAATATGAGCATATACACATAAATTGTGAGTTAGACAAATTGCACTCAATTGACATATTTCGGTGTATGAAACTAAAATGAATGTGATATGAGAAATGAATGTGTTTTTTCAATGTCTTGTACTTTGGTTTACCAATGACAAAAATTGATGGATTATAATTAGTAACTTGGAATTAATTGTTACAATTGGGAGATTGATAAATGAATATGTACATTTAGTCTTGGAAAAATACTAAGTGACAAGACAAATTGACACATGAAAAATTAGGATGACTAAGGGCTTGTTTGGTAAAGAGCTGAAAAGCTCTTTTTTAGCTGATTAACCCATTTCAGCTTATTAACTTTATAAAAAAGCTGTTTGAGTTGTTTGGTTATTAGCTGGTTGGGTTGACTGATTCAACCAATCAACTAATTTTGAAGAAGCTCCTCTAGATGAGCGTTTCAAGCAATTGACTGATATTTTTTTGTTTAATATCGATTTTGCCCACTTTACGCTTCTTCTTCATGTCCTCCTTGCATCTGCGATCGTCCTCTTCCTTTATCTCTTCTCAAAATTGCTCCCGATATATTCCTTTCTTTGTTAGATTTACTTGATCTTTTGTTGGTCACTAAACGATGAAGATAACTTGTTTTTGGTTTCTGGGTTCTTCTGTTTCTTCTCTTGACTCTTAATGTTGTGCTTATTTCTTGGGAAATTTTGGGTAATAATAATTGGTGCTTTTGGTTGCAGGTTTGGTGTTGTTGAAGTTGAGAGAAAGAGTTGTGAGAGATCCATACAATGCATTGAAGAACTGGAAGGATGGTGTTGACGTGGTTGATCCGTGTTCGTGGTATGGGGTTGAGTGCTCAGATGGAAACGTTGTAGTCCTGTAAGTTTTTACCTTATGTTCCACTCGGGAATTTTAACTGCTAGGGAAACAAAATCCTTTCTTATCTTTGGTTGAGCATGGAACCATAATAGTTATTGTTGGAAGTGAACTCTCCTTTCCATTTAACAACTAAATGAAATCATTCGTTTTGAACATTATACTCCATTTCAGTTGATGGAGGTTTGGTTTGGCATGTCTAAAGCGGATGCAAGTGTACCCCTAAATCCAGTTTATTATCTTGTGAAATTTATTTAATATCTTGGTTTTGCGTTATCTTTAACTTTAGACGGATTTACTTTAACTATATCTCTAATCTACTACTATCATTCCCTATGGTCCATACTGATACTAAAGGATATAGTGACTTAGCTAATGCTGCATCCTCTTGTAAAATTCATGGACAACTGGATGTCACATGCAGGAACTTGAAAGATCTTTGTCTTGGAGGAACATTTGCACCTGAGCTCAGTAACCTGGTTCATATAAAGTCTATGTAAGTACAAGTTGGGTTCTATTTGTTTAGATTCTCTTGTATTGTCAAGTGCTATGCTTTTAGCCATCTTCTCTTCAATTTTTGATGCAGTATTTTACGCAACAATTCTTTCACCGGCATCATCCCTAAAGGGCTCAGAAAGCTAAAGATATTAGAGTTGCTAGATTTAGGGTACAATAACTTCAATGGCCCACTCCCACCTGATGTTAGCAGTAATCTCGCTATGGCATTCCTGTAGGTGGATGGTGCTTCAAATTTTAGTCTGATTGGTTTACTTATGTTGTGTATGCATTTCTTGTTTAGTGCCATATATTGGAAATTGTTACTGGTTCTTAAACTTCTTTCATGGGACCTCGTTTCTGCAGAGGAATTAGTTACAGGCCTGTGTCAACTGTTTCGTGGGAGAAGGTAGATGTTAGCTTTCATACCTGCAGATAGAGGTTTGCTACTCATAGTGTTATTCAGGTCTCCTCCTCCCCTCTCTTTCTCTCTCTCGCTCTCTCTAACTCAAACACAAAACAAGCGTCCTTATAGTGTTGCAAGTAGACATGAAATTTGTATGTTAGTCTTTCAACAAGCATGATGAAATTCTGAATATCTTGTAGGTCAAAAATCATGTATTGCATAGAGAAGGTGCAGATGTCATAGAACATATGATCAATCATTTTCACCTTTAGAAGCCATACAAGTCATCTCGCTAGAATCAAGGTTATGGTTGATCTATAAATAGGGGTGCCTTTAAGCTATCTACCAAATGGATCATCAAGTCTTACATAGAGTCAATAATATGGCAATTCATCAACATTCCTTTACTCTCTGACACAAAAATGGTAACCCAATCACCAATTAATAGAAATTTTGGCTATTCTTTAAATGTAATGTACTTGGACACAAAAGTTAAATGAATACGAAAAATGCCAATTGGCATCCGTCTATGAATTGGTCTTTATCCTGCACGCATTTGAAATTTCAGATCGAAGATGAGAGAGTAAATAGTAATAGTAATAGTAATAGTAATAGTAATATTTATTATTTTATGATTTGAATATTACGAGTTTGAGATATAAAAACAGTCTTTAAAATTGCGTATAATTGACGAAAGGGAAAGTTACATATAGTTGAAATTTTCTGACCTTCATAAAAGAGAACTTGTACATCGATTTAAATGGTGGCTTTTGTGTTCTTCTTTATATCATATGTTTTGTTTTTATTGAGTTTACTTTGGTTTTTGGGACATGTTAGAGTTTTAATCATGGGAAAGACTCAATAGTTAAGGTATTGTAAAGTCTTATTCATATGTATGTAAAATTATGATATATCAAATTTTAGATTGCATTTATCTCGAATTTTTTTAAAGTTAAATCTCTTAAATTTGAACAAGTTATTTGCCTTTATATGTTTATTCTTGTATGATCAAGTGCAATTTTATATGAGGTGATTGACAATCTTCATTATAAATTTCTAACTAACAAATCCATAAAAAGTAAGCAATCTTTAAATTGGAAATTAAATAATTAAAAAAATAAAATCAAGTGACTTTTGAATTGATAGAAAATATAAATTAAAAAGTTTCAAATTAAGTAAATCATCCATTTAAATTAGAAAAAAAACTAGGCAAATGAGAATTTGATACATAAGGATAATTTAATTTTTTTAAAATGATGCTTTAGGATCATTTTTAACATATAAATAAATAATGTGATTGGTTCAAATATTTTAGTAAAAAATTTGTTAAATTCTAAAATTGTAATAAATAATTGATTTATCTATCAAAAATTCAAGATGAATATAATTACAATATATACTAATAGTTATTTTGTATATATCCAATCAATCATAGGAGATATGTTATTCTTTTAAAAAGGAAGAAAATAGCATGCACTTGAGTATGTATCTTGACCAAATATTGTAGATGTATTAGATATTAGAATTTAGACTACACTACATTGAAAATAGAGTAATTATATTTTTTAATCAATATAGTCCTAATTTCACAAATTTTATTATAATATTCATATCTTTATAATTTTTTTTGTAAGTCATGTCCTCGTAAGTCATTTTACGCATAAACAGTTAATACTAAACAACTAATTTTACCAAACATCTCTAACAAACAGCTAATGTAATCTGCTGGTCAAATAAGCCGATATAATCTGCTATTAGTTAACAGCTGATATAATCAGCTAACAGCTAAATGCAATCAGCTGATTACCAAACAAGGCATTGACAAAAGATTCTTTTCCTCAATCGTTGCTCCAAATGCAGGCATTGCGGATTTAGGTGCATTGCTAACTCTTTAGAGCAATTATATGAATACTCGTAAGTGTTGGTATAGGATTTGGTTTTGATACAGTACTGTATCGATATTGTTTAATATTAGATATCGTTTTCAATAAAAATTTAAATTTATTATTATTTTTATTTGATGTTTTAATTAAATATTATTTATTATATGATAAAATTGTAACATTTTAAGTATCTTATATTGTCCATATTTTTATATTTGTATGATGATTAAATAATCTTTTTCATATTAATTCTGATTATTGCTTATAGGTCAAATATGAGAAAACTAATATTAATAAAAATAAATAGAATATTGTTATTTCAAATTTTTATTATTATAATTTTTTGAGACAAGGTTAACGTAAAAGTTTAAATTATATAGTACAAGATATTAATGAACTAATTTTGTAAAACACCACTACCATAGAGTATATGCCCTAATATCTAGAGGGCATTAGAGAAAATACCCTATGAAAATGACATGTTAAATCAATCACAATCACTTATTATAACATCAAACATATTACAAACATTAAAAAATGTCAACTTTTCCCATTTTATTCACTAACATAATTTACGCTGTAGCATTATACTTCATTAAACAACTATGTACATTATCAAAAACATCTGCATGTTTACTATTCTTTTACAAAGAGTTCTACATGAAATGAGAAACTACATAAACACAATCTACTAACTCTTAGATATCAGCTGACCAGACCTTTGAGTCATTCTTGTTTTTCCAAAATAGACAGAACTAGACTTTTACTGGTTTGCCTTAGAAGCTATGTCTCTCTTGTACCTGAAAATCAACGTTGCAATTTTGATGAGTTTTTGAACTCAGTGAGTGAACCATCATTCATGTGCTCACTCATGTTAGAAACACAAACATCTCAAATATAAACCAAATTCATAATATACCTCATCTCAACAATACATCATGAATTTCACACATTTCAAATACTCATTTCAGAATAATTCAATCATCTATCTCAGTCATTCATATCTTCAACATTTACACAAAGCTACATGTACTCAAACATTGCATATCTTTATAACAACAGAATTCAACACTCATTCCCAATCATTCACATAATACATTTGAAGATATATTAGTAAATGTATATGCACGTGTGACTCCACTTTTATTTTTATTTTGTTGTGACCGAGCACCTATTTAATGTCCCACATCTGTTGTGGATATCGGCCTCATTTTTGATTCGGTCCCGCACCCGTTGTGGATACCGAGCTCATTAATATCTGAGCTTGTGGCACTTTGTACATATTTCTGAGATTTAAGCTCTTTTTTACTGGTCACTCCGATTACAACCCCTTTAACTGATCATGCATAACAATGTAATGAAATGCATCATTTCACAAATATGCTATTAATCACTTTTATTCAATGTACACAGTCATTTTCACATATTCATTATATCTCAGTCCGACATTCAACATTTCGTTGAGTATATATTTTTCATACTCACATTCAATTAGAATACACTCCCAATACAATCTTGAATATCAAACTCCTCAGACTATCAATGTCTGGAATTATCACAATCATATCAATACCAGTTTAGTAACTAAAATTCAAAAGGAACAAATCAATTATGGTGAGAAAACATTTAGGTTAACTCACAGTATGCTCCAGATAAGCTATTTCCCTGGTGACCTGGCAATGTCTGGACGTTGGCGTTTGACTTGTGCGTCTAAAATCATGCAATATAGACATAATTCACATTACTAAGGTGACCAGTCAAATACATATTCAATCATGCACATATATACATGTGTCATGTTTAATGCATGCTCAATTGACTTTTCCCAGGTATATATCCTTATTCACATTTCTTAACCAATCATACATCATATCTTGGATATAACCAACTTGTAATTAGGTTTATATCTTTAAGTAAGCTTGATTATTCTAAATTCATCAACCATACATTCATTAACCCTTTTCTAGCATTATAAGTATTCACACAATTCCTAATTCTCATTCATTCATTCCTAATGCATTATTCATATCCTTTGAATCATATTTACATTCATAAGAATATTTTCATTCCTTTAACACTCGTAAATTCTAAACTTAGACACATTGATATCAAACAACCTTTTCCTTAAGTTATAACTTCATTTAACAATTTCAACTTATCAATTATTCAACCAACTTATCCAACATTAAATTAGGTTCATTTTAAACCTCAATCAAGTCGAAATGTATCATAATAAAGTACCTTATACTTATTTAGTTCAAGAATCACAAAAAAATAACATTTTCTTCACTTCTATGCAATTCCCACAATCATGTATGGCTTTTCACGATCGTGGGATAGGTTATCCGAAGGTTCCCATCCATTTCCTTCAGTAGTTTTCCATATTTTATTATCTTTATATCAAATTCAAAACATCTTCTTTATAGTCCATCAATTATACCTCAATTAGACCTGAATTATACTCCAATTCCTCATCAATATCATTTCCAATTGTAGTTTCAAATTTATTCAATTGATAGCTCACAAATCATGATCTTTGATGCATCAAAAATCAAAACAAAAATCTATCATTCATTATCATGCATATAGTCCTAATTCTTTCTCATTTCAAGAACACTATACTAACATCTTTCTTTAGCATAAATTCTCCTTCATTACACTTTAAAACCCAGTCCATTTCATCCATATAATAACCTATAACCCACGGGTTTCATACACCAAGAATAAGCATAAAAACTTCCAAGTTTATTCAACATATTCCAGCACACTTCATCATCAACATCATATACATTTCATTCCAATTCAATCATCATTATCATTCTATTAAACCATGCCATAAAGATCATATTTCTACTTACTTGTTAAGCTCAAATTTCACCTCAATACTTCAAATTAAACGAGCCCTCCATTCATGCAAGATTCATCACAAACTCAAGGTGAAAATATGTTGATTTTCAGCAAAGACAAAGGACAAAAATCAGCTAGTTCTTTGGCTGTCTTATGAAAGGTAAAAGTCTAGTTTTGGTGTAGCAATTTGGCAAGGATTAAACAAAAATTCAAAGAGATGAGTTAAGAGCACTTTTCGGTGGAGAAACAAAGAGAAGATTGTGAAGGTTCCAGTAGAAACTTTGCTGTATTGGCTTAGTTCAACTAGGTGCTAGGTGTCTTCATTTGGCCATAGCATTTGTCACTTGGCATGTAGGCCATGTATCCACTCCTTAAGTTGCCATATGTCACCTTGTTTTAGTCCATATGTCACCTTGTTTTAGTCCATATGTCACTCATTAATTGATCCATTTGCAATTAATTACTAGTCCATTTGTCACTCATTTATCTTTCCCAAATGTTACTCAATTTATAGGCTTAGTCATCCTAATTTTTTGCGTGTCAATTTGTCTTGTTACTTGGCATTTTTCCTAGTCCGAATGTACATATTAATTCATCAATCTCTCAATTATTAACATTTAATTCCAAATTACTAATTATAATCCAATCAAACCAAAATTCAAGACATAACAATTCATAATTCGCATCATGTTAATTTTAAATCTTTCATATCCTAGATTATGTTAATTAAGTGCATATACTATTTTCTCAATGTGTACCAAATTTATAATTCATATGTGTATGCTAATTATATGCATGTGAATGAAATGCTCTCAATGCTATTACTCATATGCAATGGTCAAGGGTTCTAACCCTTAATATGTTTTGGAATTCGGATATTACGATTTTGTAATTTAAAATAATTAAAGAATTATTTTATAGAAGTCAACGCGCTCATTGCACAAGGTTCTCTGCTTTACGGGGGTCTAGGGAGAGTCATAATGTATGTAACATTTCCTTTGTATTTTTATAAAGAGGTTGTTTCTGTCACCTTATGACCACAAATGAGCAACTTTACTACTTACTCCAAGGCTCACCCTCTAAGGAACTATTTTATAAATTTAAAATTCTATCTAAAATAATACTCGGTATTGACTAGTACTTATACAGTACTGTACTATAATTAAATTTGGTACTGATACTGGTGCAGTATTTATAACATTAGTAGAAAGCATAACCTATACCATTGTTTGAGATGTAGAAGTATACTATTGCTACAAAGATGTAGAAAGTAGAACAACTTGTATGTTTACAAATTAAAACGTAAGATGTTATTAAACCTTTTGTTTCCACTTTTATTTTTCTATTGTAGTTTCTAGTTTTAAATTTATGTTTTTCTTTCAAATAAAAAAAATATGTTTGGTTGTATGCCAATGTAGTTATATTTTTATTACTTGGTTGTTTGTTTACTGATAATAATTACATATTAGACAAAACTTAATGATAAGTAATTTTCAATTAATTAAATTTATTTTAATCTCTTATATAATATTTATTAATAAATTATCAATAATTTTTTTATTTTATTAAAATAAATAATTTAAAAATTAATATTTTTAAATACATTTTAATTGTTAAATCAATTTTTATTTAAAATTTATATATCTTGAAGATATTTTAAATTTAATTATATTTATTAATAATTATTAATTAAATTAAATTACAAAAATTAAATAAATTATTAAATAAAATTAAATCATTCTTAATTTTTAATTAATTATAATATTAAATTAAATTATTTATAATTTTATTAATAATTAATATATTCACATAATTATATTTGGTTGATAACAAACAAGATTATGAAAAGATAGAAACGCAAAACAAAAACCATTTTTGTGGCTTTCATAAAATTTACAAATTGGAAAAAATCAAACTAAAAACAAAAATAAAAACTCAAACAAACAAAAAATAAAAACATAAATGAAAACAAACAAACCCTATTATGCAATTATGATTAAGAGTGAATTAGAAATATTTTATCTAAAGTGAGAATTAAGTGTAGAAAATAAAAAATTCATATATTGATAATTAGAAAAATGAATGTTGGTTTTTAAATTTGCCTATGAGATGTGAGTTTTAAGATTTTTCATAATGTAAGCAATTTTTTGATTGTGGTGATTTAATGTATTTTGTTTTTTTGGATAATTAATGAAAATATTTATGGTATTAAATAAATAAATAAATAAATAATGATTATATTCTTTTAGAATAAGAATACAAGAAAGGTGAAAAATTATCATCATTTCATTGATATCATTGAATGTGAAAGGGAGACTAAACCACAAACTTTACTTACTTTGCTTATGTTTGCCATTTTCGAGTTGGATGGCTTTAATAATTAATTATATTTTAAGGTATCACTAAATGAGAAATTGAATGATATTATTAGATAGCTTTGTTAGTCCAGTGATTCACGTCCTCTGCGTACAATAAAAATCACACCATCCTCACCCACACTCCCTACGTTCTTTTGTCTGCAAATAAAACAGAATCAAATATAGATTCTTTACAGCTCACCACAAATACATTTTTTTATCAGAGTTTGTTAGAGATATTCTTTTAGCTTTGTATACATAGGCAATCATGTATATATAAACCCCCTTGTATAGCATTTTAGAGTCATGAGAAATATAATTTCTTCATCATTTTCCCAATTTATCGTGCTTACCAGCATGGTATCAGAGCGACTTTGATCTTGTAAATCCCAAACACTCAAAATGACTGAGATTGATACAAATCAAAGCCAAACCAAAAATCCACTTATAAACATTGACAAGGAAATAAAAGCTGAAGCTTACGCGACCGCCGCAGCGAATACACTAGGATGTTTGATGGTTACAAACCCACTCAACTAGAACAATTATCTTTCGTGGAGAAGATCTATGGTGATATCACTCAAATCGAAAAACAAGCCTGAGTTTATAAACGGTGAGATATGTAAACCAGAGGACGACGATACCCTAGCAAGAAAATAAGCAACGGTGGATAACCTTGTGATTGCTTGGCTACTAAACTGTAACATCCCATGCTAGGGGTTGCAATATTGAGGAATTAGTTGTAGCACCCCACTCCCACAAGACCCGAACCCGACATCGTTGATGATATCCGAGTCCGTGCCCCGCGAGGGTGGCGTGCTAATGCACTCAATCATTCAAAAGTCGTTATAATTTTTTTTATAACCTAA
>JAOTAY010000190.1:37492307-37502593 GCA_025629805.1 Erythroxylum baracoense | reverse complement strand
TTTCAAACTGATGAAGATCCATCCTTAGTGGAGCTATTGTTCCAGTTTGGTCGATATTTGCTTATTTCTTCTTCAAGACCTGGAACCCAGGTGGCCAATCTGCAGGGCATATGGAGCAAGGGTCTCGAACCACCATGGGAGTATGTAACTTTGTCTCTCTGCCTCTCTTATTCTTGCTCTTATGGTGACAATTGGTGCAAGAAATTTGATGCATAAATATACACATACAAAATGCATAATATTAACCACCAAAGCTTAATTACTGCATCACTTACGGAATCTCTTGAATGATTTTTCTTCTCTATTTTGGGGGAAAGGTTGTGGCTGTAAGTTATATCTTTGCAAAAGTAAAACACACGGTTTTTTTTCTTTTTCTTTTTGTATAGAGTGAGTAGTTGAGGTTAACTTTTTGTGTTGCAAATTATCTATTGGAATCAAACTGGTTTAAGTCAGGTTATCTTCAATATGGATGAAAGTTTTAATCTTCTTCATCTTGGAATGAGCTTGCTATAACATGAAAAATTAATCCTCAATTTAGAATTTGACACCCATTATAGCTTGACTAGATATTTAAGTTAGTTCAGTTTGGTGCTGTAAAAGCTAGCATTGGAAGGTATGCAAATTCCATATTATAGTTCCTGAAACCATCCATGTCTATCGCCACCAGAAGGCAAAGAGAGTTTATCTGTGAAACTTCCTTTCATTTTTCCTTACTCTCCAAAGAAATTAGAGTTCCTAAGCAAGCAACATCAGACAAAGTATCAGATCCATTTCTACATGATACCGTATTTATTTAAACTACTGAAACATAATGTAAGCACTACTTGTTACAGAAGCAGTAAAGGTACATTAAGTGCGTAGTTCTTGTGCCATTTGGATCAGCAGTTTCTGCTAACACGATGATAGCCTATTTCTTTTGATTGTTCCAGTTGCGCACAACACCTGAATATAAATTTACAAATGAACTACTGGCTTTCACATCCTTGCAATCTCAGTGAGTGCCAAGAGCCCTTGTTTGATTACTTGTCCACTCTGGCGGTCACTGGAAGTAAGACAGCAAAAGTATGTTCTTTTCTCTTTTTTTTTTCTTTTCAACTTTTTTCATCACTGTTGAAGTTTGTATTATCTTTTCTATTAGCTGTCAGTCTTTATTTATTTTGTATGAATCTGCCCTCATATTGTTCATTGTGGGATTTCCTCCCAAATCAATCCTTTGAAAGACTTGATTTAAAATTTCATTGATTTGGAATTTTATTAGGATAAATTGCTGAAAATTATATGGTGATAAGTATTAAATATATTTATGTTTAACAATATGCAAATGTACGTAATTTTCTTGATGTCCCTTGTTTATCTGGAGAATCAGGCTCTTTTCATTTGTTGCTGCCCCAGTTTCATATACGCCTACATTAAACAATGAAATATGCATGCGGCCCATAGTAATCTGGTAAAGAGATGGTTTCAGTAGTAACTTAAAATAGTTAAGACCTAAACGTCTAAAATCAACATGGTTTCTGCGGTAAGCTACGCTATTGGTAGTGTTTCCGATTAACAGGACAGATTCACCTGTTTTGGATAGCTGAATTCGCTTTTAAAGGTTCGATTTGAAGTCTTACTTCCTGAGGATTAATTGTGTTTGATTCTGTAATTCCACTTGTCCTCTTGTTTATCCCTTAACATTGCCTTCTCATGTTAAAGTTACTGATACTTTGGCATTTGCTTACTGCTTTATCTAAAATCAAAAGTCTAAGGTAATGCTACCTTTCTTTTTTGACTTTTATTTACTGTTTTAAATCTTGCTTATGCTCTTTCTCTGCATGGAATAGGTGAACTATGAAGTAAATGGCTGGCTTGCGCATCAAGTGACTGATTTGTGGGGAAAAACATCACCAGATGAAGGTGACCCTGTGTGGGCTTTGTGGCCAATGGGTGGAGCCTGGCTTTCTACACATTTGTGGGAGCATTATCTTTACACGTTGGATAAAGTAAGATGCCTATTCTTTAATATCTATCTACTTTCTTCCTTTTGTGTGGCACAAAAGTCAATGATCTCTTAAGCAGAAGATGAAAAAGCAACCATAGAGGACAGATATGCTCTCCTGAGTAATTCTTATTCATAATACCTGAGAATGATATTTTCTTTTATTTTATTTATGTGTGTAATCAATATGAGAACATTGAAGAAATGCGGGAACTCTTTCTGCTGTTCTACACAGCAGCACTGATTGTCTTTTCTACTACTGATTTTGCTCAACTTATTTAGGTAGTCAATATACTAACGGATGTTGCTACGTAGGATTTTCTGAAAAATAAGGCATACCCTTTACTGGAAGGATGTGTTAAATTTCTTCTGGAGTGGTTGATTGATGGGAAAGGGCAATATTTGGAAACCAATCCATCAACCTCCCCAGAGCATGTGTTCATTGCTCCAGATGGGCAGCGTGCTAGTGTAAGCTACTCAACAACCATGGACATGTCAATCATAAGAGAAATATTCTCTTCAATTGTTTCTGCCGCTGAGGTAATGATATTTATCAGCATTTCAGTTAGTGTACAACAGTTTGTTTTCTACTATTCATTGGGTCAATGTGTTTGCTTTCGGGGAATTACGTTGAAACAGGCTTTGGGAAGAAGTGATGACGAGCTGATTCAAAAGGTTCACGAGATTCAGCCTATGCTTCGACCGATAAAAATTGCTAGAGATGGTTCGGTGATGGAGTGGGTATTTCCTTTAAACTTGCATTCTCTTTCTTGAGAAACCTCAAGATTGGACTACATGGTATTTATCTTTTCATGTTGTTCGTTTGGGATGATATACTTCTTTTACTTCTTGGCAGGCAGAGGATTTTCAGGACCCAGAACTGCGGCATCGACATATATCCCACCTCTTTGGTATTTATCCAGGTCATACTGTAACTGTTCAGAAGAATCCAGACATTTGTAAAGCTGCAGATAACACGCTTTACAAAAGAGGTGTTTCTTTTGAGCTAGATGGATTAATCATAAAGCTTCTATATGTTACTGGACCATTCCATGCCAAATTTAAGAATATACTTGCATTACCTCAGCAAACTAACTAAAGAATTCTGGCATTGTACGGCAAGTCTGAACGTTTTTAAATGAAAAATTGGGAGATATATGGAATGTAGAAGGTTAATTTGATAAGGGATTGAACTGAAAATATTATACATCTTACTAAGGTTGGCTACCTGAAGTGCTGATATCCTGGAAGAGCTTTATATATGAGTGGTTAACTGGATTCTTTGTTCCCTTGAAAATGTGCTGCGAAGGCTATTGTTTCTAAGCATGTTAATCATGATATTGCTTGAGATCTCTCAATTGTCCACATCTTTATGATACAGGAGAGGATGGTCCTGGATGGTCAACTGTATGGAAAGCTTCTGTCTGGGCACGTCTTCATAACAGTGAACATGCATACCGGATGATCAAGCATTTATTTGTCCTTGTAGATCCAGCACATGAAGCCACCTTTGAAGGAGGCCTGTATAGCAACTTGTTTGGAGCACACCCACCTTTCCAGATTGATGCCAACTTTGGGTAAGCGACATTTATATATTTGGCTGTCCATTGGATTTGAGCAATTCTGAATCTTTTGTCAATAACCCTTTGCCACAGACGGAAAGGTATGTTCATATCCATGGTAAACATACTGCCCTATGGATATCCTCGTGTCCTTGCTCGGTTTTAAAGAACGAGAAATTTTCTGCGAGTGTACTGTGATTCTTTCCTTTTTGTGATCCACTGAAATCTTATTTATATTGTTACGCCCATATTGATGTGTGTTATTTTATAATTTTTTCCTCTAAGCCACATGCTTTATGACATCTACCTTGCATTGTCAAAATTTTCTAGGTTAGACGACTAATACTTATAGTTTGACACAATTGGTCAATCTACATTTTCGTGTAGATAATATCATAATAGCCATACCTGCATGTGATACGTTGTAGAAGCATGACTACATGAGATATCTTCAAGATTGGTTATTCCTATTTATGCATAAATGTGTCGTGAGAACCTAGATAAAGGGTTATTTCTGCAAATGTTTCTTCCAGATTTGCTTCAGCAATTGCTGAGATGATAGTTCAGAGCACTACTACGGATCTCTACCTTCTTCCTGCTCTACCTCGAGATAAGTGGGCAAATGGCTGTGTGAAAGGCTTGAAAGCTCGGGGAAGGGTAACAGTGAACATATGTTGGAAAGAAGGCGAACTTCATGAAGTTGGTATTTGGTCCAAGAACCAGAATTCAATTACACGTTTGCATTACAGAGGAGCTACGGTGAATGCAACCATATCAGCTGGTAGAGTTTACACATTCAACCGAAAGTTGAGTTGCATAAAGACCTATAATCTCTCGTACGGAGCTTTTTCTTGAACTTTGAGATCACATTAGATTTTAGATAAAGAGGATTTATTCCCCACCTCTTCGGATGAGTATAAAGAGGTACCACAAATCTAGTAGATTTTCTCTTTAAATATTCTTTTTCCCATCAAATAACAGTCGTGCAGACCAATGTAACTTTTGAGGTGACAATTAGACTGAATGTGTCGGAATAACGTATATTTAATAACCCTTTCCATCTGGGAAATGCTTTGTGGCTTTAGATCACCCGGGGCTCAGGATGGGTGGATATTGTGATAATAGGGTAGGCACAAGGTTATTGGTATAGGTGATCTGTTCCCATGCTTTGTGGTCCGTGTGGTCATAACCTATAAATTAAGATTATAAAAATAATGAAAAATTATGTTATCGATTATGTAAATTAGAGGGTAATTTAATAATTCCAACATAATTTTAAATATATTTAATAACTTATAAAAAGTCTTCTCCTCAAGAATGTATTTGTGCATTTTGGTAATTGTGTGGAGTTAATATTTATACTTCTTTTTTTCAAATGACGAACTAGCAATCGTTAGTTTTTTGATATGTTTTGAGTAAACCTTTGGATTGACGTAATAGCTTGTAAATTACGCTAATCAGGTATTTCGTATTAGGCAAATTCTATACGACAGATTCAATTGAGAGAGTGTAAATAAGAGATTCGAGTACAGAGTTTTTTGATCTCATGCTTTTCACTTCACTAATCTGACCATTCTATCGGGTGGCTAATATTTATACATTATCTAACAAGCAAGCGTATCAGTGAAAGGAGAAATTATTTTCATGTCATTTGCTAATTTTTATTGTGAGTGTTGTGGCTTTAAATAACGTGCATTTTGAATCTTTTGATTACTATGTGAAAGTGTAAATGCAAGTAAATCTTACATAGGGAGATATATATTAAAATGTACCTATTAACACAAAGCAACTTGGCTGGTTTTTGTTTAGAGTGTGAGTTGGTGTTGTGATAAGAGAAGAATTTGAAAAGAAGACCAGTGATAAAGATCGTTCCACTGAATTTTTTTGACAATGCATCTGTTTAGTTTATATCATATATTGGTACGTGAATATCAATTAAAATTAGTAACATGGTTACTCATATTATGACGGAGTACAAAGAATATCATATCTCGATATCATTAACTTTATTTTTCAAATGATATGATTTATGCATCTCACTTTCTTCCAATGTGATAGCAATACTTCCCATTTTATTTTTATCTTTAACAAAGTATTTTTTTGTGGCTTAATATGGACTGCCAAACAACACCGTATGAAGCAAGATGTTATATGAGTTGAATAAACAACTTGATGTCATTTGTTACACGGAATGTTATAGGCACGTATGGTGCCGTATAACAAAAATAGCATTTTTTGGCATTTGCGCTTAACTTTTTTAATGTTATAAAAATAAAATTATAGGGGATTTATTGATAATTTTCAAAATTCAGGGGATATATTGATAAAATAACAAACCATAGCAGGTCTAGTTTATTTAATCCTAATTAAAGTTTCATTTGATTATGCCAAAAATGTAACCTAGCCTAGGTGTACCATTAATTGTTTAGAATTTAATGTTAACAAAATTTTAAGTTTAAGCATTTTTAGCATTATTGAACTTAAAATAATTGAGTTTGGGAGTGAATATTAACATGATTAATTGATAAGTATTGTTTTTAGGTATTTGAATTTTCTAGATCGAGGTCTAAGCTTGAATGTATTTTATCAGACTTGTCGTGCTTTTATCTTAGACATGCAAAACCAATTGCTGAAATATTTTCGGTGTTTGGTCTTTAATGATCAATTAAATAAGAGATAAAAAGAGGAAAAGTAATATTTTAATGATATGAGTAGGTAGGTAAAAAGCAATCTCATTCTTAAAAATAGTGATTGTTTTTATAATAACTTACGAGTTTATGAAATTGTGATAGTCAATCTTTTGTAACTCTCAGAGACTGCTGGCTTAATGAGTTTCTTATTGGACTTCGACTTTTAGGCATATTTTTGTATGTATCTTTTGCCTTACGAGTTTTAACCTCAAGTCTGCCTTGAAGTTGGAAATTGACTTTATAAGTTTTGAATATAGCTTATAAATTTTTCCTTAAAATGGATATATAGGATTTTAAATCCTAACTATAGGTTTCTTGAAATGAAAACATTGTCTTTAATATCTTAACCATAACTCTATTGGCTGTAGCAAGAGAGCGATATTCAGATTCAGTACTAAACTGTGAGATGATTTGTTATTTCTTGGAAGTCCAGGAGATAACATTAGGACCAGGGAACACAACAAAGCCTATTGTATAACGAGAATCTATTTGACATCCACCCTAGTCTGCATCAGAATATGCCTCAAAGAAAGTAGATGCGGAACAAAGAGTGAGATGATTGGAACTTTTGATATGTAACCCATAATTGTATGTGCCACATAAATAACGTAAAATACATTTAACTGCTGTCCAGTGAGGTTCCTTAGGATTGTGCATAAATTGACAAACACGATTTACAACAAATGAGAGATCTGGGCACGTGAAGGAAAGGTATTGAAGGCTTTCCACAATACTTCTATAAAGACTAAGATCGTTGAAGGCATGCCCCTTATCAGATAGTTTGGTATTAACAGCCATAGGTGAAGGCATGTGCTGAGCATTAGACATATTGGTTTTTGCCAATAGATCAAATATATATTTTCTTTCGCTATGAATAAGACCATCATAGACTTTATGGATCTCAACACCCAAGAAATAGTTTAAGGAACCCAAGTCTTTAATAAGAAAGGATGAATCCAAAGCAAAAAGTAACTCAAAAATTGCATAATCAGAAGAACTAGTGATAATGATATCGTCAACATATATGAGAACATAGACATGACATTTGGATGAGTTGAAGATAAACAGAGATGGGTTTAACTTGGAGATAGAGAAACCAAGATCTACTAAGAGAGTACTAAGACAAGCAAACCGGGCACGAGGGACTTGTTTGAGTCCATAAATTAAGCGATGAAGCTTGCAGACATGATTACGATTGTCAGGTGAACAAAACCTTGAGGTTGAGACATAAAAACATATTCATCAAGAGAACCATGTAAAAAGGCATTCTGAACATCAATTTGCCTTAGAGGTCATCCTCGTGAAACAGCTAAGGAGAGAATAATACATATGGTGACTGGTTTGATCAGTGGAGAAAAAGTTTCTGAAAAACCAATGCCTAGTTGTTGATGAAATCCTTTGGCTACAAGTCGGGCCTTCAATCTATCAATATTTCTAGAAGGAGCATACTTAATACAGAATATCCACTTGCAGCCAACAATGTTTTGCGAAGAAGAGTGAGGGACAAGCTTCCATGTTTGAGTGTGGAGGAGAGCGTCAAACTCTTCAACGATAGCCTTACGCCACAGTGGACTTTTGAGAGCTTCAAAAACAGATCTAGGTACGAAAATTAAGGTAGTTACAGTGAGGGCTTTTAGAGGAGGCCAAGGAATCGTACTGTTAGTGGCAATTTCTGGTTTGGAAATATGAGCTTTTGATCTGGTGATCATGTGAAGAGGTGGGGGAGGGGGGAGGGGGAAGGTGAAGGTGGCATGTTGTAGTTGGAGTAGAGTGGGTGGAGTTAGAAGAAGAAGGTGATGATGGCATATATGGGTAAAGGATAAATGTAGGCAAGGGAATCAGGTTTTGGGTTGCGGAGTTGGGTAAAGTAAGTTGTGGGCTTGATGAGGTGGAAGGCCTAGATGGTAAAATAGGTAAAATAACAAGTGGGAGTTGAGTGGGTGAAGATAATGAGACTTGATTTTGAAAAGGATAATTGAACTCATCGAAGAACACATCCCTTGAGACATATATGCGCCCTGTAACTAAATTCAAACATAAATAGCCTATGTGATTAGCACTTTACCCAATAAAAATACATAAAGCAGACCTTAGTTCAAGCTTATGTTTCACATAGGGTCGTAAATTTGGCCAACAAGCAGATCCAAAAACCTTCAAAAAATTGTAGTTGGGCTTAGAGTGAAAGAGCAATTCATATGGACATACATTACGCAATGTTGGGCTAAGAAGCCTATTTAACAAATATGTTGCAGTTGAAAACACATAGGTGCAATTTTTTTAGGTACATGAGCTTGAGGCATTAGACCTAACCCTATTTCTACAATGGTTCGGTGGCACCATTCAACAGTCCCATTTTGAGTGTGAGTATGAAGACAAATGATTCTATGATGAATGCCAAGCGAAGGAAGTAATTTGTTTAATGAACGAAACTCTCATCCCCAGTCAGATTGAAAATAACGAATTTTACAATGAAAATCTTTTCAACAAGAGTTATGAAAGTAAGAAATGTGGATTGAACTTCATCTTTAATTTTAATGGGAAACAACCAAATGTAACGAGAGAAATCATCTATAAAGCAAACATAGTAACAAAAACCATCAATAGAAATAACTAGAGATAGACCCCATACATCACAGAAAATCATATTTAAAGGCATGGTGGAACAATGAACAGATGAAGGGGAAGGGAGACGATGGCTCTTGGAGGTGCGGCAAGCTGGACATTGACAAGAAACAGTAGTGGAAATAATTGGTAGAGAGTTGGAAGAAATGATTTGATGAACAATACGATGAGCAGGATGGCCCAAGCGATTGTGCCACTTCGTAATAAAGGTGCGTTCACTGATGAGGGCTTGTGGGAAGAAAGGAGGACGAAGATTGCACATAGGATAAAGTTTATTGTGATTGAGTCCTTAGAGAAGTACCGCTCTGGTTATACAATCCTTCACAAAGAAACAATGAGTGTGAAATTCAAAGAATACATTATTGTCAATACAAATTTGATAAACAGATAATAAACTCTTAGTAATGTCTAGAACATGTAAAAGTTGAGTAAGGAGATATTTGCCAGTAGATGAGTTTAGGTAGGAGATATTTGCCAGTAGATGAGTTTAGGTGACTCAAGCCTATGTTTTGAATGGGTAGTAGAGAACCATCACCAACACGAACAAGATCTTGACCCATATAAGGAGTTGATTGAATGTTGAGATTAGATAAGTCAGAGTTCATGCGGTTGGTAGAACCTGTGTCCGGATACCAAAGAGAGTCCTCTATTGCTGGAGGAAAAGCAGAGTAATAGGTAGAAATGGAACTAGGGCCAGGAGCTTGAAAGGTGTGGTCATAACGATGGAAACAAGTAGTAGCTAAATGCCCATATTTAAAACATAATTGGCATAAAGCCTCAGAGTCGGAGTTGAAGAAGGATGAGCGGCCTCCACGTCTACGAATAGAGTGTCCACCACTGCGATAAAAACCATGGCCATCATAGAAGGTGAACTGACGACCACCACGACCTCTTGGAAAGTAGGAATCACGACCACCACAGCCTCGTGAAGAGAAAGATGACTGAGTTTGTAGTGGAGTAGAAGGTGATTGGGTTGTAGCAAAATTTGTAGTAATAGAAGGAACAGAGACGTCGTGATGTCGAGATTGACAAGCTTTATAGGTTAGAAGATGACTTAAAATTTGTTCAGAGGTAAGAACATCTTGTCTAGTGGTAAAGGATGTAATCACGGAATCAAAATAAGAGCCAAGCCCTCCAAGAAGGTATGCTGATGATGAAGAAGAAGAAATTTGGCTTATGATTGTTGAGAAAATAGAGTTTCAAGAGCAAGCAACATGGCACGAGAGGTTTTGTGATGCATTACTTAAGCAAAGAGTTTTTCCAAAAGAGATGAAATGAGTAAGGCAAGAACCAACTGATCTTATTCAAACCATTTAATGTAAGATGGATTTGGGGAGACATCAGAGGTTTTAGTAGGCGGTTGAGGATTTGAGCCATCAATTTAGTAAAAAAGGCATTGGCGATATAGATAGGGAAGCATTTGAGCACGCC
>JAOTAY010000190.1:37461606-37476118 GCA_025629805.1 Erythroxylum baracoense | reverse complement strand
TTTCAAACTGATGAAGATCCATCCTTAGTGGAGCTATTGTTCCAGTTTGGTCGATATTTGCTTATTTCTTCTTCAAGGCCTGGAACCCAGGTGGCCAATCTGCAGGGCATATGGAGCAAAGGTCTCGAACCACCATTTGAGTATGTAACTCTCTCTCTCTGCCTCTGTTATTCTTGTTCTTATAGTGACAATTGGTGCAAGAAATTTGATGCCTAAATATACACCTACAAAATGCATAATGTTAACCACATACGCTTAATTACTACCTCACTTACCGAATCTCTCTTGATGATTTTTCTTGCCAATTTTGGGGGAAAGGATATAGCTATAAGTTATATTTTTGCAGAAGTAAAACAATTCCTTTTGTTTTTTTGAAGGGTGAGTATGAGTAGTCGAGCTTAACTTTGGGCGATGCAAATTATCTATTGGATTCACATTGGTTTAAGGCAGATTATCTTCAATATGGTTGAAGGTTTTAATCTTACTTCACTTGAAATGAGCTTGCTTTAACATCACAAATTGATCCTCACTTTAGAATTTGACGCCGATCATAGCTTTGACTACATACAAGTTATTTCAGTTTGGTGCTGTAAAAGCTAGCATTGGAAGGTAAGCAAATGCCGTAATATAGGCCCCGACCATCCATGTTTATCGCCACCTGAAGGCAGAGAGAGTTTATCTGTGAAATTTCCTTTCATTTTTCCTTCTCTTTAAAGAAATTAGAGTTCGTAAGCAAGCAACATCAGAAAAAAGTATCAGCTCCATTTCTACATGCTACTGGATTTATTTAAACCGATGAAACATAGTGTAAGCACTACTTATTACAGAAGCAGTAAAGGTACATTAAGTGCGTAGTTCCTGTGCCATTTGGATCAACAGTTTCTGCTAACACGATGATAGCCTATTTCTTTTTATTGTTCCAGTTGCGCACAACACCTGAATATAAATTTACAAATGAACTACTGGCTTTCACTTCCTTGCAATCTCAGTGAGTGCCAAGAGCCCTTGTTTGATTACTTGTCCACTCTGGCAATCAATGGAAGTAAGACGGCAAAAGTATGTTTCTTTTCTTTTTTTTTTCTTTCTCAAATTTTTTATCACAGTTGAAGTTTGTATTATCTTTTCTATTAGCTGTCAATCTTTATTTGTTTTGTATACATATGCCCTCGTATTCTTCATTGTGGGATTTTATTAGGATAAATTGCTAAAAATGATGCGGTAACAAATATTAAATATATTTACGTTTAAACAATATGCAAATAGTGGGCTACGGGCGGGCCGGGCCGAGGGTGGCCCGTGATCGACGAGCGGGGCCGATCTCAGCTTGTCTATATTTTTTAATTAAAAAATATAAAACGGGGTCGTTTTGTTCAAAATGGTCGGGCCCGTCTAGCACAGGCTGACCATGGTCAGCTCGTGGCCAGCCCATGGCCCGTCAAACCTAGGTCAGATTGGGCCAGACCAGGCCGGGCCAAAATTGTCATCCCTAAATATACGTAACTTTCTTGATGTCCTCTATTTATCTGGAGAATCAGGCTCTTTTAACTTGTCGCTGTATGGTCGGCCCGTGGCCAGCCCATGGCCTATCAAACCTAGGTCAGACTAGGCCGGACTAGGCGGGCCGAAATTATCATCCCTAAATATACGTAACTTTTTTGATGTCTCTGTTTATCTGGGGAATCAGGCTCTTTAACTTGTCGCTGCCCCAGTTCCATCTACACCAACATTAAACAATGAAACATGCATGCGGCCCATAGTACCTGGTAAAGAGAAGTAACCTAAAAGAACTATGACCTAAACGTCTAAAATCAACGAGGCATCTGTAGTAAGCTGCACTCTTGGTAGTGTTTCTGATTAATGGTCAGGACAGATTCACCTGTTTTGGAGAGCTGAAATCGCGTTTAAAAGGTTCAACTTGAAACCTCACATCCTGAGGATTAATTGTGTTTGATTCTGCGATTCCTCCTTTCCTCTTGTTTATCCGTTAACAATATGTTGGAGTAACTGATACTTTGGCATTTGCTTACTGCTTTATCTAAAATCAAAAGACTAAGATAATGGTTAATACGCTTCCTTTTTTTGACTATATTTTCTGTTCTTAAAGTTTTCTTGCATTCTTTCACCGGATGGAATAGGTGAACTATGAAATAAGTGGCTGGCTTGCACATCAAGTGACTGATTTGTGGGGAAAAACATCAACTGATCATGGTGACCCTGCGTGGGCTATGTGGCCTATGGGTGGAGCCTGGCTTTCTACACATTTGTGGGAGCATTATCTTTACACGTTGGACAACGTAAGATGCTTATTCTTGAATAGCTATCTACTTTCTTCGTTTCGGGTGGCACAAAAGTGGATGATCATTTAAGCAAAGATGAAAAAGGCACCATAGAGGACAAATATGCTTTCCTGAGAAATTCTTATGCATAAAACCTGAGAACTAGTTTTGTTTTTATTTACCTGTGCAATCGATATAAAGAAAGGAGGGAACTTTTTTTGTTGTTCTCCGCAGCAGCAGTTCTTGTCTTTTCTACCGATGATTTTTGGTCAACTTATTTAGTCAATACACTAACCGATGTTGCTACAGGATTTTCTGAAAAATATGGCATACCCTTTATTGGAAGGATGTGTTAAATTTCTTCTGGACTGGTTGATTGATGGGCAAGGGCAATATTTGGAAACCAATCCATCAACTTCCCCAGAGCATGTTTTCATTGCTCCAGATGGGCAGCGTGCTAGTGTAAGCTACTCAACAACCATGGACATGTCAATCATAAAAGAAATATTCTCGTCAATTGTTTCTGCCGCTGAGGTAATGATATTCTTATATCAACATTTCATTTAGTATACAACACTTTGTTTTCTAGTATTAATTAGGTCAATGTGTTTGCTTTCTGGGGATTACTTTGAAATAGGCTCTGGGAAGAAGTGATGACGAGCTGATTCAGAAGGTTCGCGAGGCTCAACCTATGCTTCGACCAATAAAAATTGCTAGAGATGGTTCCGTGATGGAGTGGGTATTTCCTTTAAACTTGCATTCTCATTCTTGAAAAACCTCAAGAGTTGACTACATGCAATTGATCTTTTTCAGTTGTTCCTTTGGGATGATATACTTCTTTTACTTCTTGGTAGGCAGAGGATTTTCAGGACCCAGAACCTTGGCATCGACATATATCCCACCTCTTTGGTATTTATCCAGGTCATTCTATAACTGTTCAGAAGAATCCAGACATTTGTAAAGCTGCAGATTACACTCTTTACAAAAGAGGTGTGTCTTTTAATCGTATGAAAAGCTTCTATATGTTACTGGGCCATTCCATGCCAAATTTAAGCAACATACTTGCATTATCTCATCAAACTAGCTAAATAACTGTTTTTAAATGGTTAATTTGACTAGAGATTGAACTGGAAAATATTATACATCCATTAAGGTTGGTTACCTAAAATGTTGATATCCTGGAGGAGCTTTTTATACCAGTGGTTAACTGGATTCTTTGTTCCCTTGAACATGTACTGCGAACGCTATTGTTTCTGAGCATGTTAATGATGTTGCTTGAGATGTCTCAATTGTCCGCATCTTTATTAAACAGGAGAGCGCGGTCCTGGTTGGTCAACTGTATGGAAAGCTTCTGTTTGGGCACGTCTTCATAACAGTGAACATGCATACCGTATGATCAAGCATATATTTAACCTTGTAGATCCAGAACATGAATCTATTTACAACCGAGGCCTGTATAGCAACTTGTTCGGAGCACACCCACCTTTCCAAATTGATGCTAACTTTGGGTAAGCAACATTTAAATATTTGGCTGTCCATTGGATTTTTAGCAATTCTGAACGTTTTCTCGCCAACCCTTTGGCGACAAATAGAAAGGTGCATTCAGATCCATGGCAAACATTCTACAATATGCATATCCTGGTATCCTTGCTTGAGTTTAAATATCAAGAAACGTTCTTTGTGACTGTACAATATAGTTTCAGAGCATAAATTGGTGAAGTGGATACTGTGATTCTTTCCTTCTTGTGACTCGCCGAAATCTTATGATATTGTTCTACCCATATTGAGGTGCAGTATTTTATAACTGTTTCTAAGCCAAACCGTCTGCGACATTACCTTGCATTGTCAAAATTTTCTACGTTAGACGACTATCACTTTGATACAATTGATCAATCGACATTTTACTGTAGATAGGAGCCTTACTGCATATGATATGTTGTAGAAGCATGACTACATTGGATATCTTCAAGATTGGGTTGTTCCTATTTATGCATAGATGTGTTACGAGAACTAGATAAAGGATTATTTCTGCAATTTTTTTCTTCCAGATTTGCTGCCGCAATTGCTGAGATGATAGTTCAGAGCACTACTAAGGATCTCTATTTTCTCCCTGCTCTACCTCACGATAAGTGGGCAAATGGCTGTGTAAAAGGCTTGAAGGCTCGGGGAAACGTGACAGTGAACATATGTTGGAAAGAAGGCGATCTTCATGAAGTTGGAATTTGGTCCAAGAACCAGAATTCGGTTAGACTTTTGCATTACAGAGGAACTATGGTGAATGCAACCATATCAGCTGGTAGATTTTACACATTTAACCGGAAGTTGAGATGCATAAAGACCTATAATCTCTCGTGGGGAGAAGCTTTTTCTTGAACTTTGAGATTGTTGAAATTAATTAAACTTAATTGAATAAATGAATGAAAGAGAAGAAGACACGTGGTATTGTACTTTGTGGTAGTTGAAATTTGTGGTGTTGTAATATGTGTAGTGTTGGCTTATTAATAATCACAAAATTTGTATGGTTTAGAATTAGATTTTAGCTCTATAAATAGAGCAATGCTCAGTTATATTATCATCAACTAGAATCAGATTGAGAGAAGAGTTAAGTTGAGTAATTCTTGAGTGTTTGAGTAGAGCAATGCTCATTTCTTGAGTGTTTGAATAAAAGAGTTATTCTTGTATGTTAATTTTCAACAAAGTGGTATCAGAGCGTTTTTTTGTTGGAATTAGATACACTATGATATGTCAAATCGAAGCTCTTGACATAAGGAATCCAACGCCACCAGAATCACCTCAATTGGAGGTTCGACATGCCGACACGTTCCATCGAAAGTTTTCTGCCAAAAACTGAGTTGAGCCGAGTTAGAGTTGAATCAACTCACCGAGTTGGAGTCAAGTTGAGCCGAGTCAAGCCGAGTTGACTAAGTCGTCAAATTGTTGACTGAGCCTTCTGAGTTGCCAGATCTGTTGACCGAGCCGTTTAACTGAGCCATCAAGCTTGTTGACCCAGCCGTTGACTTTGACATGTTGATCAAAATTTAAAATTTTTTGACCAAGTCTCTCTCAAAGTTTTTCGACGTTCCGGATCCATCCACGAAGTCAGAATTTTCAAGTTCTTGCTATATTGAGCGATGTGGCAAATAGTGTGGCATCTTTCTAACTTCCGACACTCAACAACAACAATTATGACAACTGGAGTATTAAAATGAAGGCCCTCCTTAGAGTACACGATGTTTGAGATATTGTAGAAAATGGTTATAGCGAGCCAGAGAATGAAGACGCTCTTAACCCAGATCAAAAGTCAGCATTAAAAGAATCAAGAAAGAGAGACAAGAAAGCTCTCTGTCTCATCTATCAAGCATTAGATGATGATGGTTTTGAAAAGATTTTCAGTGCAATCTCATTCAAAGAAGTATGGGAGAAGTTGCAAATCTCTTACAAAGGAGTCGAAAAGGTGAAGAAAGTTCGTCTCCAAACATTAAGAGGTGAATTCGAATCCTTACTCATGAAAGCATCTGAGTCTATTTCTAACTACTTTTCGAGAATAGCTGCTGTTTCTAATTAATTGAAAAGAAATGGGAAAAAATAAGAAGACGTGAGAGTAATAAAGAAGATACTCCGTTCATTGGATCCCAAATTTGAGCACATCGTGGTGACGATTGAAGAAACTAAAGCCCTGGAAGAAATGACAATTGAGCAACTCCAAGGATCATTGCAAGCATATGAAGAGAAGCATAAGAAGAAACAAGGGATTACTGAGCAACTCCTGAAGCTGCAACTCAAGGAGAGAATGAAAGCCAAGGCAATAATAGAAACCAACGTGGCCGAGGCAGAGGTGGAGGCCATGGACGAGGAAGAAGTCACAGTCGTGGACAAGGTTGGAATTACAATAACAATAATTCCAACTACGAGAGAAGGGAAAGTTCAACACAAGGCCAAGGAAGAGGCAACACAACTCGAGGTATGACAAATCTCAAGTACGATGCTATAATTGTCAGAAGTTTGGCCATTATGCTTTAGAATGTAGAGCTCCCAACAACAGAGTCGAGGAGAAGGCCAACTACGAGGAGGAGAAAACCGATGACAAAGAAACTCTTTTACTAGTGCGAAAGGAGAGTGGTGATGTCCAAGCAAATTCTTGGTATCTAGACAGTGGTGCAAGCAATCACATGTATGGAAGAAAAGATATGTTCATGGAGCTAGATGAGACGGTGGGAGGAAATGTCTTATTTGGAGATGATTCCACAATAATAGTGAAAGGGAGAGGTAACATCCTTATTCGTTTGAAAGATGGGAGACATAAATTTATTTCTAATGTTTACTATGTGCCTAATATGAAAAGCAATATCTTGAGTTTGGGACAATTGTTGGAGAAAGGGTATGATATACATATGAAGGATTATAGTCTTTCCATAAAAGATGATAAGAATAATTTCACTGCTCAAGTATTGATGTCAAATAATAGAATGTTCCTGATCAACATACAAAATGACGTTTCGAAGTATTTAAAAGCTTGCTATAAAGATGCATCATGGCTATGGCATCTTCGATTTGGGCATCTCAATTTTGGAGGACTGGAGCTACTATCAAAGAAAGAGATGGTGAAGGGATTATCGTGCATCAACCATCCAAATCAACTTTGTGACTTCAATCGGCACCACGATGTGCTCAAATTTGGAATCCAATGAACAGAGTATCTTCTTTATTACTCTTACATCTTCTAATTTTTCACCATTTCTTTTTAATTGATTAGAAACAGTAGCTACCTTTGAAAAGTAGTCAGAAATAGACTTAGATGCTTTCATGTGTAAGGATTCGAATTCACTTCTTAATGTTTGGAGACGAACCTTCTTCACCTTTTCGACTCCTTTGTAAGAGGTTTGCAACTTCTCTCATTCTTCTTTGGATGAGATTACACTGGAAATCTTTTCAAAACCATTATCATCTAACGCTTGATAGATGAGTCAGAGAGCTTTCTTGTCTCTCTTTCTTGATTCCTTTAATGTTGACTTTTATTTGGGTTAAGAGCATCTTCATTCTCTGGCTCGCTATAACCATTTTCTACAATATCCCAAACATTGTGTGCTCCAAGGAGGGCCTTCATTTTAATACTCCAATTGTCGTAATTGTTGTTGTTGAGTATCGGAACTTGGAAAGATGCCACACTATTTGCCATATCGCTCAATATAGCAAGGATTTGAAAATTCTGACTGCCTGGATGGATCCGGAACGTCGAAAAACCTTGAGAAGGACTTGGTCAAAAAATTTTAAAATTTGATCAATAGGTCAAAGTCAACGGCTTGGTGATGGCTCGGTCAAACGGCTTAGACAACTCGACTTGACTCGGCTCCAACTCGGTGAGTTGATGCAGCTCCAACTCGACTTAACTCAGTTTCTGGCAGAAAACTTCCGGTAGAACATGTCAGTGCATCGGACCTCCGATTAGGGTGATTCTGGCTACGTTGGATTCTTTACGACGAGAGCTTCGATTTGATAGATTATAGTGTAGATAATTCCAATAAAAAACGTTCTGATACCACTTTGTTGAAAATTAACACACAAAAATAACTCTTTTATTCAAACACTCAAGAACTAAGCATTGTTCTACTCAAACATTCAAGAGTTATTCAACTTAACTCTTCTCTTATTCTGATTCTAGTTGATGATAATACAACTGAGCATTGCTCTATTTATAGAGCTAAAATCTAATTCTAAACCATACAAATTTTGTGATTATTAGAAAGCCAACACTACACCTATTACAACACCACAAATTTCAACTAACACAAAATACAATACTAGTATGAAGAAGGAGAAAGCGTGGATCCAACTTTGTTCAAAAGTCTAGTTGGAAGTCTATGTTATCTCACGTGCACAAGACCTGATATTTTGTATACTGTTAGATTGGTTAGTCGTTCCATGGAGAATCCAACAATCACCCATTTCAAAGGTGCAAAGAGAATTCCTCGCTATTTAAAAGGTACAATTAATCTTGGCTTGTTCTATTCAGTTTCTCACGAGTACAAGCTTGTTGGATATGGTGATAGTGATTGGGCCGGTGACAAGGATGATTGAAAAAGCACAACAGGTTTTGTATTTTTTCTGGGTGATATGACATTCACTTGGAGTTCTAAGAAGCAGCCCATTGTGACCTTGTCAACTTGTGAAGCAGAATATGTTGCTGCGATTGCAGGTGTGTGTCATGCAATATGGCTGAGAAGATTGCTGAAGGAATTGAAGATGACTCAACGAACACATGGTATTGAACTTTGTGGTGGTTGAAATTTGTAGTGTTGTAATAGGTGTAGTGTTGACTTTCTAATAATAACAAAATTTGTATAGTTTAGAATTAGATTTTAGCTCTATAAATAAAGCAATGCTTAGTTGTATTATCATCAACTAGAATAGATTGAGAGAAGAGTTAAGTTGAGTAACTCTTGAGTGTTTGAATAGAGCAAATCTCAATTCTTGAATGTTTGAATAAAAGAGTTGTTTTTGTGGATTAATTTCCAACAGAGATCACATTAGATTGTCTTTGCTATGGTCGTCTGTATCTACTGATTAGTACATTTTACTTATCACGAACGAGAGCCCATTCCGTAGCATATTTTAAGAGACAAAAGACAGTCGCAACATCCTTCCTTTTTGAGCTTAACATACTTTTTATGTTTTTTTTATTACATTAGGTATTCCAGTTTAGCCGGACTAATCCTAAGCCCCTAAGACCCCACCCTAAGAGCCATAGATGATGTAAATCTGAAACTCCAAGATCCCTCAGGTTCCTACGCAGCTAGTACACTTCTGCGCACAAGGAGTCGCCACATACTTGAATGATCAACTGCTGATTGATCGCTGACCTCATTCAGCATCAGGTTCCCAGCAGCCCTCAGATTTCCTAGTAGCTTCAACTCCCACACTGTCATTGGAAGCGAGGCGTTCGTAATTGATCTGATCAAGGAGCTTTTGCCCAGGGGGCTAGAAGATCATCACTAGGACAAATTTCCTATTTCTCTTCCTTTGGCGTGACTCGAACTTAATACCTCCAGTAAAAGAGAGCCTTAAGTGAGGAGGTTAAGCCATTAGGCCTTCCAAGTTCCAAGCAACTTTGTGATTTACATGAAAACTCTCAGGCCCGAAAGTTGCAATACCAGGGGCTTCATTTGTGTTATTGTGTAAGGGTTATAGTTTAATATTAAAAATATTTTTTATTTTTAAAAATATTATTATTATGCAAATTCTTTCTTTTTATATAGTCGGCTAATTTTCATTTATTTATAATATTAAAATTTTATTTAAAAATTATAAAATAAAAATTTATATGATAAATTTAATAATATCATATTAAATAAATAATAGTTTTTAAAATATAAAAATATCTCATTATCGTCACCAACAATTAATTTAAATCTTGTAAGTCCCGGGATATAAAAAGTGCTAATAGTACTTAACCTTATCTTTACCTAATAAAGACATAATGAAGCAAGAAAATAAATGTTAGTCAAATGATCAAGGATTATTAGAATCGGACGGTCAGAGAGGTTACAATCGTTTTCAGAGATCCTCGCACCCAATCGAACGGACCTCCTTGTCTGAACCGCGTAAAGATTTTTACACAGTGCAACCCTCCTAAACCCTACACCCAAAACCCTCCGTCGTGCCCTCCTTGGTCCTTAGTCACTCCTGAATCCCAAAAACCTTTACTTCTCGTACTTAGAACTTAGACCTCATTGATCGAAAAATGGCTTGGCGAAGTGGAGGATCGGCCACTCGCTCTGTTATCTCCGCAGCAAGGTCTTCGCCGCTTCGTTCTTCTCCACCGATTCCCCGCATCCGTCCGCCTACCACAGTCGCTCCCCGTCCACCATCCCGTCGCTTCTCGTTGGCCCCTTCCAGGTTCTTCTCTATGTTAACAGAGCTCTTAATTTCTGTTGAAGTTTGGAATTTTGCGTCAATTTCAGAGATCTCTTTGCCATTTTTTTGAAATTCTAAATCTTGCGAATACTTTGTATTTGGGTTGGGAATGTAGGTAATTCATGTAGTTGATACAAGCCAGTTTTTTTTTTTTTTTCAATTGGCTACTGTATTCTAAACTTTGAATTATCAAAATGGAAAATTTCTAAATTTGAGCTCTGCAATATTTGGAAAGTTCGATCATCAGGAATGGAAATTTCATTCGAGACATTCCATACGGTTCACTGAGACCTTCATCCTTTTATTTGTTTGGAGATTTTTAGTCGTTGCTGTAAACTTCTTACTCTGATTTTTATCTTTTCCTGAATATCTTCCAGGACCTTTGGGGAACTGGGATGTGTGCAATCATTCTTGCCTCTGCATGGCATGTCTGCGTCGGCACACCTCACTTCACGCTTCAATTCTAACTTGCGGGCTTTTTGTGAGCTGTCTCATGGTACCTTCCGTCGTTCTTGTCAGGATCGCTAGTAGTCTCTTTGTGAGTCTTACTGTTTTCTAGGGTGCATAACAAAATGGGAGTTCATTGTTTTACAGATGTTATTCACACACTTTTGCCTTGAATAAATGGCTTTTCCTTAAGAAAAGGTCTAGTGTTGTTTGATTGAGAAAATGAAGATTAAACTAGCTGCTTACCTCTTCACTTCGATCTTTATAAACTTGATTAATAAGAAAGGCTGGGATTGATAGGAAGGAATGGAAAAGACGGCTGATGCACATGGATTTTCATTCAGCTAAAGGCGCAGGATTGGTGCACAATTGTAGGTTTCTTGTTTTATGTTCTCTGTATCTTAGGGTTTAGTAAATGTTAAACAAGAAATTGACTAGTGCGTTAGAAAAAATCCAGACATAGCCTAAATTAGCTGTGATTCGTTTTTCTGCTATGTTTGCCTGTCTATGTGCTGTTTAACATTCCCTGATTCTTCCATTTTTTGGCATGTTAAGTGACAAATTGAAGAACGTTCATTTTTGTGAGATGTTAATCTATTGCTATCAGAAAGCAATTTGGTTTATATTTCCATACAAATGGTGTTAGGGCATTTTGGCTTTTCACCTCCCGCTTCCTTACATTTATTATGCATGGTGCTATATTTTAATTGGAATATGTAGTACCTGTGCTTTATGTTGATGCTCAAATGCTTCATTCTGATGAAAGAGGACGCATGAATATTCATATCTTGGTTGGCACTGCGTAGATTTGTCTTGTAGAGAGTATGCTTCGTTGTTACTGCATGAAATAATTCTAGAATCTATGTCGCAAATTTTTCGTCCCTTTTCTTGATATTGTTTTTGACATTAAGCTCAATCATGCTGCCATTGAGGTGACCATACCTTTTGTGGTCAAAGTTCTCAGCAACCAGATTTTGTTTAAATTTCCTTCATCTCCATCTTTATCAAATCTTTGCATCTGAATTTTACATTTTCATGTACATTATTATTGGGACTTGAAAAGTCCTTCTAGTGAAGAGTAGCATAGAGTTTAGGGCTTGTGCAGGGGACTATGAATTTAATCTAGGGCTTGTGCAGGGGAATATGAATTTAATCACTAATTCAAGATTTGTTGACCATCTAGCTTTTCTATTCTGTTCTGTCCTCACCAAGTATTGTGCTTTTTTGTTTGATTGTTACAGGTACTTGAAGGGGTATGATATTAGCACTGTTAAGTGCAAAAAAAAAAAAATACTGAAGAAGTGAAGAAACTGGAAATTCCCTGTGGGAAGTTGGACATTTTGTGTAGGAATTTTGAATAAAACATTGATGTTCGAATTTATAATTTGAAGGTCAAACTGGAAATTGCGATTTGTTACTAACGATTCCAGTTCCTGTGTTACATGGAAAAATTTTCTATTAATTGTGGGCACATCTATTTAGTAGTGTTTATCCCCTCAAATCCTGTCCCAGTAACTTTGACCCAACTCTGTCCCAGTCCATCCTAAGCATCCATTTATGTCGGACCTATATAAATGGATGGTTAGGATGGACTGGGCCAGAGTTGGGCCAGAGTTACTGGGACAGAGCATCAAGTCCTGTGTTTATCTTTGTTTGTCTTACCCAATCTTGCTTTGCGTGCTTCTGGTTTGTACTTGTTGCATTATTATTTCCGCAAGAACCATACACCTGTGGTTTAAAAAAATGCAAAATTTGTTTAATCTCACTAATCATTTATATTTGTCAAAATTTATATTCTTTATTTATCTCTTTATACTTTAATTGAATTTTTTAATTACTATTGTTAGAAACTAAATACTATTTTTCATGGATTTGTTTAATAAATTGAATTATTAATTAATACATATATTAGTAATTGTGCTTAACATCATTAAACTATGTGTTAAAGAATAATGTTTAAACCATAAAGAAGTATTTCTAAAGGACATTGAAAAAAAGTTAAAAAAAATGAAGTTAGAGTCTTTTCTATTGAGCTTTTTTAAACGTACTTCAACTTTAATGAGTCTTCAAATAAATGATAATTTATGATTGAATGTGATGTAAATGGAACCAAAATTGGAGTAGTCCTCTCAGAGAATAGTGTACCAGTAGCTTATTTCATTGAAGCTTCAGAAGGATCATCCATGTTCTTGTCTACCTTTAAGAGGGAGATGTTGGCTATTGTTTTTCATGATAAATGCTTAAAAGTCTTGAGCATTTACTGGAGTAACGAATTATTACTCCAACACAAACTCGATGGCTTTCAAAGATCGTTGGATATGATTATAAAAGTTAGTATAAGTGAGTCTTTAAAAACCAAGCTGCTAATTCCTTATCTCATGTGGTTGAATTTCAATTCCTATCTATTTCAATGTCTTATGCATATTGGTGGTCGGTGTTAAAAGAGGAGGAGAAGCATGATTCTCTTTATGGGACTATTTCTCAAACACAATCACTTAACAATCTATTACAACGAGATGAAGTGTGGCTAAAAAATGATAAGATTTTCTTGAGTCCCACTCCAACTTTAATTCAACAAATAATTGCATGTTGCCATCATCACCTACTAGGGGACATTTTGGGTTACATAAAACACTATCACATATTAAGGTTAGTTTCTTATGGCCTAATTTGCGCTAAGCAATAAAGAAGTTTTTACAACAATGCGTTATCTATCAATAGTATAAAGCTAATTGTATGAAACCAGTTGAGTTGCTTCAACCATTGTCAATCCCCACTTAAATGTTGACAGATATACCAATGGATGCTATTAAAAGACTACCACCATCAAATGGACATATTGTCATCATGGTAATCATAGATTGCTTAACAAAGTATGCTCACTTTGTCGCGTGAAAGCATACACTTACTATAATCATTGTTGTTTAGGCATTTGTAGTTAATGTGGTTCATCTCCTTGGAATCCTAACCTCTATTATCAATGACCGTGATAATGTGTTTATCAATTTATTTATCAGGTCCTTTTGGCAAGCCTTGTTTCAGCTATAAGGAACTAAGCTTTGTATAAGTTCAAGCTACAACCTTTACTCTGTAAACAAAATGAGGTAGTGAATTTCAGCTTGGAGCAATGCTTAAGATGCTTTGTAAGTGACCAACAATAGAAATGGTTTGAATGGATTTCTTAGGATGAATTTAGCTATAATACATCAATATATTCCCTCATAAAAATGACACCCTTCAAAGATATTTATGGTATTCCACCATCAAGTATACTGACTTACATTCCACGCACTTACTGTCTCCAAGCAGTTGATGAGTACTTATGGGATCATGATTCGATTATATGTTAGTTATGTCATAATTTCTCAATAGGTTATAAAATAATGAAATGTCAACCTGATCAAAGATGCACAGAAGCTTCCTTTACGGTAGGTGACTATGTTTATCTTAAGCTCCAATAATATCATTGGAGTTCTGTGCCATTTCGAGTCTCAATGAAGCCTGCTCCTCGATATTTTGGTCCTTATCAGATTATTTTAAGGGTGGGTCTAGTGGCATATGAATTAGAACCCATTTCATATTAGTCTCTCATGGAAGCATTTGGGACCACCAACCCCTATATTTTCTACTGAACTTCCACAAATCACAAATGATTTTATAATTCTTCCTCATCTAAAGTTATGCTTTATTGAAGTCTTAATTAAATAAAAGGGATCCACAATCAAAGATGTTACCTGCGAAAGTGAGTGGCAATTTAGAAAGTCATATCCATATTTTATCATTGCAAACAAGGATTCTTAAAGACAACGAGGAGTGGCCTAATGGCTTCAGCTCCTCACTTAAGGCTCTCCTTTAAAAAGGAGGTCTTGAGTTCGAGT
>JAOTAY010000190.1:37438658-37449260 GCA_025629805.1 Erythroxylum baracoense | reverse complement strand
AAGGAAATCATGATGAGATCATGATAATGAGATTCCTATCATGTGCAATTATGTTAGTATCTAAATAATCTCTAGTCGTAGGATTAATAAGACAGGGCATTATTAATCCAGACAGACTAGCACATATTATACTCCTTGATTTGATCAAGCAGTGGATCTCACGAACTGTAAACATGAGATGTTTATAGTTAACATGTGGATGCTTACTAAGGGTAGTAAGTACACCAGATAACCCGCTATGAGATTATCATATGGATGATCTATCGAATGTCAATGAATAATCTCATCATAGCAATGGTGCAAATATCCTTAGACTTGAGGTACTCAAGGATATCTTGGATACCAATCCTGTGCTTTGACATCATTCCTTGTTACCTTAAGACGAGGTCGCTCTTAGGATGGTGATTGGGCACAGCTATTAATATTCGAAGGTAATTAGATAGCCAATAAAAGATTCACCACTCTTGATAGAAGAAGATGATACCCACGGCCTCTTGTAGGGGTCATTGCTCAGGAGCTCTAGTCATAGCAGTTATATGTCATGAAGAGAGTCTTCAATGATATGTAGAGTAATGAGATCCCAGGATAAGAACTAACATCACTTGGACTAGATGTGACGTAGTCAGTTTAGTGGGAGTTGACACATAGCCCATATTTCGAACCAAGTGGGGTATAGTATGGTGAAAGGACGAATTGCACGATAATTGTCTATGGAAAGGTTCATAAGTTGTATAATTAACTATCGAAGAGTTCATGTGTTAATCCACTTATATTTCGAAAAATTGACATCATGAAAACCTTCATGATTTGATTGAATTAGGAGTTAATCAAGTGACTAAAATAACCGGGAACCTAAGGGTCACACATATAAAAGATCAGATAAAAACAAAAGCGTGTATAGCTATTTTTAAGCAGGCCACGATCATGACTCATAGGGCCACAATCATGGCCGAAGGCAAGACAGGTCACGATCGTGACAGAGGCCACGAAATGATATATATAAGCGAATTCTTCATTTATGTACACGAGCTTCTTCCACTTTTTACACAATCAAGTGAGAGAGAAAGGGCTCTAGAAGAGTTCTTGAATTATCTTTATGCAATTTTTGCAATTGTTGTATAAATCAACATGCATGCAAGACAACCTTGATCTATCTTTCATTTGAACATCTACTTGAATTCATCAAGTTTGGTGTTCTAACACCCTTACACATTATTTCATCTTCCTTCTTTGCATATTATTGGGTGATCAAGGAAAGGTTTATTGTTTACAACAACCCAAATAAAGAGAAGAATTAAGAAAGGAGGAGATATAAAAGGTAAAAAGTTTATATTTCATGTTCTTAGATACATATCTTTGCATACATGTATGATCTTGTGAATTTCATGTTGTCATATGTCGGAATATGGATTTCGACACTTCCGTTGCAGTTGCATGCTCCATGGCTAACCTAACATTTTTCAATTTAACAATAAAGATTTATGACGTGAAAACATGGTTAATAAAGATTTCATTTATTTTGGTATTTGTTATTCCGTTCAGTAAGTCAATAAAAATTGGTCTTTAGTTGTGGCTTGATAGTTGCATGCTTCTCCTATTTCTTAGTCTAATTTATTGTATCTCAACAGTGTAAGACTATTTAAATGGTCTGAATTGTTCTTAAATCCTTCCTTTTATTATCTTTCTTCTCTATCTAGTGTCATGCTCCAGATAAAGGATATGCGATGGAATATGTGATTTGTGATTGGAGAGGACTCTGGGTGGACATAAATTGTGGCCATTCTTGGGTATCCATTGGTGAGTGTAAGAACTTTTGTGACCTTAAGTATACGTATCGGTGTTTGTTGGTGATGTTTTATTTGGCTTTTATACTAGCATGTCATTGGTGCACACATCAAGATGTCCATTAGGAGTGTCGACATAGTGGAGAACTTTGCCATTGTCATTTGGCTTATTGATTAAAACCTTTTTTAAAAATTGCGTTCCTATTGACATGATATGATCCGGTAGCAAAGGAAGGAGCATGGGAAGAATTCAATGTACCAGGTGATTGTAGGTTGTGCTATGAAGAGGGAAGCAATTGTATGTATCTAGGAAAACTACTGGCGTCATAGAATATGGTGTCTAATTCACATAGCTTTTATGTCATTTCATGGATAACACACATGCTATGTCTATGTAACGACAAAATCCGATTCAGGACAAAAACGAGGGCCTGTTGCTATGTGTTTACAGGACCTAGACTGCCCAGGTTGTGTCTGACGCCAAGTGATTGCTCTACTTATGGAAGTTGGCCGTTTGTGTGCGTGTTACGTCTTAACAACCGACGAGCCCTTTGATACTGCTGGTGATAGGCAATACCAAGGAAGCAAATGGTTGGTGTAGGTTTTAGCAGGACTGGCGATGAAAGTTTCTTGTGAATCATGCAATGCAATCTTTACAAAACGAACCAGACAACAGAACAGTTCAGGAACTAAACTATGAGATGAGAAGACTTTTTTTTAGATAACGACAAGACCTGAAATGGCCTTTTGCCTGAATGGAAAGAGACCCGACAGGGCCAATTTGCGTCCTCTTGAGTCTTGACAGGGAAGATAGCTTAAGGATTTCTTAATCACAACAGCAAATTAAAAACAGCCAACTAGAACATTAACTTTGGAGATGCTTCTTTGGTCAATTTATGTGCCTTTCCTACAACTCCTTCCTTGTTCTCTTCTTCCAGAAGAGTTCAGGGATGGATTGATACTCTCGACCATAAGTTATGGACAGGTGTGATACCACTTCTGTTTCATCTAGTTTATCACCAACAACACTGTCTTATCGCATCTCCGTTGCTTCAGCACCGTTGATTCTTATTCCAATTTCAACTCTCGTAGCTTTATGTACGTTGGAGGTTCTTTGGTCACAATGCTACCTTAATATTAGGCTAAAGTTTCAGACTTTCAGTAATACGATCATTATTTCTAAATTAATATTTATTTATTATAATTTTAAAATAATTTTATTATTTAGAATTAAATATCTGATATTTTAAATTTTCATAAAAAATTATTTTAAAATTTGAAATTTAAGTATTTTATAAAATATAGTTTATCAAAAAAACTATTAAATAATATAAATTTAGTTAATAATAAATTCAAATTATTGACAAAAATAAAACTAATTTTTATGATTTTTATATATTACAAGAGTAAAAAAAAACTTAAAATTAATCTTATTTTTTCTGAATTTGAAAATAAAATAAAGAATTAATCAAACTCTTAGACTCAATTTTTAATTCAAATATATTTTTAATTTTAAAAAATAAGAAAAACTTCTTATGATTATTTTTTATGTATATATTAATATAATTCTTAAATGTATATTATAAATTATGTAATCCGAATACCATGAATTAACCACTGAAATGTTGCTTTGATAAGGAAATGACTAAAAAAAATAATGGAGCGGCATCTCGCGTCGTACACTTGCCCTCGTGTGTAGAACATGCATGACCCATCAAACGATAGAAAAATAAGCAGTATGATCAAAGACACCCCGCATGGATACACACTCTTGGAGTTGTTCAGAAATGTAAGTTATGCATCAACTCAAACGGCAATCCCTTAACAAGGAGCCCACCTTCTTCTCTGCCACTCAAATTTAGTGTTTGTGTTTCACTCGTTTTTACCATACTTCTCACCAGACACAATCAGGTAGCTGCAGTCTGTTTCGTGACTTGTACCTATCGATCCTCAGTTTGTAGATAAACTTAACACTATTCTTTGATCAGTAGGAAACAGTACAGGAATAAGGGAAACAACGTATTGGAGAAGGATTAGAATCAATCAGCTGTCTCAAGTCTCCTATGTCATTGGTCCTGTCAGCTATCCTATCTCATTGGTCCTACGCAATTCTAAAACAAGATTCTTAACTTCATCAAATAAAAGACGGGACATGTTGTTTGTTCACATGGAGATAAGAAGCAAGCATACGCAGGCAACAGGGAGGCTGTCCTAACCTTATGAATTGTCAACCTCGAATTACTCTAATTACTCCAAAGTTGGAGCTTGATTTCCATTCGGAAAGAAAAGTTAACCGAGAAAGAAACTTAAGTGGAGATGACGTAAGTATTGTCCCCTGGAACACCAAGCATCATTGTGGGGTTACTGAAATGAAATGAGATAAAGTTGAAAACGTCTATTCTCAATTGCTTGCCATTTTATTCCATTCTCATCTTCAGCTAACTATCAAAAGAGTAAGCCTTAGCCATCCTACAATCCATTCAGCTCAACTCCAAAGATATTGGTGGAGAGATGCTCTTTGAAGAAGCAGCAGCAACAAACAAATATGAACAGGAATTACTCATTAGCAACACCAAAGGAGTTGAACAAAGTTGTGAAGAAGAGTGGTTGAACCTCAGCCTAGGTGCTACAGATCCTCTCTCAACCGCTGGAGATTATGATCCACAGCCAAGACTTACTAACAGACTTTTCTCTTGCAACTTTTGCAGAAGAAAGTTCTACAGTTCACAGGCACTTGGGGGTCATCAGAATGCCCACAAGAGAGAGAGAGGTGTAGCCAGAAGATATCAGAAGAGTTTGATGCCTCTGCCCATCAACTCTTTTGTAGGGAGATCACTTGGTGTAAGGCCTCATGCACTTGTGCACAAGCCAAGCAGAGATGGAGTTGCTTTAGCACCAAGGTTTAATGAATCGAATTCAGGGTCTGTAGTTGCATGGGCACCTTTTCTTGCTGACGACACAATGAATTCGATTTGGCCGGGAAGTTTTCGTTTGGATTCACAGAAGTCACAGTCATCATCAGACTCACTCAAGCTAGACTTAAACCTCCGACTCTGAACGATCCTTTGGCTCCATAGATCAATGACTTGTTCATCCATCAAACATACGACTAACATTTGTTCGCAGGAAATCCATCTGAAAGTTTATATCAGAAATAGCTGGTTCTGCATCCAAGATCAATTAGGAAAAACATGAAAAGATGTTTCACTCTGCAGATCAAAGCTCAGAGTTCCTTGAACATGTCACCGCGACCCTGTTAATCCGGCTTTTTATAGAAATAATTAGCAGTTCTATGGAGTTTACTGATCCTACTAAGTAAGTTTTCCTCCAAGTTCCACTTCTATTTAACGGGATAATTTGCTTTCCCTCTTAAAATTAATAATCATAACACAAGTTCATCTCCGCTCTCTGCTATGTCAAAACTTTTCTGACATGAAATTCCAAGAAGTTTCAAGAATATATAATTATTGACAAAATATATTAGGAAAAATAACTTGTGAAAAAAAATGATAGAAATAGATCTTGAGTAGACAGAGGCAGAGATGGCCAAACAGTTTGGGCATCTTCTGAGTTCAATACCCTGATGCAGATATCTAAAATGCGAAGCTCATTAGCATTCGTCAGCCTTTTCTTAGGATCATTCACTTCTTGTCTTTGATTGATACTTTGGATTGTAATCTACCATGATTAACCTAAGCAATTTCGTTTACTAGGTCGACACCCCACACTTAGCTCATCAATTAACAGGTTTTCTCTTCCAAACTCTTATATTCCTTTCTTATTCATAAATCTGTTTTGCCATCATGCACTAATTCTTATCAAAGGCATAAGAAGAAGACGAAGTGCAACTTAAATTTAAAATATTGTTCACAGTAAAATTCCATTGCCCCCCAAAATTAAAGCAATAAAAAGCACATGATAAAGCTTGCTAAGGAATTTGCTGATGGAAAACTAGTATCCATGAGCATAAACTTCCCAAGAGACTGAATTCCTCGTATAAAATACATGTAGATCAAATCTTTCACCATGAAGCTATTTACAGCCTACAAAGTTATCATGCACCTTAAGCTTTTGGGTCTTATGCTTGACAACAGGGAGCCTCTCGCTAATGATGCTTGGATCACTATATGCAGCAGAATCAGAGGGATACCCTTTCTGCACCACAAATTAGATAAATCAGTCCCGAATGAAAGAAAAAAAAATTTGATTGTCATACAGCAAATGAAAGTACAGTTAAATAGACATCCAAATAGCAAATCCTGAACAATGCAAAGGGCGACACTACTAGCAGCAATGCGTGCCTGATGACTAAAGTTTCTCCAATGTACTGCAGTAATAACATTCTTCAAAACCTAAAGGGATACCAGAGAAATTGTTCTCTTTTTTCAACTATTTCCATCTGGACTACTTTTGAGGCTACGCGTGTATTATTCAGCTACGAATAACTAATAGAGCCAATACTTTTGTAAAAGCAACTAGATGATCAAATCATGACAACAATCAGAAATGAGATGAGAGAAGTTTGACTCCTCAAACCCAGACAAAAAACCAAGAAATCCTAAGCAGAGTAGCAACAAGGAGAAGGTAACAATTTCAATATCCATGCGTAGTCTCTGATTCATGCAACAAGCAAGTGAAGAGCTTGTCCACATATGTGGAAGGGAAGAGGTGGAGGTGGGTGCAAAAAATAGAAATGTTACAGCAGAAAGATCTTGAAAGGTGGCCTCTCTCCAGCATATTTCTCGAAGAATGACAGGACCTGCAGTGTCAGCAAAACTGCAATGCATGCGTGTATCCCTTAATCTCATAAGGACTCCATCAACTCTAAGCTGTTAAAAAATGACCAAAAGATGGAAAGAAATTAAGAACCAAAGCCACATGAGGAAAAAAATTGCTGGTATCTTGAGAATCACACTTTCGGATATATTTAAATTTAATGATAAATCCATCTAACATGACTAGATAAGCAAGAAATTTATAAATTTTCACCATTTCAAGATTCTAGCAATTGGTGACGAAACAAAACTGACAATGTCTAGTTACTCACCCAAAATCGCAAAAGAAGAAACCAACAACTTGGCATGACTCTCTACAAAATAGAACGCCAATTGGTTCAGTTCCCAAACATGATACTGGAGTCATGCTAACCAAAATGTGTGAACGTAACATACCACTTTTGCAGTTAAAAGTGAGATTCCATTATCAGCTAGCTCATCTTCATATAAGATAACCTATAAAGCCAAGAAGACCAAAGTTGGCATGCAGGTACAATTATGACCAGAATAGATTCATGATGATATGCTTCCAACGTGATAAATAATGTCCACCTCATCATAGAAAAGAATAGGCTCCTTGGATGACAACGCAACCATGTCAATCTGTTGCTCACAATCCTCCCAACTGGGGCAGTTACTTGTCAAGTTTTCCTCACATTTATTCTGATCACAAGATCAAGGTTCATAGATCATTTTTTAGAATAAAAAAAAGGGAAAAGTTAATGCATCATTCACTACCTTGCCTATTTATAATGGGAGTTTATGCTACAAGAAGTAGGTTCATCACAAGAAAAGATTCAGTCAAGAAGTTTCCTTTTGCTTAGAAGCAAGCGCTCTTTAGCAGGAAAATTGAAACATCATGAAAGAAAAAGAATCATTACACGTGGAATCCACCTCAAAAGGTAGAAGCATGAAGATCGTTACCAAATAAAAATAAAAGCTAAATAGTGAAAGAATTAGGAAAAGGAGGAAGGAAAAATGATGCCGTGTCCTGAAAAACGGAAAGAAATAGAAAAGGAAACAACAAAGCACAAGAAATTGATTTTCTTCAGAATTTCAAGAAACTACAATTTAGGTCCAAAGATAAGTTTCCTAGTAAATTAAGAGTGAGTTGAGAACAAATCCTCATCTACAACAACTTTGAACTAGTGCCATAAATCCAATACCAAGCATTCTAGGTCTTCAAGAGCCTACATCAAAGTCAACAATGCTTATGGAAAAACAGAAAACTCTGAATTAAATAACTGACAAAAAGTAAAACGAACCTTTTCTGCATCTACATCAATTGTCTCACTTCCACAATATGGTGTTGTGAATGTGTAATCATAATCTAGTATCACCTGCTGAAAAGGTTTGCTGGAAATTTGCAGTAAGAGCCATGTGAACAAATGGAAATTTCTTTTAATTGTGCAAGGTACTACATCAATTTAAACAACATGATTGTGAAGTCAATTCAACAAAATAAGGTCCATTATCTCATGGGGAACAACAGCTATCTAAGTAACTATGAAACAGGTTAATGCAGAAGAATTCATCAAGGTCTGTTCAGGGGCTGTGTGAACAGTGTCAAAGAATGTCTTGATGAGTAAGATCGGATAAGTATTTCATTAACAAACAATAACGGGATGCCAAAAGGAAACCTTCAACAAGGAATCCACCAGGAAATGGCAATTCCAGATTGTTCAACAATCATAATCCAAAATATTAGAATGCAAAATTCCATTGAAAGTAAGAGACCAACAGTTCTCAGTATTTCTTTTCAGCAATTGCAATTGTAAAAGATCTTGCAGGCAGATATTGGAAAAACTGCAAAAGTAAAAGCTTAAGTAGCTAGCAAAGTTGAATGATGATAGAAATACCAGTAGAGATTTGTATTATTTACGTAGAAGTAGGGTACAGCAACAATATACCTCCTGGAAGATAGCTTCCAGGCCAATACAATATCTATATTTCCAGAATATGAACATGATCCCTCTCCCACTATCAGATCCTCTATATGCCTTTCTCCCGTACCTCCCTCCTCTACAATCTCTCTCCATAACTAACTCATAACAACCTAGTCTATGTGGCATTTGCCCCCTTCCCCATCTTACCCCTACGGATGTAGGTTTGGATGGGCTTAGTGGGCTGATTGCTAGCACTAACAGGTTGGTTGCATGGAGTGGTACTAACATATAACAGCATAATACTTGCTACATATGGCAAATCATGCAACTTTTTAAGTCAAAACTTAGGAGAATTTTAGAATGTCTGATCAGTCTTTATTCTAATCATCCTAACCCTAGCCCTCCCCTTCGTCCCTTTCACCATCTTTTTACATATTTAACATATCTCAAAGAGACTCCTCCAGGAGCCAGTTGCTCCTTTCATATGGATCGTTAACTCTCCGTTTGATCAATTACTTGTACATCTTAGCAATGCATTCAAATCAAAAAGTTCTATTATCTCTTCTAACAACACACTATTGTAGCACAATTGATAAGCATTTTCAACAAAGAGGGTTTCAGTCATTAAATAAGAATGAATTTTCCAACCAACTAGAAAGCCTAGTTGAACCAAACAAGAAAAGTCCCATATGGAAAAGTATGTCGTTCATCAGTTCATTATTAATGCAAAAATCGATAGAAAATGGCATATATCCATATGAAAGGTAAAAGAACGGCAGATCAACACACAGTATTTTCTGGCAAAGCTAGCATAATTGTTACGTGTGAAGGTTAAGAGAATTCCCTGGTAAGACTGCTTGCTACAATTTCCTTAATTATAATCCAAACTTTGATATCTATCAAACTACAACACAATATTGTTTGGATATTGACATCAGTCCAATCACAAACCAGCTATTCCAATAGATTAACGTCAGAAAGGAAAATAAAGGAAAGTAATTGTAGAACTGTATAGGAACTAAAATTGTAACTGCACCTGTTCCCGGTTTCTATCTGCATTTTTGTCATTTTCAGCAAAATCAACTCGCAATTGTCTTCCGTTGATCATATAACCCTGGAGATTACGGCGAGCACTTAATGCTGTCTCTTCATCCTTATACTCACAGAATCCATAACCTTTTGGTTTGCCAGTTTCTCTATCAATGACTAACCTGAAGAAGAGGAATACAATTACATCTTAAATGACTGCATTATTTTAGTATGAGAATTAGAAATACATAGAAGATATTTTTACTGCATCATGCCATAAAGTAATCCGATAAAGTGTAACAGGATGCACAAATATACAACACCAAAACAAGTTCTTACACGGAATTAGATCTTCTAACAAGCGGAAAAGGCTTCAGAAGAACAAAAATAATGGTCTTTTACTTCAGAAGACCAAAAGGAAGGTCTTTTAATTGACAAGTAGAATTTCAGGCTATAAATTATTCCCCGGTTCCCCTTTGCTTTCTCAACTACCACAATTTATTTTTTAATCCAACAATGACTAACGCCAGCACTCTAACAAGAACTTTCTCTAACCTCTGAAAGCAATTTCGTTCACCTTTAGTTTTCATTCAAGTAAACATTTATACTCACACATGATGCAACACCTTTCACCATTTTAGCAGTATCAAATGTTTATCCTTTCTTCCATAATCATTATAATAGTAGGGCTTCAATTATGTTAGCAAGCAACTCAAATTACGTCTCAAAAGTTTAATTCGAACCTCAAATTTTAATTTTGGTCAATAAGACCTTTAAATTTATCTTTGATCAAAATTTTTCAAAGTTAACTTATCAACAGAGTTCAAGAAAGATGTAGACATGAATAGTGACATGTTCTCTTAAAGATATGGTAATTGTAAATTATCTTCAACAACTCTATGATAAAACTTAAAATTGAAATTTTAATTGGTCAATAATAAAGATACAAGCTACCTTTCGAGTAAAGTTTGATGACTAATTTAAGTAATATTCCCAAGGAAATGAGGCAACTTCTAGGGGCCACAATGAATTAGTTAATCATTTTCCAATTCAAACATACGAATCTTCCTTCAAGTGTTTTTTTTTTTCCTTAGTCAGCTAAGGAACAAAACTTCCTCTTTTGCTGCG
>JAOTAY010000190.1:37426406-37436717 GCA_025629805.1 Erythroxylum baracoense | reverse complement strand
TATATTTTGTGTAAAGTAATATATATTTTAAATTTAATTAGTTAGTGAATTATGTAAATAAATCAATTTGTAAAAAGAACATAAAAGGAATATGTTAAAAAGTAATTGGATAAAGTTGTCTTTTTATACTTTTGGTGTAATGAATAGTAACATACCAAATTTAGTGTGTTACTATTCATTGCACCATTTTAGTATGAAGATTTGGTGTCTTCCTTAGAGTGGATTAATTTGGTGTTTTGGTGCCTTGGTTGGAGATGGCCTAAGACAGAACATCATACTTTGCTTTGTTGAGTCCCCGTGTAGTTTGTACACGTTTCTCAATTCAATCTTTTTTTTTTGTCTACGAAGGTTTTTTAAAATGTCTCAATTATAAGAAGGCGTGTTTAACCCATCCACATTCAAACTAATCTCTGCTCGTACCGGATTAGCCCGTAAGGGTTAAAGTATTGGCAAAACAGGTTTCTCTATTTCCAAGACTCGAACTTGAGATCTTTAGTTAAGAGATGAGAATGCTGAACCACTCACACCAACCGTATTTGGTTATCCTCAATTCAATCTTAACTCGTCTAATCTTTTCTTTTCAAATTTTTAATTTAATAATTTTATTAATTAATCGGCTAATTTTTATTAATTAATGAATTTTTATAAAGTATAATAAATCAATTAATTTTCATTTAATAATCTTTTTTTTCAATTAAACTTTAAATTTTTCGATAAGTAAAGACAATCTCTTTCAATTATATTTTAAATTCTTTAATTTATTCAATCTTTAGCCAATTTTATAACAGTTTAATACTAATTAAACCTTCCATAACCTCAATTGTAATTCTTTTTAAAAAATTCTCTCTAACAAGAAACAAGTCATCACACCATGTACATAATAAATAAAATTACAAAAAGAATTATATAGCCAACAAAAGTAATAAGTTTTATAATAGCTCAAATCATCAAGAGATTACAATTATTCTCATATATGAAAAAAAAAGAAATAATGTAGTTGTTACCCTTTAAGTTTATTTTTTATGCTCTTAATCACCATTCATAATAGCCACATCCCTGCAAAGTATGATATAGAGAGATTCAATAGTATTCGACACATTTCCTTGTTTAGTAGAAAGAATGTTCCGAAACATCCTACAAAGTAATGGAATCCAGTTAAACACTCACATGATGACCAATATTTGTGCAGCGAAAGAGAAAGAGTACACACCTTGAATCAATCATAGTTACTTTGTGTAGTCGAGTAACGCAAGTGTCTCCATGTATTCAAATGTACGGAGGGAGGAGCTTAAAGAACCAAGGGAATGAGAAGAGACTGGTTTCTCATTACCAATATCAAAGACCAGAAGCTCATTACGTTTTAACACAAGAAGTTGGTTATTTTTGGTCAATCTTAATGTCGGGTAACTTAGTCTTAAAGCCCCTAAATCAAGTCGGAACATTTTGGTCCAAGAACTTGATACACCATACTGTTTCATAACCCATATGTCCCAAAGTTTAGAGTCCCAATGACCATATAAACACGCAAGAGATTCTCCTAGTGTCACCACCTTGGAAAACTTGTCGGAAAGAGATGCATGAAATGGTAAGTCCATGTCTCCGAAAACCTCGCTACTCACATCAAACACGATAACCAAACAACGGGTTGTCACATCATGAACACCAACCCAGTGCAAAGCTCCTTTTACCAGTGCAGGTTGATGATGCTGCATGTCGCCCGCGGGAGAACTGCTAATCTTCCTCCACTCCTTCTTGCTCAGCTCGTAAACCTTGGCTTTTCTAACATCAAAACATGTTTGTTCGATAAAGACCAACTTGTAACCATGAGAGACATAATCGTAGCACAGCCCCACGTATTCACTTCCTACACTTCTGGTAGCAGGAAGTGGGATCTCTAAAGCTTTCATTAAACTAGGGTTCCACAATACGCATGTTCCTGCGGTATGTATGCACAACAGCCCATGACAGAAATCTTCTGCTTTTTTCTCATACTCAATTGTGGGTGGTGGCATGAAACACATCTCTTCAATATCTACTACGAAATCATTACATTCATCGTACTTCCTATGCAAAAGCCGAACATCGAAATCATCCCCATCACGAACATGATCTATAGTAATCAACGAGGGATTTTCCTTGCTTCTATTGATTCCACTCCTGGTGTGCTTGGAAACAAAACTAGAGCTACGAATCAAAGTGCAATATGATTTGGAAACACACATGAACCTTACAAGTGATTTGACTGGCAACTTTAACATGATTTCCTCCGCGATTTCGTCGGCTACGTACTGAATTCTGCTGTCCAGAGGACCCATGACTTTGAGTAGGGTAGAGAGAGAACGAGATCAAGGTTTGAGATTGATTTCACTAATTAGGTCCGCCTAGATATAGGAAGCTTACCCTTCACATATACTTATATGGAAGGCAGATCTATACAATCTTTAAATCAGGTATTGATGAAAGTTAAAAGGAATATTATAAACCCTAATACATTAGGGTTTGCGCTGAGTTCATGGTTCGGCCAAAACACCTAACCCTACACCTTTTGTGATGTCTAATAGCTTATTACAGTAATGTTCAAGTACTTTAATATATCTAAATAAATCAAAAACATTGTTAGGGAGCTTGGAAGCAATTGGATCATGATGACAATTTTTAACTCATGAGCCTAAATTTAGTTGTTTTCAATAAGTTAAGCTCAGAGTTAAATTGACTCAAAACTCAATTATTCTAAGTAAAGCAATATTATTATACTTAAAAGAGTTAGCCCTCGGGTAAGCTTATGCATACCTGAACAACTCAAGTCTGGATTCAATTAAAAAAATTGTCATTTTATATTTAAATTTTTAAAAAATTATTTTGAAATAATTGACGGGGACCGGCCCACGGGCTAGGCAATTGCCATCCCTAAATTGGGTGGATTAGTTATGTGAAACTTTATACGACACATTTAATAATAGTGTAACAGCTAGAGAGTCAGGGATTTCTGCAAATATCTATCATTAAAATTTATGCAATGTTTATCTTTAAAACTAATGTATTTAAATTTAATTAAGTCCTTTGTTACTATTTCTTAGAGAAGCATACCAACTAAAACACATCTTTGCTCTAATTTTATATCGCATAGAAATTACTTATCTAATATAATAGCATATCATTTTTTATTAATGCTATATAATAATTATGGACTGTATATATTAGACTACAATATTCAGATAAAATATGATTTTAAAACACAAGAGTACTTTATTTAGTAATTATTTAGGTTTTATAAATATATAAAATTATGTTCAAAATAAAATAAATATTAAGTTGTATTAATAAACTGATAAATATTAAGATAAATTATATATATAGTTGCTTTATTATGATAAAAAATTGAGATAAAGAAATAAGATTCGGATGGACGTATAGTTTTAATTTGAGTTAACTTTTTATATGAAAGGAACAAAGTTAAAAGTTAATTATGCATATAAGTGTGTTTAATAATCAACATTAATGAAGATATATTTTCAATGTTTTTAAAACTATAATAGAAGTTAGACCAGTAAGAGGTTTAAGATTTAAAAGATTCGAAGGTACGTTATAAAATTTGTTAAAAATTAAATAAAATTAAAGAATTTGACACATGATTAAAAGAGATTGTCCTTATTGGGCCTAGCAAAATTTCGTCTGAACCGATAACCGACCTTATTCTATTAAAAAAAAGGTATAGGTTAGAATTTTTTGACCAAATTTAAACCGAGTTAACCGATTTTTGTCCAAATTAAAATTAAATCTGAATCTAGGTTGACCTAATCAGACAAAATGTCCAAATTTTTAAAATTAGTCAGCACCGAACATTTAAAGCCGATTAAAATATGTTATTTCTTGCATGTTTTATTTGGTTTGAATTTGTAGTATGAACAATGTGGTTTACTGATTTTGGATTTGGTGTATTGTTTATGCCTTTGTGACTTTTTGCTATAATTTTGTTAGAGACTTTGAATTTGGTGGTTGTATTTTTGTTTTTTTGAATTTGGTTGTAGACTTACCATTTGTTTGGTTTGAATTTCAACTAAACAACCATAATTTAGCTTTCCTTGCTATAGTTTTGTATTGGTTTTATAGAGAAAAAAAAGATGATGCAATTTAATAGCCCTTTGCTATTAGTTAAAATTTGACAAATTGGTTTTGAATCGGGTTAGATGTTTTTCAATCCAGTTCGGTTCCGGGTTATCTTGGTAAAAAAAATTTATTTCAAACTAGTTTAAAGTCATGAAATTTTTACCTTTATCCGAATTATCTAGAACCAGTTTGGTTTGAAACTGATTTTTTGCCAACCCTAGTCTTTATCTATCAAAAATTTAAAATTCAACTTAAAAAAGAAGTTGTCAAATAAAAATTAATGTATTTATTTTGGATTCTAACAACTTATTAATTTACAAAAATTGACTGATTAATTAATAAATTATTCAGTTTTTAACAACAAAAATTATTAAAGTAAATCGAACTGAGAAGTTTGAAACTGAATTGAAAAATTGAACAGTTCAAAATTTTTATGGTTAGACTGACTAAACCGATTGAATTTTTTAATTATTGCATATTTTAATACATATTATTATAACTCTTAATACCAAACGCTTTTTTTATATTTGCTTTTTTTATAATTCTAACATTAACCTCGTTTATAATTAAAAAACTTGGACCAACCGAATCTACTAATTTTTGTGATATCTAACAGTTAATTATAGTAAGTATCAAGAACTTAACCATAATATATGTGAATAAACTTAAGAACATTGCTAGAGAGCCAGCAGGCAATTTTGACATGACTCATGAGCCATGCTTAACTAGTTAAACGAACCATTTAACAATCTTCGGTCCCAGGCGTCAGTGCGCTCGTGGAGTTCATTATTGTCACCTAACTTGTGTCCCTAATAATTACAACTCACTGGAGCATAAAGACACGCATAACGATAATAGGAAGCTACGAGGACTTGAAACTCCACCACGAGAAAAACGTTTCCAACGAGGCTACCAGTTTGGTTTCCACTGATTTTGACTACTCCAGATTTAGATATCAGCTTCTTGATTATACAAGCCATTCGGTTTCAGAAATTTCTTGGAACGCTAACAAGTAGCAACCTTCTAAACAAGGAAATTAAAGAACAATAATCGCACATCTATAACGTGACTAATTTAGTTTACCACTTGTTGTTGACCAAACAAAAGAGTACATAATTAGGTGAAATCAATGGAAGCTGATAAGATATGGGACCGTGTAACTTTGGGTGGCTTTATGAAATGTCAAAAAGCAGGAATCTCCAAGGAAGATGGTCCCCTGGTTTAGACTTCTATGTACAAACAATAAGTCGGTCCTTTTCATACTGGTTACTCTTGCTACATCAAACACCAGGCAAGCTCACACCTCTCAGAAAACGATCCTTGGGAAAGTCAAAGCAGGCATAACGGAGCAATTGTGGAACTCACCCAGCTACTGAGATTAGGAAAGATGTCGATCTTAATAAATCAGAACATGCCAATTGCTCAGAGTAGACCCAACATATTTTGGGATTTCGCCATCATATGTTCCTGCCAACAGAATGAACAAAAGATCTGTAAAAGGGCAGTATTTAATGTGGCAGGAGCTATCGACCGGCATGACAGCGGAAAAAAAGATGAGGGGCTTTATTTTTGTAAGGAGAAAGGCGCCGGCTGACCCTTAGCTTAATAGTACCTTTTCAGAAAATATCTTAGAAAGGAAATTTTAAAAGTACACGAGAATATATATATATATATATATTAAAATAATAATATTTAAAAATAAAAATAATATTATTGATATCATTTTGATTTTGATTTAGATTTAATCAAAGTCAAAATCTTATAGCCCAACCTAACCATTGCTTTTCTTGCCCCATCTTTCTGAGTTACCAAGATAACAAGCAGCCTCTCAACAGTGGCTGTGGTAATGAGACCTTTTAAGACAATAGGTACAGAAGGGACTCACCAATTGGACCACTTTCTGGGTAAAAAGTAGTTATGCCACTTCACTATCAACAGAAAAGATTAGAGCAGGTAAGGTGCTATACCAATACTATTGAAGTTAATTGGCAAGAGAGGAGACAAAGTGCAAGTTGGGCGTGCAAGTGGCAATAAAGCAGAAAAGCATATAGCAATAGAAAGTGTTGTGTGCGTAAAGGCTAGTGTGACTGCTTCGCTGAAAATTGTTGCCCTGTGCTGCTTCTGTACTCCATTTAATTGAATCCACATGTTTCCACAATGCCACAAATCTAATCATCATCCCACTCTCTCCAAAATTCTTGCAATAAAGTCAAATTTAGAGATATTTAATAGTACATAATTTTATCCTTATAAAATAAATAGATTATTTTTTATAGACCCACGTATAAATATGACAATAAAAAAAGAAAACATGCAAAAGAATAACCATATAAAACTGATATGTTAAAAAAAGAGTACGTAAATAAAATTAAAATAATTGAATAAATAAATAGAATAAAATAGAATAAAAGAAAAGGTTGATGTATCAAGTTAAAAAAATTTAATGGACTTATCTTATACTGTTAGAAGCGTAAAGTTAGTAAGTAAAGCATCACGAAAATTAGATAAGCAAAATATAAAAATGTACCTAATAAATATATTCTTACGTAAAAGCCAAAGATATGCTGCTTGTTTTACCTTGTATCAATGCAGAATTAACGTGAAAAAGAGTAAACACATACTTACTTGAGACGACGACTGTGTGACACATTTAACACCCAAAAAATTCCTAAAGTGCATGTTTCTATTCGTATAACTCGAACCACAAATCTAATGTTAGGACAAAATCTTGATGGCTTACTGGAAAACACCCAACAAAGATAAGTCTCTCATGGAGTACATTGAAGGGTCTGCATCAAGATTTTTAGTTAAGTGTAGCAGATGTCATCCTTAACGTTTCTTATCAAACATAATTATCACTATAAAAGTTTTTTAATTACGATGATTGTGATAGATCATAGAAGTAAAGATATGAGCAATTATGAAAAACCGGTTTGAAAATCAAACGGAAAGTCAATAAAATAAGAAATTTAAGATTTAAAAAGTTTTAATTGATATTAAATCATCATAAAATTAATTATTGACCTTACTTAATTAAAAAAATATTAAATAAAAATTGATTGATTTATTTTAATTTATAAGAATTTATTAATTAATAAAAATTGACTAATTAATTAAAAAATTCATTAGTTTTTAATAACAAGAGTCACTAAAATAAATCAAATGTGAAGGTTGAAAATTGAATTGAAAAGTTAGAAGGTTCAAAATTTTTACAGTTAAACCGGTTGAAATAGTAAAATTTTTTAATCAATTCACAATTACAATATAATATGTAGAATTACCGTAATGAACAATAATTTAAAAAATATGCCAAAATAAATTTGTATCTATCTTGTTCAAATGTTTTTCCCTTTATTATTCAAAATTATTACATATTTTTCCCTCAAAAATGAAAATGCCAATATTAGAGCAACTGGTCATATAGATATAATTGAGAAGGCTATCATGTTATGTTCTGTTGCCATTGTCTTCTTTCATCAGTATTTTCGTTTATTTTAGCATTAATTACACTAAATTCTTTAGAATTTTTTAGTTTTTAATTTTTTAAAATTATTATTTACTTCTAAAATCATATTTCTATATTACTCATATTCCTAACGATATTCTTTATTAGAGAATAATAAAAAGTTGTATTAGTTGTATTACATAACTAAATCAAATCCTTAAATTTGTAACATGTTAAAAAGTATTGCTTAAAACTAATATAATGCAACGATTTTTAAAGCATGGCCTTTGGTAATATTAATAGGCAACGATAATAGTAATTTGTTTTCATATATTTAAAAAGGAAATAAAATTAAAATGTTGTTGCTATAAAATTTTATATAAGCAACAATTAAATCGGTTGCGACTTTAAATAATAATTAAGGATGACAATGAATAGCCTCGAACTCAGATAAAAGGTGATGGCATTGTGAGTTGATCCCTATTGGTTTGTAACTTTTCCTCAAGTACTTCAATACTTTTTCATCATCGCTTTGATTCCACCCTATTTTTTCCTTTAATGCCAAATTTTCCTTCGTTCTTATTATTAATTGTTCTTTTTCTTCCTTTATTTTATGCACTAAGATGAACTGAGATCCGTATTGCAAGTAGTTTGCTGATTAATTAGCTATATATGTCACACATAATGTGCCTTTTAGATGGAATGCAAGTTTTTTATGTATGGCAAATTTTATTTCCTATGTAAGGGCAGTAATCTAATCAAAACCAAAAAACTGTAAGCGAGACTTTGAATCTTGAGACTATTCTTCTTTGGCTTCTAAATTTTAAGTGTTTTCATTCATCAGCGTAAGACCCCTTTTCTAATGTAATCATTGTCCAAACTCTAAATTTCTGAAAGTCTTAATTTTGTCTCCTTGTCTTTGCTTTTTTTGAATTGGAGTTCCAACTTTCTTATATGCAGCATCGTAATTTCCTCTTTCTCTTTCCTTTTCTTTCCTTATCCATTTTTCTTTATCCTTTTTCTCATGTTAGAGTAAAACTTATTAGATCATAATGATTATAGCTATCATAAACTAAAAGATTTCAGAACTGCTTTTCCTAGGGTTTGATTAATTGTGACAAAACTCTTTTGTTTTTCTTCATTTATATCTTGAAACATATATGGAAATTATATAGAAGTTATTATTCATTTCTGTATACAATGAGTTATGAATTTGCCTTACTTCAATGTTTACCCATATATATGTTAGAGTAGTGCTCTAAAGGCAATCATTTTTAGCACTTTTGTGTTGACTTTGTTTTGCTTAATAAAGCAAAAGACATTTTCATTAATTTGATATTTGTTTATATATGAATTGATATTGATCTTAAATTGAATTAATGAAGTCTATGATATAAAACATAACATAAAGGAAATCATAATGAGATCATACGAGATTCCTATCATATGCAATTATGTTAGTATCTAAATAATTCATAGTCATAGGATTAATAAGATAGGATATTATTAATCCAGACAGACTAGCACATGTTATACTTATTGATTTGATTAAGCAGTGGATCTCACAAATTGTAAGCATGAGATGTTTAGAGTTAACATGTTGATGCTTACTAAAGGTAGTCAGTACATCGGATGACCTGCTATGAGATTATCATATGGATGATGTATCGAATGTCAATGATTAAACTCATCATAGCAATGGTGCAAATATCCTTAGATTTGAGGTACTCAAAGATATCTTGAATACTAATCCTGTGCTTTGACAATATTCCTTGTTACCTTAAGGAGAGGTCGCTCTTAGGATGATGATTGGGTACAGCTATTGGTATTCGAAGGTAATTGGGTAGGTAATAAAGGATTCACCACTTCTGATAGAAGGAGAGGATACCCACAACCTCTTATTAGGATCATTACTCAGGAGTCTCTGGCCAAAGCAGTTATGTGAAGAGAGTCTTCAATGACATATAGAGTAATGAGATCCCAAGACAAGAACTAACATCACTTGAACTAGAAGTGACGTAGTTAGTATAGTGGAAGTTGACATATAGCTCATACTCCAAACCACGTGGGGTATAGTATAGTGAAAGGATGAATTGCACTGTAATTGTTTATGGAAAGATTCATAAGTCAAAAAATTAACTATCGAAGAATTCGTGTGTTCATCTACTTATATTATGAAAAATTGGCATCATGAAACCGTTCATTATTTGCTTGAATTTTATGCACATGATTCTTAAGCTCCTGATTATTTTAAGCACTTGAATTACAACTTAAGGATCATGTGCATAAAAGATCAGATGAAAAACATTATGTGTATGACTAATTTTAAGTAGGCCACGATCGTCGCTCATTGGTCGTGATAGAGGGCACGAATGACTACATAAGTGAGTTCTTTACTTATGTATACAAGGTCTTACTACTTCTTACACATTTAAGTGAGAGCATAAGGGCTCTAGAAGAGTGCTAGAGTGAGAGAGAGGTATCAAGAGTCTTGCTCTTGCAATTTATACAATTGTTGCATGAATCAAAGTGCATGAAATAAGAGTCTTGATCTATCTTCTATCATTTTGAGCATATACTATAACTCATCTAGTTTGGTGCTCAAATCACCCTTATACATTGTTTCTTCTTGATCTTTACGTGTTTTTAGGTGATCAAGAAAGGGTTTGGTGTATGCAATATCCCAAACAAGGAGAAGAAATAAGAAAGGAGGAGAAACAAAAGGTAAAAATGTTTTATATTTCATGTTCTTTACATAT
>JAOTAY010000190.1:37408594-37426306 GCA_025629805.1 Erythroxylum baracoense | reverse complement strand
CTTTGACTAAACTGATTTCCTAAAAGAGATATGATTCTCATGTACTTGCCTATGGTATTAGATATAAAGGCGGTTGGCTTTAGTGTAAGTGGGGTTGTTATAGAAGTGCTCTGTGTTAGAGTAGTGCTCTAAAGGCAATCATCTTTAGCTCTTTTGTATAAACTTTATTTTGATTGATAAAGAGAAAGCATTTTTCATTGATTTGATATTCATTTATATATGAACTGATATTGGTCTTAAATCGAATTAATGAAGTCCATGATACAAAAAATAGCACGAAGGAAATCATGATGAGATCATAATAATGAGATTTCTATGATGTACAATTATATTAGTATCTAAATAATCCCTAATCATAGGATTAATAAGACAGGAAGTTATTAATCCAAACAAACTAGCACATATTATACTCCTTGATTTGATCAAGCAATAGATCTCACAAATTGCAAGAATAATTTACTTAGAGTTAACATGTGGATGCTTACGAAGAGTAGTAAGTATATTAGATGACCGACCATGAGATTATCATATGGATGATCTATCAAATGTCAATGATTAATCTCATCATAGCAATGGTGTAAATATCTTTAGACTTGAGGTACTTAAGGATATCTTGGATATGAATCCTGTGCTTTGACATCATTCCTTGTTACATCAAGACTAGGTCACTCTTAAGGTGGTGATTGGGTACAACTATTTGTATTTGAAGGTAACTGGATAGCCAATAAAGGATTCACCACTCCTGATAGAAGGAAATGATACCCAAGGCCTCTTCTTAGGATCATTACTTAGGAGTCTCTAGCCAGAGCAATTATGAGTCATAAAGAGAGTCTTCAGTGACACATAGAGTAATGAGATCCCAAGATAAGAACTAATATCACTTAGACTAGATGTGACGTAGTCTGTCTAGTGGAAGTTGACACATAGCCCATACTCTGAACCAAGTGGGGTATAATATGGTGAAAGGATGAATTGCATAGTAATTGTCTATGGAAAGATTCATAAGTTGGATAATTAACTATCAAAGAGTTTGTGTGTTAATCCACTTATATTCCGGTAAATGGACATCATGAAACCTTCATAATTTGATTAAATTAAGAGTTAATTCAAGTGCTTAAAATAATCAGGAACCTAAAGTTCACATGCATAAAAGATCGGATGAAAAGCATAGTGTGTATGGATAAATTTAAGCAGGCTATAATCATGGTCGAAGGAAAACCCAGGCCACGATCGTGGCCTTACTGGCCACAATCGTGACAGAGGACACATAATGATACATTAGTGTGTTCTTCACTTATGTACAGAAGGTTTTACCACTTCTTACACACTCAAATGAGAGATAAGGGCTCTAGAAGAGTTCTAGAGTGAGAGAGGGGTATCAAGAACCATGTTCTTGCAATTTATACAATTGTTGCTTGAATCAAAGTGCATGCAACAAGATTCTTGATTTATCTTCCATCATTTTAAGCATCTACTAGAACTCATCTAGTTTGGTGCTCAAATCATCCTTATACATTGTTTCTTCATCTTCTTTGCACGTTTTTGGGTGATCAAGGAGGGGTTTGGAGTTTGCAACAACCCAAACAAGGAGAAGAAACAAGAAAGGAGGAGAAACAAAAGGTAAAAGTTTTATATTTCATGTTCTTTTACGTATCCATGCATATATGTATGATTCTGTATTTTTCGGGTTATCATGGTGTCAGAATCTAGATTCTAACATTTTCGCTGCACTCTCATGCATGTGATGCATGCATCCATGACATCTCCAACAGTGGTATCAAAGCAAGTTTATGCATGTAATAGATGATGTATTGAACATGTGCAAGGTGTTTGCTGTGTTGTGACTGACATGCATATTGCTTTGGACTGATTCTTGTATATTGTAATTTTTTTTCTGATTTTCTTTTGTAGAAATATTTATAAGATGTTATTTCATGTTTTTGTCCAAAGAAATTGCAATTGAATGTCATTAGCTATTTTATTTCGAATTAATATCTAGACTGTTCATATGTTGGTTTCTTGGAATTTCTGAAAAACTGAATGCATATGCTGATTTTGAAAATTTCATAATAATTGTAGAAATTTTTCTAATTTTCTTTCATAGCAATGTTTATAAAGTGTTATGTTATGTTTCTATAAAAGAAAATGCAATTGAATGTCATTTGCTATTTTATTACAAATTTAGTTTCAGCCTCATGCATGTATAAAGTTCTGGAAATTATGGAAATGTGATGAACATGCATGCTTATAAATTCCATATTAATTTTTATAAATTTTTTTAATAAATTTTAAGCATGCACATGAAAGATGAGATGTTTCCACGTGTATGAGATGTATGAAACTTGTTGTCAAAGTGATTATCTTATGCATGCATGATGTAATGTTTGACTAGTGTTAGAAGTAATATGACAAGTGTCATACACATGTGATGTGCTAGCTAATTCCTATTTTTTAATAAATAATTCCTAAGAATTAGGCTCTGAAATTTTTTATTAGACACATTTAGAATGTGTATAAGACTCTAGAATTTTTCCAGAATTAATTAAATTTGATTTAATTATTAAATCAAGTAAAAGTCAACGTTGGCCAACTTTTTGAAAGTTGATGGAGTTGAATTACTTAACGACTTATAGTATATGTATTTCAGTTATAAGACCTTAATAAAGTTCTTATGTGATAAGAAATGTATTATTTTGATGATAATAGCATGCTTAATGAATGTGCTTGAAATTGGGGTTTTAGAAATTTTCCGAACATCGAATCAGTCCCTTTAGTATTTAGTAGGTTAACTTATTTATCTTGACAATTTTGGTCGTCAAGATAATTTGGCTTGTACTGAAATTGTTTAGATAAATTTGAGATAACCTAGGGATATTATAGATGACTAATTGATGTACAATAATTTTGGAAACCCTAGGGATTAATTTAGAATTAATCCAATTAGAGCATAACATTTCTAGTGTGACTAGAAAAAGGCCATATATACAAGGATTAAAGTGTTTAATTTGGACATCAAAATAATTAATTTTAGGATTCCTAACCGAATTACATTCATAATTCAGATTAGGCAAGACTACCATTAGTACCCGATTAGGTTCAAAAGTTAAATCAAATCACAAACTTTGGATACATAGTCAAGTCACAACCTAAATTAAGCCTCCTTTATGTGATACATGCATTAGATGCATTTTAAAGGTAATTATGGACATAGGTTCAATTCAATTGAGTTGTCTATAATCTAAATTTATATGTGTGATATACATATTCAAGATCATCCAAGTATTGATGAGACCAAAGAACAAATCCCTCAACTGAATATTAGGACTTACGCCTTCCATTAATATGGCAAGAACCAGAGTTCTTTTAGAGTTGGGTTGTTGGGCAAACCAAAGCCTGCTCGACACGAATTTGTTCAAACTATGGAAATTAGATTTCTGGATTAATAGATTGGTCCTAACTGGAATTGTTGATTTGTTGGGCAAACCCAAGGTAAACGTGGATAGAGACGAAGTTGGGTTATATACATAAGATGTATACAAATCAAGAGTTGGTAACCCAATGGGTGTGCTAAATTAACAGTTGACGACATAAGCCAATTGACCTAAGGTGGCTTGTTGGGCAAACCCGAGGTCATTCTTGGTGATATTGGATATCGACTCATTAAGAAAATTATAAGTTTTCTCGAATTTATAGTGAGGGCTATGGATTTGAATAATAATAATGGGACTTATAATGCATGTGATTAAAGTCCTCATCGATATGCATTAATGTACATTCTAATACTTTCTCTCGTTCTTATAGGTTATTGAATCTCACGATGTCTTCTATTGTGAACCTACGCTCCCTATCAGATTCCAACAAACTCACGGGATCAAACTTCTTGGATTAGCTACAGAATTTGAAAATTGTTCTCAAAGCCAAAAAACTAGGATATGTCATAGATGAACCATCTCCTGATCCCCCTGCTGTCGATATATCTGATGAAGATCAGATAGCTTACAAATAAAATTTGATTCTTGTGTACTTGCCTATGGTATTAGATACAAAGGCAATTGACTTTAGTGCAAGTGGGAGACTGTTAAAGTAGTACTCTAAAGGCAATCACCTTTAGCACTTTTGTGCTGACTTTGTTTTACTTAATAAAGCTAAAGGCATTTTTCATTAATTTGATATTCGTTTATATATGAATTGATATTGATTTTAAATCAAATTAAGGAAGTCCATTATACAAAACATAGCATGAAAGAAATCATGATGAGATCAAGATAATGAGATTCCTATAATATACAATTATGTTAGTATCTAAATAATCCCTAGTCATATAATTAATAAGACAGGACATTATTAATCCAGATAGACTGGCATATGTTATACTCATTGATTTGATTAAGCAGTGGATCTCACAAACTGTAAGCATGAGATGTTTAGAGTTAACATGTGGATGCTTACTAAGGGGAGTAAGTACATCAGATGACCTGCTATGAGATTATCATATGAATGATCTATCGAATGTTAATGATTAATCTCTTCATAACAATGATGCAAATATCGTTAGACTTAAGGTACTCAAGGATATTTTGAATACTAATCCTGTGTTTTGACTTCATTCCTTGTTACCTCAAGACGAGGTCGCTCTTAGGGTAATGATTGGGTACAACCTTTAGTATTCAAAGGTAATTGGGTAGCTAATAAAGATTCACCACTCTTGATAGAAAGAGAGGATACACACGGTCTCTTGTCAGGGTCATTACTTAGGAGTATCTGGCCAAAGCAGTTATGTGTCAGGAAGAGAGTCTTCAATGACACATAGAGTAATGAGATCCCAGGACAAGAACTAACATCACTTGGACCAGAGGTGGCATAGTCAGTCTAATGGGAGTTGACACATAACTCATATTCCAAACTAAGTGGGGTATAGTATGGTGAAAGGATGAATTGCACGGTAATTATCTATGAAAAGGTTCATAAATCAGAGAATTAACTATCAAAGAGTTTATGTGTTAATCCACTTATATTCTGAGAAATTGGCATCATGAAACCCTTCATGATTTGCTTGAATTAAGAGTTAATTCAAGTATCTAAAATAACCGGAAACCTAAGGGTCACGCGCATAAAAGATTGAATGAAAAATATTATGTGTATGACTAATTTTAAGTAGGCTACGATCGTGGCTCATAGGCCATAGTTATGGCCGAAGGCGAGCCTATTTTTTAAGTAAGTCATGATCGTGACAGAGGGCACGAATGAGGACATAAGTGAGTTCTTCACTTATGTACATAAGGTCTTACCACTTCTTACACACTTATGTGAGAGCATAAGGGATCTAGAAGAGTTCTAGAGTGAGAGAGAGATTTTAAAAGTCTTATTCTTGCAATTTATGCAATTATTGCATGAATCAAAGTGCATGCAACAAGAGTCTTAATCTATCTTCTATCATTTTGAGCATCTACTAGAACTCATCTAGTTTTGTGCTCAAATAACCCTTATACATTGTTTCTTTTTTATCTTTCCGTGTTTTTGGGTGATCAAGGAAGAGTTTGGTGTTTGCAATAACCCAAATAAGAAGAAGAAACAAGAAACGAGGATAAACAAAAGGTAAAAATGTTTTATATTTCATGTTCTTTACATATCCATGCATGCATGTATGATTATGTGTTTTTTGGATTGTCATGGTGCCAGAATCTATATTCCGATACTTTTGTTGCATTCTCATGCATGTGATGCATGCATCCATGGCAAAGCCAACAATATACATCTATTATGGATCAATTTTTTAATACCAATGGCTGGGCTAGTCATCTATGTTCCTGCAGAAATTCTAATCCAAAAACAATTGTTTTACGTAAAAAGGTTTTAAAGGTAAAATTCCCGTTTGATGATATTTCTCCATGTTACCTCCATTGTGTGACATATGATCGAAAAGAAGACTTCTTCTTGTTCTTCTAATTCCTCTTTTTGAAGTGCAAATTAGTATAAGGATGCATTTATCTTGTTTCTAATTTTGATCTCTTTATTCAACTACATATGACAGTGTTTAGTACTTGTTATGCTGTAAACTTGTCTAGGAAAATTCCTTTTAGTCCAAAATATGCTTTTTTTTACATGTGCCCTAGAATTTGTTTTTAATTAAGGGATGGTTTGTCTTACATTTTGCACACTTTTAGTCCATTCTTTTGAAGTTTAGGGACCAACATTAGTGGCAAATGGTTGCTAAACTAGTCAATTATGCAACTAGAGAGAAACTTGATTAAGTAGATTGGATAAAGAATATTTGTACTTGTGAATCAATTCGATGGGATGTGAGATAACATTTCCCATCCATTAACAAGAATAGGATCGATGACATACTATTGTTACATGTATTTCAACTTATTCTTATATTTTAATAATTTTCATCCAAGTATGAAATACTTGTGTAAATGCGTTTTGCCTTCTAATAATGAATTTTTTTTGTTTCTCATCAAGTTAGACATAAAGCCTTTTCCTATAATGCTTTATTTCTCTGATGTGTAGGTAAGTTAAAGATGTAGTAAAAGCTATTAAAAGTGTCTAAGGACTAAGAATTTTAATACTCAACTGTATGTCGTGATACTAAGTTGATTGTTATACTGTATATGATAAACTTAGTTATTATAATGTTGAATTTTTTTCCCATAAAACATGAATTTAAAGTGATCGTCCTTCTCTCACATCTTCCTTAAGTCATCTCTACATTATACATGTCTTGTTGTTAAGTGTGAACTTTCTTTTCCAACATGTAGTTATTGGAGATGCTAATGAACAATATTGGTGAATGTGTTCGTCAATAAGTGATTGATATAGAGGCTCTACCCGTTCTTGTGAAGATAATAAAGAAAAAGGTGGGAACATTTCCCTATTAAAAATTTTTGGAGTCTTTATAGGTCTCACCTTATTAAAATATTATTGTACTTCTTTCTTTTTTTCTTTTAAACTTCAAGACAAACTTGCCAATACGAGAAAGTATATTTCTTCTTTTAGATGCCATACAAACATTTGTGGGAGGTGCCACTGGAAATTTTCCTCAATATTACTCTACATATTCTGAATTGGTGGTATTTTCTTTGGTGTCATAATCCAAAGTGCTAGCGTGAAGATTGTCAAGAAAGATACTCTTTTGCTTCCATCTTTTAAGTAGAAAAAATTTGCAATTATCTTACATCATAAAAAGGTTTTAAATGCGACAAGATTTCAGGAGACTTTTATGTCTTGAGCAAGTTATTCATAGTTAAATCATACTATTATTAGTTCGTTCCCTTTATTTTCTTGAAACTTACAAGGTTTTATGTGTATTTGTCATTGTCACAAGTTTGTAAGATATAAATGATCATAGTGTTGTGCCTTTGTCCTGGGACAGGGATGAAAAGTTAGTCTTTGGTGCAATTGAATTAATCAAACATCTATAAACTTTAGATAAGACACGAGACACCCTTTGCTGTTAGGTTGACATCTGTTGATAGGTCAGTAATGTCAAATGGTATTACTTCAATAGCAAATCATTTTCATCTTTATAATCATGAAGAAACAAATGAAGAGGAGGAGACTAATGAGCGATTCTTCCTAAGGTATGTCTCTTATGGAACTCGACTGGGCTGAGTTTTTTTTTTATGTTGATAGCATTTCATCCAATATGTTTCATGTTTACTTTTGTAACACAAAATCAACTTATGAAACTTTTGCAGGCTCATCAGGATCATCTTCATTGAATACTCGTATAAGTTTGATTATAATTTTATCCCCTGTTAAATGAAGCCTCCCGAAATTGGATTTATTTATTTATTCCTTTTCTGCATGCAGAAGAAGAAGATTTACATTTAGAAAACAATCAACACAAGGTTACTTTACCCCTTTTTACTGCTCATGATAGATTAAAGTTTGATTTTAATTTTATCCCCTGTTAAATGCATCACTAGATAACATTGACCTACTAGCAGTAGATTTGTTGATGTGTATGCACTGAATTTTGACGGCAGGTTCGTTCGTTCCATGAGAATGTTCAATTGAGTCTAAATACTAAATTTCTAGTTCATTTAGTCACTCTTATCAATACTATAAAGGTGATGGATGGTATCTACTGACTAATCTTTTCATTCCTCAGATTATGAGCAAATTTAGATGAGATTATGGTTTTGAAGTTCTTGTGAACAACATAAACCGAAAAGTTGTATAACAGAAGATCACGAGCTTTGATGAGATCATTTATTTGTCTTGATTAAATTGAGGAAACAAAAATAGTTAGTATTTTATTCTTGAGATATATCAACTTGTTTATAAGCATAGTAGTTTTACAATTTTAATCTACTTCTTGTTTCTTTTTATTTTGATTTTTTTCTAGGAAGGTTATGATTAGGAGTTGATAAGGTGGTACTTGGTGAACGATTTTAGAGTGCCCATATATATTTCTTTTGTTTAGTATTTAGATTAATTCACTTATATTCCATATGAAATGAAGAAAGATAATCACTACGACAAAAAAAACTTTAGGCAAAAAAATATTAATAACAATTTAAAATGTGTTGCTAAAAATTAATATAACACAACAGTTTTTAAAGTGTTGCATTTACTGGTATTAAAAGGCAATAATAATAGTAATTTGTATCTACATATAAGAAAATGCAACAAAATTAAAAAATGTTGCAATAAAGTTTTATATATGCAACATTTAGAATTTTTGCTAGAGTTTTAGTTCCCTATTTACTAAAGGGTATTTACTAATATTATATACTTTTATATAGCTATTTACTAATGTATATTCAAAATATAATTTTTTTTCTATTTGCTAATGAGCATTCAAAATATATCTAGAGAAATTAAATTATCCACTAGTTTTTATTGAATAAAAATTAAAACACATGAGTCGTAATTTTTTAGTAGTAGTAGTTTTTTAAAACCTGACCTAAGGCTTTTGGTCAGAACCTGAGCACAATTAAGACTAACCAAACTAGATTAAATATATTATTTATTTTCTTTAAAAATAAAATTAAATTGATATAAATAACAACACATAAGATGTTAGGAGAATACAATTTCTCATACAACAAACGTCAACAGAGAGACATCCACAAATAGAGCCAAAACGACGATGTTGTTACAAACCCCAAAAGGAGAAAAAATGGCATCACAAGGACTTGGATAATAGTGTTTAAGAAAACTAGATGATAACGTAGCAAGTGAAACAAAGCTCTTGGATCAACAAGCACAATTAAACTAAAAGGGGAAAAAGAACCCCTATTTGTGCTTCGAGCTCACTCTTCTTTCCGAACTAAGGTTGGGCGATCAGAGACCGAAGATGATTATCTACTCAACTCACTACCAAGGTGAGAGGTTTCTATATCTTTTCTTCTTCAAGCATCCTTTAAGTGTTGTTCCAATCCACTCATATTGGAACTCAGACATAGGTCTATTTGTGATCGTTTCAGTTAAGGTGATTTTTGTTCGTTCAAAAGATCCTGGAAAAGTGAAAGGGCCACAAATTTACCTAAGTCATTCCTACTTTGTCTCTGTGTCGTGCCCTAGCTCCCCAATTATGCACTTCAAGTCATTATCATTTAAATTTCAGGTTTGATTTGAGTCTTGTTTTTAAACCTTAGCATTTGGGAGAGGTTGGGAGGTTTAGGGAGCAACGATGAATAAGTGAAATTGCGTGGGTTATGAGTGGAGATTAGGTTCTTTTTGTTTCACGAAATGAGCGTACGTTCCCTACTTTTTGTGGTTTCACTTCGCACTTCTTAGTTGAATGCTTTTTTTTGTGCAGTTCTTAAGTTCTTCCTGAGCATGCAAATTGAACGTACTATAAGTATGCTTCATTCTTCTTTATAGAGAAACATATACTTAGTTTGTAGGTGCTTCTTTTAGATATTGTACAATAATCAATTACTATCTACAGACATTGCTCCGGTTGCTGACATGAGTTATCGATGATGCATTTGTGTACTTGGAAATTTGAGCTGTTTGAGATATGCTGTTATTATGAGCTTTTGCAATGCTTTACTGCATTGTTTTTTATTTAATTTTCTTCTTTCAAGTTGCTAGCTTATTCTTCTTTCAAGTAGCCAACATAAACGAACCACTTAGTGATTTTGGTTTTTGTTTTAATTAAAAATTTGTCATGTGCATATCTTAGTGTGTATTTAGATTAAAAACAACCCAATGGATAGAATTTTGAAGGGCTAAGTCCTCTAACTTCTAATTGTATTCCTATAAGATGCATCAACAGTGTAGGTAACTATAAAACATTGAACAATTTTTTATTTGGAATTTTGTTTTTATTTAGAAAAGTCTAGGATTTTTTTGTTCTTTAAAGAAGAAAACTAGTGATTTTTAATGTTTTTCTGATAGAACAGTTGAAAACTGTCTTAGTAAACCATTTTGGAATTGTAAATTATTTTTTGTTTTATAGTTCACAAGGAACAAGTTATGGAAGTTTATATGTGCTTCTCTGACTTTTGGATATTATGCAGGGTTCAATAACCATCACTTATTTTATTAGGCATTAAGGTGCTATAATTATTTGTTATTTTGCCAATGACTTAAGTTTTACTTTTCATTAGAAATTAAATTACATATTACCACGGTCAGTAGGAGCATTAGGTTTACTTATACTCCCCCTACAAATAAGGATAGAAGTTTCCTCTTCATTGATGAACTACGTGGCTGCTTAGTTACACTTTTTGGAGGATGAGCAGCGGGACTTCAAAATCCTGCACTTCACTGACCTAGAAGATTTAATCATATAGTTATGGTTTGTGTGATAACTAATCATGTTTAACATGTTAAGGACTAACAAGTTAACAAGTTCTATAAGTCTCAAAACTTCTTTTCCTCATCCCACCTTAGGTTGAAATCTCTTATAGGAATCGAAGAAAAGCTATTTTAAAAGTCCATGTTTCCAACAGGGAAATTCCTTTAGGTGAAGATGTTAACCTCAGTGATATGGCCTCTATGACAACTGGCTGTACAGGTTATTAGTGACTAGTGGATTCTTTTATTTGTCTTTTTCTCATTGATGTGGGAAACATGATAGCTTTCGATTTTAATAGGACAGATCTTGCAAATCTAGTAAATGAAGCTACTTTACTGGCTGGAAAGAAATACAGAGTTATAGTTAAGAAAATTGATTTCTTTCATTGCTGTGGGAAACATGATATGCAGGGGCGGTCGTCAGAGTTGGTAGATAAAGTATGGTAGTGTATGTTAACATCATTTACTATTATGTGGTTGGGGTGCCTGCAGGGCTCATTCTTGGATATGTTGCTCACCTACAAGTAAAGGTAATATGCTTTGTACTTAGGTTCTTGTCCCTTTTGCCTATTTCTTATATTCTCAAGTCAACTCACAAATCTCAATGATTCTAATCTAGAGTTCTCACAAAATTTTCAATCATTCTACCTTTATGTGGATATCCTAGCCCATAAAACCTTCATAGTCTTGTTTTCACTACGAATGATTGCTTTTAATTTTAATTGTTTATATTGTTCTTTTCCTCTGTAGTTCTACTTATTTTACTTTAATTAGGTGCTACATGGACTTTAAGTGGTTTAGATAGTTGATTTGCGACCAGGATTATAATATGACCTACAATCGTATTATTCATGCAAATGCAATAAAAACCTTAAACAAATTGTGGTAAAAAGTAGCATCGTAGACATATATGAAGTTACTAAAACCATATCTTTGGAATCTCCCAGGTGAGACAACATGAAGTATTTAGGTGATGCAAATTCTTCCTCTTTTCGGATTTTCTAGTCTCTGCTTTCAAAAGTCAAATCTCCACATCCACTGTGTTTTATCTATGAAATTTTTTTGAATTTTAATTTGATGTAATTCTTTTTAATAGGTGTTGAAGTCAAGGCAGGGTAGCCTCTTAAGGTAAAACCTGGAGAAGATACTATTATTCATCTTTCTCACGAAAAAATTGTTATAGATGTACTTATGTTAAGTGTTATGAAAGTAATATCTTTGATAGAATGAGTTAAGTACTTATTTGTCAAGTTTAATGAGAAATTTTATTTTAGGCTGCACTTGGTGAGTCTAAGAAAAATAAAGGAACGAGCTACTAATTATATTGCAACATGTGGTCTATTAGTAAGTTAATGAACCCTTATTTTTCCTCTTTTCTTCTACTTCCCATCCTCAAAAGTTCATACAATGTCCTGAACTAGTTGTGAGTTGATCCCTATTGGTTTCCCATTTTCCTCAGATACTTCAATACTTTTTCTGCGTTACTCTGATTCCACCCTGTTTCGTTTCTTTAGTACCAATTTTTTCCTTCATTCTTGTTTTTAATTTTTCTTTTTCTTTCTTTTTTATGCACTGGGATGAATTGAGATCCTTATTGCAAGTAGCTTACTGATTAATTAGTTATATTCTGCAATTAGTGAGAAACTTGACAAAGTAGATTGGAAAAAGAATATTGGTATCTGTGAATCAATCTAACAGGATGTGAGGTAAACATTTCCCACCCATTTAACAAGAATAAGATCGATGACATGCTATTGCTATATGTATCTTAATTGCTTCTTATATTTCAATAGTTTTCATACAAGTATGAAATGCATACTTTGCCTTCTAATAATACTTTGTTTTTTTCGTCCTCATCATAACTGGATATTTGCTCACAGATTATAGCTATCTGTTAAGAAGTTGGAATGCAAGCAATATGAAAGAACATGTACATTATACTTCCAAAGGACTTTTAGAAAGGTTACAGAGTCAATGTGAAGAAGCCTGACACTGACTTCGAATTCTACAAATGACAAAGAGTTGTTGAAGCATATGTAATTTTCCTTGTAATTGTTGAGGATTGTAAATTTTGCTTTTGTATTTTGTAACAATAAAAGCACATGTAATTTGTTTTTGTATTTTGAATATCATAAATGTTGAATTTTACAAGTCCTTATGGACTGTATATTATATATAAATGCAATTTTTTGACCGTTTACATTTAATAGTACGTGCATAATTAAAACGCACATTAATATCTAAATATTACTTTTAATGTATATAAGGATGTTACCTACGTAATGACAAGAGTTTGCTTTTATGTTAAATATTATTGGTAACGAAAGAATAAATTGTTGCTTTTATTGTTACAAATTGTTATCTTAAAAAATTCACTTTATTGCCTTATCTATTTAAAATTGTTGCCTAAAAAGACTTAAAGTGTTGCAATATCTATTTAACATTGTTGCTATAATTTAAAGCTAATGTGTATCTTAGTCAAAACTTAAAGCGATATTTTTGATTTTGTTGCCTAATCAAAAAAATTTATTGCCTTGTACTTATTACTGTGCCACTTCTTGTAACGATATGAATTATGTTGCCATAATAAAAAGGCAATGATAATTGTATGCTTTTTTCTGTTGCCTAAAGCACTTTTTGCCATAGTGAATGTAGGTGAATATTTTAGCTAGTGAATTTTTGTTTTTTGTATTTTGAATATATTAAGGTTGAATTTTACAAGTTCTTATAGACTATATAGCATATATAAATGTTGCTTTTTTGTCATTTATATTTGATAGTACGTGTGTAATTAAGACATACATTAGTGTATGTATATTGCTTTTAATGTATATATAGATGTTGCATACTTAATGACAAGAGTTTGCTTTTACATTAACATATTATTGGTAACGAAAGAATAAATTGTTGCTTTTGATGTTACAAATTGTTCTATAAAAAGTCATTTTATTGCCTTGTCTTGAATTGTGGAATAGTGGAATATCTATTCAACATTGTTGCTATAATTAGAAACTATTATGTTGCCTTAGTAAAAACTTGAAGCAACATTATTCAAACTGTTGTTATATCCATTCAACGTTATTACTATAGTTTGAAATTGTTTTGTTGCCTTAGCCAAAATTTTAAGCAACATTATGCATTTTGTTGTCTAATAAATTTTTTTTGTTATCTTACACCTATAGCAGTGTCATTTTATTTAATAGTATGAATTCTATTAACTTAATAAAATGGCAACAATAATTGGATTTATAGTTACACTTTTATCTATCGACTAAAGTTTTTTTTATCGTAGTGATGACATACTACATATACAAGCAACATAATATTATTTTACTATTCTTTATTAAATTTTTAATGAAATATGATATAAAAAATATCGAAGAGCTGGACTTTGCAGCCTATCAGGTACTAGCAGGTTTGGATACCATATTAAGTATATTCTTTGGTTATATTTTAGTTTTTTATTTATGTATTTATTTTAATTTTATTTATATAATCTTTTAGCATGCCTATTTTACTTATTTACTCTTGAACCTGTATTACTCTTTTATTGTCACATCTGCATGTAGATCTACCAGAAACAACCTCTCTATTATGTAGGAATAAGGCTACGTATTATCAGACGTCTCCAGATCCTGCTTTGTTGCGGGACTTCGGACTGAATGTGATGACAATGATGATATAAAAAATGTGAACAATAAACAAACATAATCTTAAAGGCATAAAACTATAATAATACTTTTTTAAAAAATTAGATGGGTGTAATTTATCTTATATTTTATCTCTCAATCATTCCTATTCCTTTTGGTCCGGTGTGAGTGGTCGTTAGATGAACTAAAAAAGCGTGCGCTCGTCTCAACCTCTTTTCCTGACAAAGACTAAACACAAAGCAGTGGATGAAATTAACAATGGAAAGCGAAGGAAAAGAGATCAAAGGGATGAAAATATGTTCATTGCATGAAAGAAACATTTCACTACACATACATATCAGACGTCACATTCTTTTCCAAAGGTTAACTGAACCACAATACAGAACCTGACCCTGAACAGTCCTAATCAACGGACACTTTCACCTTTTCTTGCAAAGCTAGGGATATCACTCGACATAAAGGCTAAAAGGATAAAGGCTAAAAAGGATAAGAAAATACATCAAGATATCTATAGTTTTCTACATTAACTTAAGTTTTGGTCGGTGACCTAGGAAATCACCGTCTTCTTTCCGGTTTCCAATGAGGCAAAGCTGGGCTGAAATGATTGGATACCATCCTCGAATCAAGCAGCTCAACGATTGGTGTAAAGTTTACACACCTTGGAACTTTGTACTGATTAATGGATGCCCCTCTTGATATTGCATAGTCCATTAACTCCTCAAATGTGCCGTTTTTAACAACCCTTATCTCTAGTGGACCTATGGAGTTGTCTGCAACTCGTCCTTGCCTATAAACTGAGTTCAGAGATTCTTCCATGGCAAGGCAACACCTGTCCAGTACCTGGTCAGTCGGGGAATTGACCGAGTCTTTCACTAATAACTCCCAGTAAATTACGTAGTGACCTGGAATCGTCTTTGTATCAGCAAAACTCGTGTACTCAACAACGCTTGTGTTGAATTCACGTAAGAGTTGGGACGCGTTCTCGACAGCTTTCTGTAACTCTGCCTCATCAGTCTTGTCCGAGTCGATACTGAGTAATACATTTTTCCTTCTAACAAAATGAAATTGAGGTGCTGAGTTGTGAAACCCGGTGACTCTGAGGATGTCGCCGACTCGGTACCTGTATAAACCTGCATAGGTGGTGATCACTAGCTCGTATTCTTTGCCCACTTCAACATCGGCGAGGTCAACGAGTTTTGGTGGCGAGTCACGAGCAGTCCAAGTCTTAGCAGGCTCCTGGGGTAAAAATTCGAAGTATGCCATGTTTGGCATGATTGTATAAGAGACTTCCGATGGTTTGCACATCGGGTTTAAGTTCAACCCAAAATAACACTCTGAGGAAGCATACATGGTGCATGCTAGTGGCAACCCACCACTGTAGTAATCAAGGGTTGGGATGTATTGTGCCATGGCTCCAGTGACTATCACGTCAAGATATTTTGTGCTGGGCCAAATTCTAGTAATGATTCCGTCCCACTTCTCCTTGGAACACTCCATTCTGATGAACTCTGCGAGTTGAGGATTAGGTTTCAGGATCTTGGTCATGCAGATTCTTAGAGAAGGGTCTGTGATTTGGCTGTTTAGAGTTCCCGATTCAATATCATGAGCAAGTTCTCGCCAGTGAACTTGGAGAAACCTGATGGCACGGAGCAAACCTGAGGCGAAAACAGCGCCAAGTCGGAGCACTGCTTCGCGCTCCTGAAGGCCGCAGATCATCTGAGTGTACATACTCTGGAATGAGTCAGCACAAAGAATGGCCTCGTTGGGGCTTGTGTACACATTGTAAGGATCGTAGGCACGAGTTTTGAAGTGGTCGCTCTTGTAGTAGCTGGTGAGAACAGGGCGAGCCAGGAGGCCACTAGGAGTTTTAGTCTCAGATTTCACGAACATGAAGTATAGGCCTTTGCCTTTGTCCAAGCCAGGGACGTAGCTGTTGCACAAAAAGCGCGTTTTTTTTTTTTATTAGTTGCATGTGAGTGGAATTGAATGAAGATGGAGACAGACACACAATTAATTCCAACGCGTCCATCGGGGTTTCTTTAACTTACAGGTTCATCACTGGCATGAGCAGACTATATAATAATTGCCGACGATCCAGCTCTTCTTGGATTGTTGGCATCAGCTTTCTTTCACCAGCAGATGTCCCTGAACTGTAGTTTCCAATTAAACAAAAGTTTATTAGTGCAATAATTCAAACCTTCTAAGTAAATCCATATACTCTTAACAAAAAACACACCTAGTGAGAAACTCGGAGATGGGGTGTGATGACAAGATGGCAGAGCGGTCGCCATTAGCTATACGTTGGATTTCAGGCTGAAGATCCTCGTAAGTAATGATGGGAAGTTTGGACTTAAAAGTCTGGCGATCGATAGCACCATTAAGTTTGAACCTTTTCAAGTACTCAACCTGAGCGTTTCGGCGCAGGATTTCAGCCAAAACCTTCTCCTGAACAAAGTCAGGATTTCTAGTCATTTCCTCGACGAATTGAAGCGGTTTTGCATCTTTTTCGCATGCTGGAGGACCCAAAGGAGATGAGAAGGCATCGTCAACAGCCATTGCAGACAGAAAAACTAAAAAGGTTTTATAAATAAGAGAACAAAGGTTTGTTGTTTACTTCTTCGAACAGAAAAAGGAAGATGTACGTGAGAAAATTTGAAAGAGCTTCTTAGTAATTAAAAGAGAACTTGAAACTGTTTGTTTGTTGTGAGAGTCAGGGGTCACGGAGTTGGTGTTTATATAGGAGGAGAGAGATCTTTGCTTTTGGGCAACGGAAGCGTGGTATGCCACGTATGAGCGGGGCCCGTATTATGAAAGAGGACGTTAGCAGGAAGCTGACGTACCAGTGTAGCCGAAGAAAGTTAAAATAAACAAATAAAAATGTTGTCTTAATAGGTGTAAGGCAAAGAGGGGACAATGTGGGCCCACAACAGGTAGACATGGCAAGAAGTGAGGGGGCATGTGGGGTTAGGTGACCGCCATGTCAGCGGAGTCAAAGGGAAAGAGAGTGGGAGAAGATGATTAGGTAACTTCATATTTTTTATCTAGTTATAATCCAAGCGAGATTTAGGCTTGTTTGGAATTAGCAGTTCATAACTTGCTAAAATCAACATGTTAAAATTTATGTATTTGGGATTACTATTTTAGTAACTGCTGAAACGTAAAAATAGGTATTTGACAAGTGTGGTTGCAATTGCTGAAAAGAAATAAAATGACTAAAAAATTCATTTATTTAATAAACTATTAATTGTTGTATAAATAATTAAAAAATATATTATTAGTTATATAAATTTAAAATTATAAATAA
>JAOTAY010000190.1:37379785-37408494 GCA_025629805.1 Erythroxylum baracoense | reverse complement strand
ATAATCATTTGAACTAAATCATTGAAAATATTAAGTTATGGAAAGTGAAAATTTGTAGTGTATATATATATACTCTTATGTAAATTCATAGTATTGATAATATATAATATGTGAGGGAGAGTTTTGGAACAACTTGCTCCTTCATAACCATATAATTACACGTTTAAATTATAAAAACAGTCTCTTTATAAAAATTATAAATGAAAGACTGCGTACATTAATAATCCTCCTCTAGCATTCCGTTGACTCTGACTTTAACTCACAAAAATATGTATTTTGATATTTTAAGGTGCAAGCTTTTTACATTTCATATAAATTTATAATCCTATAGTAGTATTACAGTTTTTTTATATGAATTTAAAAACTAAAATAAAGACAAAAAGGAAAGAGACTTATCTAAAAATAAATTCATATATCGTAATAATTTTAAAATAGTATAAGATATTGTTCACAATTTCTTTAAATCATTACTCGTATAATTATTAAAATAATTTTCATTTGTTAGACTTTTAGTAATTTATAAAATTGCTCTTTTATTACTATAAGGTTACAATTTTAAGTCGTGAAAATAATGTCTTTATATAAATACAAAAATAAGGATACATACATTACAACCTTCGTTAAATCTTCACATAGCGGGGAGCTTTATCTATTTTTTTGGGGTTAAAAATACTTTTAAAAACATGAATTTTTATTTATTATAATATGTCAATTCAACCTTAATTAAAATAATCTTAGGCTTCCAATCCGTTCAAAATTGATCAAAAACACCCAACCACAGGACTGCTTCCGGGGTGAAACTGTCGGGCATTGATGGCGATGGGTTGCCGGCGAGCGAACTAACTTTCACTGCTGCAATCTCTTCCTCGTGAGACAAATGCCTAAATTCAATCCCCCTCCTGATCAGTTCTCTGTTCACTGCCTCAAATCAAACAACAACACACACACACACTTGAGTTGAGATTGGCAAGAATCTAATTCTGCTTCTAAGACCCAAACTCATTATCCTTTTCTTTATTATCCAAGTTTTCGTTTGGTCGACGGCAGCTGCCTACATTTACAAATTATTCTCATCATTCCATTTTACAAATTATTCTCATCATTCCTTCTTTCTTTTTTTTCATTTTCTGTTTATCTAGCCATAAATATATGATAATCTTGGCTATCATATATTACTGAATTATTGTTGTTGTTATATTAAGATAAGCTCCAGCTAAACGGAATATTCTAAATTAATTATTTTATTAATTTACTTGTATTATACGATGCAAAGAAGACATAGAGATTAAAAGAAAAGGTGGGTCACATTCACTATTTGACGACCCTGTAGGTTGGAAAATATGTTAACCTGTCGAAGTGTAGTTGAGATAACACTTAAACAATAATTGCTTCGACCTCATAGGGTAGTAGCTGAAGCCCTAGCTTAGGGCCAATATATTTATATAACTCAACAATAAAAAGGAAGAAGAATTGAAATATACACCCTGGCTGCTGCCCACTGAAAGTGACTTGCAACTCCAAAAGAAACATGGGGCTCTTCCCATTTGCTCATCGTAATGGACCATCTCTTACAATTTTTTTATGAATGTCACTTCCAAATTGAGACTTAGTCAATGGATCTTGGGATGAAGGTATGCTAAAGTTTTTATATATAAATAATTAAGATTTTGCAAAAATTTTCAAAATTGATAAGATAACTATAAAGACTTACCAGTTAGAGTGGAGAAATGAAATACATGGTCCTCAAGGTCCAATAATCGAACACTTTTGTAAACTTTTGTTAAGGATAAGACCCACCGGAAAGATCAAATAGAACTTGCCAATGGAATCTTCAAATAGGATCCAAAAGCCACAAAAGGTGGCATTCATTAATTGCCTATGCCCTATATCTTGAATAGATGCCAAAATCCTAACTCTCAACTGTGGAGCTTGCCTGCCCTGACAAGATAGAGAAATCAAGAATGATAAGGTTCATCATCTCCCCCAACGCATACCTTGGTCCTAAATTATGTGCGTTATAATTGGATCCACTACCTAACATTTGCTAACCCGTACAATTATTAGCAAAACGTTTCTTACAAGGAACGTAACAAACTATTCGAATGAGAAAATTTAACAAAAATCAATTGAGTTCCTTCATTATTGGAAATATGTTTTACAAAATCAATTAGCTTTCCTCTGAGATGATAAGGTTGTTCATTTGTGATATAAAGTTTGAGTCGACTAACATGTGATCCATGAAAATTCTCAATCAATAAGAGAACTGATAAACCGGTGAGTTGTTCAAGAATTGGCTTTTCTTAAATCAGCTTAACCTTCAATGATAACGGTATAAGAGCTATTGTTAATAGGCACAACTGCCAGAATAAGGACAAGAAAGACTGTTTATTAGTAACCTTCTTGATAATATAATAGTCACTAACAAGAATCTAAGTTTTATAAATACCACCGCCAATTTCATGTATTAAACAAAATTTGATGTTTGGTGGTCCTGTTACTCCATCTCTATATTCCATGATTATACTAATGATCTTCATCATCTCCTGTTTTTATATTCAATTTCTCTTATGTTGGAATGACAGGCCTATAACGAACTCGTAATTACTTAATCTAATATCAACCGCCATATCACATCACGCAATAATGAAACTGTAAAACAAAAAGCTAATGAAACCAATTTCTCGTGGACTATTACATCATCGGTGACAAAATTTGTTAGATCGACTTAGTCAATATGCTAATGCTTCTTGCGGTTTTGGAAGAATATATATGATACGATCTTTATCTTCTTGAGATGGTGTATAAGGAAGGAATCCATTTGATCCATATCTTACTTTGCATTCATGATCGAGAGTTACTCCGACAAGAAAGTGAAACTCGTACCGCCAACTTTTGTTTGCTCTTACATGCATGCGCGGTAGAGGGGACCACTGATCCAATGACAAGCTTGTAGTAGGTTAGGTTGAATTTTACATCTCCATTCCATGGTTTAGGTATAGATTCTTTGTAGCAATAAATACCGTGTTGTGCAATGATCAGACATTTGATTAGACTAGTGTCTTGTACTCAATATTTCCTAAGCTACCTTCTTGTTGTGGCTAGGGATAACTAACTGCATAATTGAGAGGACATTTTCATAAACAGTCTAAGCAAGTCATTCTCAAGTGCAGTCCTCCTTTAGATTATAATTTCTCACGGGGTCATTATTCGACTTAATATGTCCGATCAACATCTTAAATTATAATTACATTTAATGATTCTCTAATAACAAGGAGGTCTAAGTGGTGAACTAAGTTTTTAAATTTGTTTTAAAAAAACACCTTGTCTTTGAGAGAGAAATAGTTGAGATGGACATCACTTGACACCAACCGACTATGCTTTTTTTGTTTTTGAGAACCAACCAACTATACTTGCTAAGACTACTTTCGTGTTGAGTGCTTGAATTTCTAAAAGTTTAATTGCTTGAATAAAAACTTTATATACATACATGTATATATATATATATATATATAGACAATTAATTGATATGGGAAGACAAAAGAAAACATGCAGATCGTGAGGAAAAATCCTGAAGAAGAGGAGGAGTTTGGGAATGACACAAAGAGGGCGGAAACATTGAAACAAGGAAAAGATATGTCACCTTCATAACAGCCAAAAAATCTAACCTACTTTCAGGAAATCTGCACATAGTCATTTCACTTCCATTTCTTTGTCCCAGGTCCCCACTGAGTACATAGCAAGCTTATTATCCCACCACAGATACCGTATCTTAAGAACTGATGCGAGGTTTTCCGTAAACTGATCTGCAACTTGAAGTTTACAAGGAACGAACAACATCTGCCACGGAATGTTCATGTTAAGAATATTTAGGGAGCTTTTTCTATTATCCCAAATGTTGATGATACATACAAGAATAGAGTTATACGCGTATTTGCATGTGAACGTATTTGAATAGTAGAGAATCATAAGCTTATATGGGTTACTGAAAAGTGGACAGAACGTGGAGCTAAGTAAAGTGAGTGGAAAGCAAAAACCAGCAATTTGGGCATTTAGTTTGAAGTCAGAAGTCCATTTGAGAAGTGGAGAGGTCTGGTCTGCACTCCACGCGATATCTTTTTGGTAATTAGAAAACGTTGGCACGTGAAGGGCAAGAAGAGACAGGTCATAGGTACGGGGATGCTTCCTGCCTAAACCTCCATTTCAGGTTGCCATTTCACGTGGGTATTTACAAAAACGAAAGAGAAGGGTCAAAGGGACTGTTAGCTTAAGTGCACGTGTTTTTGGCCTCTCACTTTCTGGTCAACTCTTGCCTTACCTGGCATTTGGCAATGAGGCCCCCCTTTGACCGTGCCTAAAATAGTTGCTTTTTGTTTTGCTTCTGCTTTCGGTTTCGGTTTCTTCTTTACTTTGAATGGTGTTCAAATTTTGTGTCTGGTATAAGTTCAATGTTCTGTTGGCGTTATAATATCTTACTAAAGATTTCTATTTTTTTTGTTAATTCAGTAGATTTTATACAAATATAGAATTATGTACAACGAAAAATTACAACTCTCGGACATTTTTAGTTCTCACCTACGAGGTGGAGGTTAAAGGAACAAAAGCTTTTGCTATATAAAAACTCCAACAAGAACCTAAGAACTCAATCACTTCTTGCTCACAATTTGATCAAGGTTCAACACTCCATCACTTCCACAACTGCCTTAGGTGACTAGACTTATTTCACCTCAGCAAAACAGAAATCACAGCCCAAACTTACTATTTAACCACAACAAGGCAGAAACTCCAAACCACTCAAAGGATAACACGAACATAAGTATTTAAGACATTATACCGTAGTTGCAAAATAAATTTTTGATAAATATGTTTTGAAAGGTTAATATATTGAATTTTATTGTCATTAAATGATCACGATTTAATCTTATTAGTTCTAGTGCTAAATTCCAGTAAAACCAATGTTTTAAAAATTGGATCGGAAATTAAACCGATAAGATAAGAAGTTTAACATTTAAAAAGTTCGACCGATATTAAACTTTTATAAAATTGACTTAATATTTAATAAAATTAAATAAATTCAAATATGATCTGAAGAGATTACTCTTATTTCTCAAAAAAATTTTAATTTAATTGCAAAATTGATTATTAAGTGAATATTAATTGATTTATTTTGATTTATAAGAAATTACCGATTAATTAATAAATTGATCAATTTTTAATTATTAAAATTATTAAAATAAATCAAACTGGCAACTTATGATTAAATCGATTAAAATTTTTAATCATTGAATAAAACAATATTATTTTGCAAGAAAATGTTCATTTTAAAAATAAGTTTAGCAGATAAGTAATTTGAAACATGGCTGCAAGGAAACGCACCAACACACAACCTTTGTTTTCTTGTCTATGATTATTTTGTTTCTTGATCTTGACACCATAATATTGGCTCTAGAAACTTTAAAATAAAACTTTCTGTTAAATATTTATCTAAATTTTTTCATTATAAATCATCATTTGATTGGTTTTCCTGCAAATTATAATGTTTGTATGAACAATATCAAGTACACAACTTTCCAATATATAATAATTTGTGTTAAAAAATTGATAACTATTTAATAGAATGCACTTTTATATATTAAAATGAGCTTATAATGAGCCTAAATTCAAGTAATTTCAATTGGCTACTCTTTGGGTTAAATCAGGCTCAAACCGATCTGAGTCTCAATTTTTCTAAGCAAAACGAGATGTTTTATTCAGAAGAGTTAGGTTTCGGGTAGGCTTGAGTCTACTCAACCCAAGCTTAGACTCAATTAAAAAAAGAAGTTTTATACTTTAAAATTTTTAAAAAATTAGTGAGACCGGCTCAGGGGTCGGCCCATTGTCATCTATAGTTTTAATAATATAGACTTCTTTTTACTAATTTAAAATAATAAGAATAATTTTTTAGACTACAAAGAAATATGTTACCTTTTACCCAATAATTAAATTACAAGAGATTAAGTGTATTATTGAACATATAGGGGCTACTCATTTTTCAAAATTTGAGACTTTTATGATAATAGTTAAAGTTAATTATAAAAAAATTCTTGAACTGTATTTAATTTTACAATATTAATTCGAACTTTAAAAAGTAGCGTTAAAATGTTAAAAATTTTATTTTTTCACAAAACATAACCTAGCATTAGGTCCCTCATTAACGTAGTTGACGTGTCTAGCCATGTCAAATAATCTTTTTACAATGTTGATGGCACGTGTATAATTAGTTGTCACGTATGAAATTAATAATTAAAATTAAAATACTAAAATCCCAAATTCCTACCCCCCGAATCACTTACTTACCTATTTGAAAAAAAATTCCAACAATAAATTCTTTGCCCTTTTAACTTCACCAAACACCCCACCAAGCTCCATATATTTATACAATAGTTTCAGTAGTTCCTTATGCCTCCTTTGTCGTCATCTGTTAATGGAGGAAGACATCACTTTTTAACACGAATATGTATCTGCCTGATGTGCACATGAAAGAAACTTTCCTAAATCTCTATCACCATTCGATACAAAACTAACGTTCAATAACATTCAAAAGAAAGCATCATTCCTCGACAAGAGGAGATTACTATGAAGAGGAGATTACTATGAAGAACTATGTGCTTTAGAGTACAATAAGAAGTTAAGGTTACATTCATTCCAATGATAGAGTACTTGTTTGGAAATTGCTAAGAAAATGACTGCTGTTAAGAATATTCACTGAAATTAGAGATAGCTATTATAATTACCAAGCTCTTGAACAACTGATTCCATTAATGGTCGTTCAATAGGAGTCTCATGAGTGCAAAACCAACAATTCTTGTCAGCTTGATAGCTTCTTACTCGCAGAATCTATCATGGATGTTAGGGTCATTATAATCTTGGAATCTATATGCCTATGCTCCAAGACAAACCAAGTTAGTGACTTCTCGTTTTACACAGAGAACCTGGAAAACAATCAGCCAAAGGCATTTACATCAAAATATGAAAATATAAATTAAATTTGGATGATTCCAAGTGTTCAAAATAAATTCTAATATTTAAAAAATGTTCAAATTGAATCCTCCATAAATGGAAAAGTGTTAAATTTCGTCATATTGATCCCAAATAAACTGAGCACATAAAAACCTAAATGAAGTTCTATCTTAAAATCAACTAGTGATAGGAGGAGTAATTTACTAGGCTTATATGCATGTTCAAGGCCATATATTCTTTCCATGTGGGATAAACTCCTACTTATATTTTAATACGACCCTCTCATATATGGGCTAATTTAAAGCCTAATACGTGATACAGTCTATCGTATCGAGGTGATGACAACCAACCTAAGAGCAACTTGCTCTAGTACCATATTAAATTTTATATATTGAGCTTGTATGTGTTCAGTTTATTTGAGCTCAATTTTACAAAATTTATCAAAAAGAAAAAGGAGCATGACTCCATCAATCTTTTGTCACATCATTAATAATATAATAAAAAGTATACTTTTAATAAATTTAGAGCTCTATAGCACTACATATGCACCACGTGACTTAATAAAGCTCATCTAACTTTGAAAAATAGCTCAAAGTTAAATTAGTTTAACAAATTTTATTATTTTATTAACATGGCCTAAGTAAAACTAATTACGTTAACATAATATAATTAACCTAATCAAAATTACAATTTAATCAAAACTTCAATTTTATTCACATACAATACTAACCCTAAAGTAATTCACCATATTTGTAAATGTTTCCCTCTTCATCATCATTTTTAGTCTTTGGTCTCTTCATAACTTCTCCCTTTTCTCGACATTTTCAATTCTCCAATTTAGGGCTCTACTTGTCTCCCTCTTCTTAGTGTCATCTCCATCTTCTCAATGTAGCTCTCCAAAAACTTCTTTACTACCTCTAGTAATTACTCGCTCTCCCTTCTCTTATCTGTTGCCTTTAGGAATTACTCACTCTTTGTTCTCAATAAATTTTATTTGGTCTACTGATTTACTAAAAGATTATAAGTTTTTGTTGGAGACAATGGGCATGCATTTCATTTCAGTACATATGCATTACCAAAAAATGTAAACCTTTTACCTAGTCTTTCCAATTTAATGAATGGATATTTTTCTAACATACTAATTCTAAGGGAGTTCACTTTTGTTGCGTATATGATCAAGATTAATAGCTTGAAGCTTAATTAATGTACAACTTAAAATTAGAACTCTTTTATACATTGTCACTTGTTCAATTTAATTTTATGAATTGATGTTTTTAAAGCTTCTTTCCGTGGTATTTGTACTACCAATTTGCCATTCCAAATGAAGAGTTATTGAATTCTTTATTCTTTCTTAATTTAATTGATCAACTTGATTCAAATCAATACATTTTGAAGAACATTCAAAGATTATAACAGTTTTTTGGTGGATTTAGTTTTGGAAGTGTTAAGGGGTATGTTTTAACAAGTACAAGATAAAATATTTTATGGGAGTATTAGAAGAATAACAAATTGCTACTTTTATTTGGTTTTATATGTATACGTCCTTTTTTCCAACAGAAACATTCAATAGTTGTTAAGGCTCTATAAGAAATTATTTATTTATTAGGTATCTTAATCATAAATCTCATTATTCTCATCAATAATGTGTAGGCTTAGAGATAATTGCATTTGTCAGGGTGCTAGGTTGTTTGTTATTCTCTTTTAGCTCCTCTACTCATTCAGAATTCAGGTTAGGAGAAAAACTCAGTTTAGTTTTATGAATTGATGTTTCTAAGGTTGCTTTCTATAGTACTTGTACTGCCAATTTGTTATTCGAGATAAAGACCTATTGGATTCTTTATTCTGTCTAAACATGATTGATCAATTTAATTCATATTTTGTTAGTATCCATGCAATATAGAATGTTATATGTGTTGTTAGTACGATTATTACGGTAGCAACTCCTAAAGCTATAAAATCCTCATCATATACTAATACAACTTTAAGTTAAAATGCTAAAAACATGTTATTGTTGATTAAGTGACCCGCTAATTACTTAATAGAGTGATCATAATCATGGCTTCAGATTTTATAAATGCTCCAATTATCCAATGAGAATTTTAAAACTCTTATGTTTAATGCTTAAATAATGAAATATTTTGTTTAAGTTAGGAGATATGATTTTTTTCAAATGGTAGGATAAAAAATTTATTGAGTAAGTTAATAAAGTGAGTCATAAATTTAAAAAGAAGTATCAACGTTGAAGAAGGTGGTTGAAACAAGCACTGTCAAAACAAGTACAACTAAGAAGACCGATGAGCAAATGAAGCTCATGAATAAGTTAAATAAGTTTGTCGGTAAAAAAGAAAAAAAAGAGTTGAAGTTTATATTATTGAATATTGTAATAAGATTTATTATACTTATGGTACTTATTACTTTCATTTATTTTATGGAAAAATGACATGGAATTGTAACATAAATTTTAAAATTGACATATATTTAATGTAATGATTGTGTACTTGATAATTACATTATAATGATTATGTCACGCGTTCTCCATCATTGGTCATACGACCACTTGTAAATATTAATAATATTTTAAGTAGCAAATATATAAACTAAAATTCATATACATAAGGGGCAAACATATGAATATCAATAATATATTAAAGAGAAAATATGTTGATTGGAATTTACATTTAGATGTAGGCAGAAGTTATTCAATCATTTTATTAGTAGAGATATTATACTTCTGAAGAATTATATCCCTAAAATGTTGCAATAGGAACTTAAAGAAAACCAATTTTGGTTTGTTAGTTATGAAATAACTACAATAAGGTTTGTAAATCTATACTTTGTAATACTTTTCATTCTTGTCATATCTAATTAACATACAACTCTCAAAGGCATCCATTAATATACTCAACCATATTCCTCTTACTCTCGCTCTTTTTCAATTTTACATCGTATCATATTTGCATTACATAATCGACAAAAACATATTTAAATTCTTTTATAGTTTTAAGCCCCATACCTAATCTCCATTATTGTACCATACCTATCATTTTATGCCTAATACTTATACTTAGTCTTTGCAAATGCTACTTAGTCTTTGCAAATGCTTCACTTGGCTCTCCTCCTTTAAGATGTTCATTTCAATGAATAAAACTATCATAATTAGTTAAATCAATCTCAATTAATTAATGGTCACCTAGAATGTCCACATAGAAATTATGTTGTATATATTAATCAACATGTTCATCCATATATTCATCACCCTATTCATCATTATGTCCATCATCCCATTTATCAACCTATTCATCATCATGTTCATTAATGTGTTCACCATCATAGTCATCAATTTGTTCTTCTCCTCTAGTTATAGGTAATATGTCAAGAGTAAGGAAACGCACGTTTAAATTACGAGTTACATAAAATATCAATAATCCCATGAGTTTTCATAAGGAGTTATTCTAATACATTTTTGGTTTAATTCAATAAGTCTCAATGACTCTTAGTTAAAATCGAGTACCTTGTAGTATGCTTTATCAACTTGGTGGTATCATAAATCCTTCACCATCTCATACATTTGCTAGTAATTTATATAACCAAGGTCAACATTTTCAAAGGTAGTAATGTCCTTATCAACATATTTGAACTCAACTTCTAATATAAAATTCCTACTATAGAAAAGCCTCCCACCTCTATATTGACTCATTGTAAACATGTTTGTAACCAATAAAGAATATTAAATGCATCATAAGTCGTTATATTCTAATGACCAAATTAACTACTATTTAAATGTTGTAATCCAATCTATTTTATACATTTCAAATAACATTAACAAATGTCAATAGGGCTATTAGGAACATAAAACTTTATAATGACTTGTTTATGCAGTATTAGACAAAAAATACAAACTGGCTTGTAATGGATCTTAATGATATCAAATCTAACCCTTTCTAAAACTATACATGATAATTCAGTAGAAGCAATGATTTTCCAACATCCAATATCAAGTTACTTTGATTAAGTTGTTAGGAAGTTTGGATTATATATGTGCATATATGACCATAAAATAAAACTAAGAAATAACACCTAAGAATATCCTACCAATGATGAGTGTTAATGGGCTAAAAGATTAAGAGCTAGTTCAAGTCCCCAAATAACAATTTGAAATAGGCAATAACTTCAAGAAAACAAAAGGAACATGTCCCTTTAATTATCAGCAAACATGTCCTAATGAATTATTTTAGAATAAGAAGAGTTTTGCAATTTATATTAATTGTGAATGTTTATAGTGAAATGCTCTTTCATAGTTGTTTTGATTATCAGTCCTTTTTATATAATTTCGTTAGGTATGGATAAGTGATTACCTCTTATGGGAAGAATAGACCACACTAAGTAGGTAGTAAACAAAGACAAACAAAAACACACAGTAGGGGCCAAACCATTTTTATGTTTAACACACTTAGACAGACAAAGATAAGGACAATGAAAAATATTGCAGAACCAAACCAGTTAAGTTGGAAGCAAACAAGAGGAAAACATGGTAGCATAAAAGGGAAGGGAAAGCAGAGTAATTACCGGATAATAGAGAAGAGAAGGGAGAATTGTGTAGGGGGAGATGAGTAGATGTTAGATTAATTTAATAATCATAAAAGTATGACCCATATTATTTTATTTGATTATAATATGAAGTGGGCCCAAGATAATAGTTATTGGGCTTGTAAAGAAATTTATAATCACTAGGGTTAATTAATAAAACTCTTCCCTCTCCCTTCAGCCAAGAAACATTAACAAAAATCAAAAAAATATATGATCTTGCACTATTGAAAATAACGAAGAAAGGGAAGAAGGCGAGAGTGAATAAAGCTTTTGTGCAGAGAAGTATTTGCGATCAAAAAGGAATTACATATATTGAGCGAGGATCAAGGCTAGTGTTTCTTTCTTTTGTTTATAGCATGAATCTTAAGGTTTGAAGGTGTTGAATCAATTGTGTCATAAATGATCTTGGGTGAATTTGAGGCTTGAAATATTGCTTAGAATGTTAAAGATTAAAATTTACATGTAAATATTAATTAAAATGTTAAAGATTAAATTTTACATTTGGTATCATAGTAGATTATGACACTATGATTCACATTAGAGTTAACCCTAGGATTAATGGTAGCAATTAATATTACTTTACGATTATAAAAAAAAAATGTTATTGCTTCCGTTGTAATCTCTCAATGTAAGTCATCTTGTTTCTCAACTTCTATGGGCTGTCGAATCGATTAAAATTATTCACAAAGACGATCCCTTTGATAATAATAGTCGGAGGTTGCGTGGGGTTCTTATCTTGCATATTTGTTTGTTTTGAATTGAGTTGGGTTTTTGAAATAAATATAAACTGAAAGACTTTGTACTCTAAGGACCCTAGTGGGAATCGTGGGCGTGGGGTAACTTTGTTTTTGTGGTAATAAATGAATATGCATGTTAGAGAATGTGTGGACATCGTGATTTGGTGTTGAAAAATCAAATGGTTACTTACATGCATTAATTGAGGTTTAACCAGTTAAGCTTTTTGAAAGAACAAAGTTGGAGAGAAACAAAAGTTTAAAGAAAGTTTTCACGGGACCTACCATCAAAAGCTTTGATTTTATGTTTACATTACTTGTTTACTGCAATTTGCATGAATTCTGAAAAACAAAAAGTGAAAACTCCTCACTTAAGGCTCTCTCTTATAAGGAGGTCTTGAGTTCGAGTTACGCTAAAGGAGGGGAAATGAGAAATTTTCCCTGTTGATGATCCTCTAGCCCCCCTGGGCAAAGCTCTTTGATCGGATCAATTACGGACGCCTCGCTTCCAGCAGCAGTGTGGGAGTTGCAGCTACTAGGGAACCCGAGGGCTGCTGGGAACCTGATGCTGAGTAGGGCCAGCGATCAATCAGTAGTTGATCGATCAAGAGAAGTGTACAGGCTACGTAGGAACCTGAGAGATCTTGGAATTCTAGATTTACATCCTCTAGGGCTCTTGGGATAGGGTCTTAGGGGCTTAGGATTAGTCTGGCTAAGCTGGGATACCTAATGTGAAAAAAAAGTCAATGTTTTGTGGGGCCCATTATAAGAAAAGACTTTTGGTTTTATGGTTGTAAAATAGAATGATTATGGTGTTTAAGCTTGGCAAAATTTCGTCCAAATCAATAACTCGACCTTGTTTAATCCAGAAAAAATCAGATACGTGTTAGAATTTTTTGACCGAATTTAAATCGAGTTGACCGATTTTTGTCCGAATTAAAATCAAATATAGATCTGAGTTGACCTAATCGGACAAAATGTCCGAATTTTTCAAATTGGTCATCACCGAACATTTAAAACTGATCAAAATTGTCCGATCCGAATTTAAAAAAGGCAAAACAATCATTGTTTCAAAATTTGGTGAAGAAAAAAATTTACGTAATTTTGAATTTTGATTTGAAGTGTGCTTTTTTCTTTTTTGCTATAGTTTTTTGCTTGGTTTTACTTAGAAAAAGAGATGAGAAGAAGATGGTACAATTTAATGGCCCTTTGCTATTAGTTAAAATCGGACCAACCAGTTCCGAATCGGATTAAATGTTATCTAATTCGGTTCAGTTTCGGGTCAACTTGGTAAAAAAAATTAATTTCACACTAGTTTAGGATCATGAAATTTTTGCCTTTGTCCAAATTGTTCGGAATCGGTTTGGTTTGAAGCTGAATTTTTTCCAGCCCTACTGGTGTTAAAATGTATAGACACTATGACTCCCATATGAAAAATCAAAGGGTAAATTTGCATGTTAAAGCATGGAATCAATTACGTTTTAGTCCTTTGGCACTAAATGAATATACATGCAACCAATTATGTTTTTTGGTCCTAGTAATAAACGAATATGCATGTTGAAGTTAGATAATTTTGGATTTTAGAGTATGAGTTTCCCAATATTATAGTTAAATTCTAAAATTTATTTATACTTAATAAAATGTTTATTGTTTAGAAAGTTTGTTAGTTAACAGAGTGACCTTGCTTAAAAAGATATTTAGACATTTAATTATGCATTCTTTCAATTGTTCATGTTATATGATGCTAATAAATGACATAAAAGATGAATTGAACAATTGAGATTATTAATTATAATACAAGATCACCCAAAGGTGGATATGTTTGCATATCCAAAGATAACATGCATACTAGCTTGAGTATGATTGACTGTCTATTAAAGTGTGTATATATATTTTGTTGGCATCGTTATGGATTAAGGATATGTATTTAATTATCACCTAAAGGTAAACTTATATATATTAGAGTTTATTATTATCTGAATCCATTAATTGTACTTAAAACATTAATGTGTGAGTTTGTTTTTACGTTTGTAGTTTCTAGTAATTTGTTAGCTATGAGTAATGGTTTGATCAAGTTCAGTTGGCTAAATTATGCCGATTAGTTTGAGAAAATCTAATTTCAGTTGGTTATTATGGTTAAGGATCTGGCATTAGTTGCAGAGAAGCCTGCAAACATTACTAAGACTAGTACATAAGCCGAAAAGACATATTATGAGGCTTAGGAAAAGTCTAATAAGTTGAGTCTAAACTTGATTCAATAGGCAATCGCTGAAAATATTAAGCCATCAATGCCTCATACGAAAAATGCAAGGGAATTCATGATGAAAATCAAAGAGTACTCACAATCAAACATAGGCAACAAGTCTATTGTAGGAAGCTTGATGAGCGAATTGACGACTAAGAAGTTTGATTGGTCACAACCTATCTATGATCATGTGACATGCATATCAAATCTGGTTGCAAAGCTGAAATCAATGACATGGATGTACGTGAATCCTTCCTAGTATAATTCATTAACTCACTTCCTCCTAAATTTGGTCAGTTCCAAGTGAATTACAACACTCTGAATGAAAAATGGAACTTTCAATAAATCAAGGTCATGTTAATGTAAAAGGAAGGGAGATTAAAGAAAATGAAGGAACACTATGTTCATTTTACAGTACACAAAGAAGCTAGTAGCAAAAAGGGAAAGCCAGGAAAGAAGAGCAACAAAAAGGACAAAGCCTCAATGAAGGTTAATGATGGCCAAATTCATAAAGAGCAGCATTGTTTCTTCTGCAAGAATGATGGTCACCTCAGGAAAGATTGCCCTAAAACAAAGGCTTAGTTCGAAAAGAAAGGTAAGTACTATGTTTCAGTATGTTTTGACTCAAATCTTATTGAGGTGCCAAATAATACATAGTGGTTAGATTCGGGTGCAACTACTCATGTGTTACATATTATATAGGGATTCCTTTCAATCCAAACCATAAACGGAACTAAAAAGTTTCTATCTATGGGTCACAGAGAAGGCACGAATAGAAGGAATTGGGACGTACAGATTGATCTTAAACACTGGTTGTAGTTTTGATCTTGAAAAGTGTCTTTATGTTCCTGATTGTGATAGAAATTTAGTTTACGTTAGTAAGTTCGATAAGATAGGCTTTAATTTCAATGTTAGAAACAATATTTTTTCTTTGTATAAATGATAGTACTATTATAGTTCTGGTACATTAATGAATGATTTATAATGTTTCAACCTTAATGTTAATTATTCTAAATCCTCGTTGCATGTTGAACATAATATTGGTAATAAATGTAGTGCACATAATGAACACTTTGCTTACTTGTGGAAGGTTAGGTCATACATCTAGAGAATGGGTGATGAGGTTAGTGAAAAGTGAAATCTTACCTCAACTAGATTTTACTGACTGGGATGTGTGTGTGGATTACATGGAAGGCAAACAAACTAAACATATATCTAAGAGTTTAACTACAAGAAGTACAGGGTTACTTGAATTGATACACACTAATATATATGGTCCATTTCATGTTCCATCTTGGGCAGGCGAAAAGTATTTTATCACCTTTATTGATGACTATTCATGTCATTGTTATCTCTATTTACTGCATGAAAAGTCTCAATTAGTGGACATTCTCGAGGTGTTCATTAATGAGGTAGAAAGATAGTTGGACAGAAAATTGAAAGTCGTAAGTTCTGATAATGGTGGTGAATATTATGGTAAATATGATGATAATGGACAGTGTCTAGGTCTATTTGCAAAATTTCTTCAAAGTTGGGGTATTTGCACACAGTATACAATGTCCGGTACACTACAACAGAATGGTGTCGCTGAAAGGCGGAATCATTTCTTATGGATATGGTTAGGAGTATGTCATTTCTTATGGATATGGTTAGGAGTATGTTAAGTTGCACCAATGTACCTTTATTTTTATGGATGTATGCATTAAAACATCTACATATCTACTTAATAGAGTTCCTAGTAAAGCAATTCTTGTGACACCTTATGAATGTGGAAAGGTAAGAAACCCAGCTTGAGACACTTGCATGTTTAAAGTTGCCCAACAGAAATAAGGATTTATAATCCTCATGAAAGGAAGCTTGATGCAAGAACCATTAGTGGTTACTTCATCGGTTATCTAGAAAAGTCCAAAGGGTGTATATTTTACTGTCCTAACCATGGTACAAGAATAGTTGAATCTGGTAATGCTAGGTTCATTGAAAATGGGAGAATTAGTGGGAGTGGAGAACTACGAAAGGTGGATATTCAGGAGATTCAAGTGGAAAATCCTTCACACAGTGTTTCTTCTCAAGTTGTTATTCCTCTCGTTGTGTCATAGTCACGCAACATATCGGAATAACAAGTTAATATTTCAAACCCACAAGAAGAGAATATTAATAATGAATCAGTAAATAATGTGCAAGTCATAAATGATTAAATGATAACACATGAAATAGTATTGTGAAGTTCTATAAGGGATAAAAAAACCAACTATATCAGATGACTATATGGTCTATTTACTTAAGCATGAGTGTGATTTGAGCATTGATAAGGATCTAGTCTCATTTAAAGAAGTCATAAAATGTAACGATTCTAAAAAGTAGCTCAATGTTATGAAAGAAGAGTTAAAATCTATGGATAATAATCAAGTTGGGGAACTAGTTACCCACAGGCTCAAATCAAGTGGGCTATAAATGGGCCTTTTGGTTACATTGAAAGGTACAAAGCTAAACTGGTAGCTAAAGGGTGTACTTAAAGGGATGGCATTGACTTTAAAGAGACCTTCTCTCTAGTTTTAAAGAAGGACTCTTTAAGAATTGTTATGGCATTGGTAGCTCATTATGATTTAGAACTTCACCAAATGGATGTAAAGACTGCTTTTCTAAATGATGACTTAGAAGAAGAATTTATATGGACCAACCGGAAGGTTTTGTGGCTGCACAAAAGGAAAATGTAGTGTGTAAATTAAAGAAGTAAATATATCGTTTGAAACAAGCTTCCCGACAGTAGTATCTTAAATTCAATTAAATCATTACCTCTTATGGTTTTGTAGGGAACACTGCTGATAGGTGTATTTATATGAAAGTTAGTGGGAGCAAGTTGATTATTTTGGTACTGTATTTTGATGATAGTTTTTTGGCTGCTAATGATTTGAGCTTATTACAGGATGCAAAGAAATTTCTCTCTAATAACATTGAAATGAAAGATATGGGTAAGACATCCTATGTGATTGGAATAGAAATATTCCATGACAAGACACAAGGATTATTAGGGTTGTCTAGGAAAGGATATATCACTAAAGTAATAGAGAGATTTAGGATGAAAAAATGCTCACATGGGTAGTTCCAAATCAAAAGGGGGATAAATTTAGTGAAATGCAATGTCCCAAAAATGATTTAGAATGAAAGGAAATGAAATATATTCACTGTGCATCTGTGGTTAGGAGTTTGATGTATATTCAGACTTGTACTCGATTAGATATCAGTTTTGCTATTGGAATGTTAGGCCGACGTCAAAGTAATTCTGGATTGGACCACTAGAAAGCTGCAAAGAAAGTTCTTAGGTCTTTATAAGGCACCAAGGATTACATGCTCACGTATAAGATATCAGATCATTTAGAAGTGATCGGTTATTCAGATTCAGACTATGTTGGTTTTGTAGAGTCAAGGAAATCTACCTTCGGTTATCTATTTCAATTAGCAAGAGGGGCAATTTCTTGGAAGAGTGGAAAACAGTCTGTCATTACTACTTCCACTATGGAGGCTGAATTTGTGGCATGCTTTGAGACAGTTATTCAAGCATTGTCGTTGCGAAATTTTGTCTTAGGACTAGATATTGTCGACAGTATAGCTAGACTACTAAGAATTTATTGTGATAATTCCGCAATTGTCTTCCTCTCTAAAAATGACAATTATTCTAAGGGTACTAAACAAATGGATTTGAAATACTTGGTAGTCAAAGAAGAAGTGCAAAAACATAAAATGTAAATTGGGCATATTAAAATTGATCTAATGATAGTGGATCTATTAACTAAAGGATTACTGCTTAAAACATTTACTAGTCATATTAAAAGGATGGGATTATAGATAGGTCCTTGTTAGCATGAGATCATGTTACGTATGTACAAATATTTAGATATTTGCTATTATTGTTTTGGCACTTATGAATTCAATTAATAATATGTTTTTGCTTGTTTATTAGTTGCCACATTATGTTGTGTAGACGCATTGTTTTATTATAATGACAAGTTATGTTTTCAGAAAATATTAAAATTGAGAATTATAGTGTTTCTCGATTACAGTTAATTTGAGTTAAGTTGGTTGTGTGATACTTAGAAGGAATCATTTCTTTAGATGACTTGTGACTGCTATGATCTCATCATTTCAATTAATTCAAGTTTGATGGCTTGATAGATTCAATATATGATGCACACTTATGTTGTTAGATCATCAAGTCGTAACACGGGCTAACTGAGAGATTGTTAGATTAATTTAACAATTATAAAGTGTAGCTCATATTACTTTATTTGATTCTAATATGAAGTGGGTCTAAAATAATGATTGTTAGGCTTGTAAAGAAAATTAGAATCACTAGGGTTAATTAATAAACCTTCCCTCTACCTTCAGTCAAGAAACTTTAACAGATATCAAAGAAATATAAATTATTGCACCATTGAAAAGAACGAAGAAAGAGAAGAAGGCGAGGGTGGATAAAGCTTTTGTGTAGAGAAGTATTTGCGATCAAGAAAGAATTACACATATTGAGCATGGATCATGGTTAGTATTTCTTTCTTTTATTTACAGCATGAATCTTAGGGTTTGAAGGTGTTGAATCAATTGTATCATAGATGATCTTGGGTGAATTCTAGGCTTAAAATATTGCTTAGAATATTAAAGATTAAAATTTGCATGTAAATATTGCTTAGAATGTTAAATATTAAAATTTACAATAGAGACTTAAATTCAAGAAATCAAAACACCAAGAAGAGGGACGAGGAGGGATATATCGATATGAAAGGTTAAAACATCGAGAAAAAGGGCGATGAAAAGGGATGCTCCATTGAAAACAACGATGAAGAGGAAGACCCTTAGCAAAAGTGAGAATTATTTGAGGTTAGGATTGTCTATGGATAAAGTTGGAATTTTGATTCAATTGAAAATTAGGTTATGATTAATTATATTATGTTAATCTAATTAGTGTTACTTAAGGTTAATAAAAATTAGTAGGCTTTTTTTAAAATAATTTAAAATTTGGACTTTTTAAAATTGAGATGGCTCCGGAAAGTCATTTGGTTCTAATACTATGAATATCATATCAGATTTGGTATTGGATTTGGTTCTAGTACAATGTAATATTTTTTCTAGTACGGTATAGTATTATAATTTTTAAATATAAGATTGATTGTTTCAGATAATTTTTTAAAATTAAAAATAATTTCTAAATTTTATAAAATTACAAAACAATCTCTCAATATATTATGTCATACAGTTTTTAATTTACTTTAATCTTATATTAAGAAATCATAATAATATAAATTTGATATAAAAATATTCTTTTATTTTTGTTAATATTATTTCATATATTTCTCATAAGTTAGACCGATCAAATTTACCTTTTTAGCCTTATAATATTCGCTATTTAGATCTAAAGTAGGTCCAATAAGACGGAGTATGAAATGGGGCCTCTTGCTTATTAACACATTTACGGTACCGTTTAGGGACAAACAGAACCTGGGCCGAGATGTAACTTGATTTGGTTTTTTGTCTGGTATGCGAAACAACCATTGGTGGCTGGGAGAGTCTGAGGAGGAAAGAAATCGGGAACTAGAGAGAGAGAGAGAGAGAGGTGACATGGCGCTCTTCTCCTCTTCTCATCTTCTTCGTCCTCCTCCTCTGCTCTGCCCTGCCTCACACATGTCCAAGCCATCTCCTTCGAGTTATTTATCTTTTTCTTTTCCTTTTCGCCCCAGTTCCTCTACCAAACCACGCCCTACTCTTGTCGTTGCTTCTTCCCTCGATTTCAATTCTAATTACTCCTTTCGCCCCTCTTCCAAGGTTTGTTTTTAGTTTTAAATTTCCTTGATTTAAGTTGTGTTCCTGATTTTAATTTTCTAATTTATTGTTTGTAGTTGGTTAGCGATTTTTAGCGTATAGTTGTTTTCTTCTTTGACTGGTCAGTTATGCCTCAAAATCTGCGATATTTAATTGAATTAGGAGGAGGCTGTTCTAATTCTTTAGTGTATATGCTTTGTTACGAGGCCTGAGGACCGCGTTTTGAGTCAACTAGGAATTTTGCAGTTAGACACCAAAATATAAAAGAAGGGATTTTTTCTTATTGATAAAAAAAGCACAAGAGTGATTTTTGTTAACTGATGAATACAACTTATGATTAGAAATCGTGCTGCCATTAAAAATTTTTATGCTGCTTAATGTTATTGCAATGTTATCGATTGTACCTATGCAACTTTGTATTTAGTACTGTAAACAAGTCATTAATTTGGCTTTGACTCTGCTATGATTTGCTCGATGCTCTCTTTCGTGTACTAGGTTTTCTTTTGGAATGTCCTATATTTGACTTTGTCTGTGCATCAATTGGAACCTACATGCTAATCTTGACTTCCATCGTAGATGTTGGTGTTAATATTTCTTAGGAATAATAATAGTGCATGCACAGTGAGATTAGTAGTTATATTTGACTGTTGTTCTTTCGAACTCCTATGTTATCAATGTTCATTTTGAGCATTTGTCTTCAGAAAACAGTGCTTTCTGATTTGATACAAGAGATTGAGCCATTGGACGTGAGCGTGATTCAGAAAGATGTTCCACCTACTACCTTAGATGCTATGAAGAGGACCATCTCAGGCATGTTGGGTTTACTACCATCCGATCGCTTTCAAGTTTCTATTGAGGCTCTGTGGGAACCACTTTCCAAGCTGTTAGTCTCATCAATGATGACTGGGTATGTTCAGTCTTGCTAGAATTTCTATATGTCTTCTTATTCTCTTGAGTGTTGACTCTCTTCTCATTTGACTCATCATCTTTATTACCTTGTTGACTTTAGTCTTGAATCTTGCAATTTGTGGATGAAAAACATATTATTTGGAAACATTGATACTCTGAATTTTGATGTTCTATGAAGCAGCTAAAATTTTCATCAGTTTGCCTTCACAGTTGAAGAATTGATTAATTTGAGATGTACGTGAATCTGATTTTATTGGATTTTAGGTACACACTGCGGAATGCCGAGTATAGACTTTGCCTTGAAAGAAACCTCGATATAAATGAAGGAAATGTTGAAAAGCAAGAAGCTGATCCTAAATCTGAATTGCCAGGGATGTGTGGCAGTGCAAAAACAGTTCTGGGTTGTGGAAAAGCTGCCAACTTTGAAAGGATAACTGATGAATCTTGTGATTATGTTGGTATTCAAGGCCTTGGAGATATATCTGCTGAAGCTAAACAGTACATTCTTCATTTGCAGTCTCGTTTATCTTCTGTAAAAAAGGTATTTGTATATGCAATGCAAGAAATGAATTATATTGATTCATTTTTCAATTATCTTGGTTGATGATTAGAATGCCATGTACCACTACAAACATTACCCAAGTGTGAATTGTATGTGCTTTTGATGGGTTTTAACTTTGATCTGTCTGAGGAACCAAAAATGTTGAAGGATAAACGGAACAGACAATTCTTTATTTGAACCACAAGTTTGAGGGAGAACCTAAACACGAAAAGCCTTTATTTTCTTATGGAGGATCCCTACCATTAGCAAAATAATTAAACTTTCTTTGGACACAAAGTTCATTATTTTGATTTATCTAAATAATTTTATTCATAACTTGTCAGAATACTGGATAAAATTTCTGTTGTTTCATGATTGATTGAGGTTCTGTGATGAGGTTAACATGGTGCTATATACTAGTAGCTACTGCCTATGCATCAATGGTACGCCTCTTTTGATATTGAACTCCGGATAAAACCTCTGCATGTACCTCTCTTTGTGTATCCTTTTGATTTTAGGACATGACTCTATGTTTTGCCTTTGACCTCATTTTGACTTCTTTGTTGTATCTTATCCACAAGCTCCTTATCTTTCCTTTTTCTTTTGGTTGTTATGTTTGCTGAAGGAGCTTCATGAGGTGAAAAGGAAAAGTGCGGCACTTCAAATGCAACAGTTTGTTGGTGAAGAAAAGAATGATCTACTGGACTACTTAAGATCTCTACAACCAGAAAAGGTTCTCCTTAAATAAATCATCCAACGTTCAATTTGCTGCAAATCTTGACGATTTGGTTCCTGTTTCATACTGACTGAATGTCTACTTTACATCAATGCTTCATCATTACTGGATTTTGTTGTTTCATGGTATCCCTGCCATTGCATGTTAACTGTGTTTGCAAAACCTTTGCCATGAATCAGCATTTGAAAATGGAGATGTCCTCTGCTATTTTTTCTCCTAAGTGCAAATGGTTGGTGTGTGTGTGTGTGTTAATCAATACTGAAGGAAAGGTCTTTATTTATTGATACCAGTTTGTGTGGCGTAGGTCTAGACTCTTAAAGTGTGTAATTTTTATTGTTTCTTAATTAATCACAATGCTTTTTGGTCTTCTGCATTCAGGCTTTGGTCCTTTTTTGTTTGTATTTCTATATGCATGGGCAAGATATGGTGTCTTCTTAAATCTTGCAATCCGTAGATAATATGTTCTGGCACTTGTATTATGTGTTTCTCAAGCTTTTCTTTGAGGCATTAGTATTATATGCATTGCCCTGCTTTCCCCCTTGGACTGTAACTATAAAGAATGTTATTTACACAACGGAGTCCAAATTCTCAATTTATGTGCTAGCGAATGCTTTTCTATATGTATAGGTCGCAGAGTTATCAGAACCTACATTACCAGAAGTGAAAGAATCAATCCACGCTGTAGTCCATGGTCTTCTTGCAACCCTTTCTCCGAAGATGCATTCCAAAGCTCCTCCTCAGTTTGATGATAATGCATCAACTACACAACTAAGGGTTGAGTATGAAGATTGTGCTGAACTTCTCGAGAACACTTCACTTCATTTCCAGCCGGTCATTTCATTAACTAGGGACTATCTGGCGCGCCTACTTTTCTGGTGAAGCTCCTTTCAACTTCATTGCTCCCTTTTTTCTTCTTCTCATGCCCTTTTTGCCCTATGAAGTCATTTATTTTGTGAAGATTTAGTTAGGTTTTCCCCATCATTGGAAAATTTATAGGGAATATACTATAAATGTTTGACGTAAGAATGATATGGAGCATATAATCAGGCAACTATAGGAAATGAAGTTCAGTACAAGATAGAACATAGGCAACTAGTATGCTTAAAACTTTTATGTCTATTCTGTTTCCATTATATGTTTTTTCTTACCCTCCTTTTCTTTCTTAAGGTGTATGCTTCTGGGACACCATCTCCGAGGCTTGGAGTACAGAATGGAGCTGATGGAGCTTCTATCCTTGACAAAAGATGTGGGAAATGATGATGCCTATGGAAATGGACAAGTTTACTGAAGGCGTTTCACTTAAGATGCTTCAATATGTATATAGACTAGGTGGTTGTTGTACATTCAACATGAAGAGGCTAGAAGAGAGATGCCAGATCAGTCCAATTCTACTCTTTCAGATGAATAGTTTATTGCTTTGTAAAAGAATACGTTTTATTTTATTTGTCAGAATTCAGAGGTTAACAAGAAGAGAATACACTCTTTATGTTTCTACCTACGAGTTAAATTGTTCGCAAGTTAAGCCTTACACATGCCATCCAGAGGACCAGAGCCATATTTATGTCATAGACGTTGTTGGGATGCAGCAAGAAACTGGTGATATTACGGAATATGAAAGTTTCAAGAGTCGCAAGCCATGCTTGCGCTTTTCCAAAATCTTCCACTCCATATGAAGTTGAGATGTTCCAGTCTAATCCTTCTTCGTAATCTATCGTCCTCCGGTACAACTTCTCGTAATTTCACCTGCTTCTCCACCCTCTTGCAAGGCCGAGTCTCGCAGTCCCATCTTCTCCAAATTCACGCCAGAGTATTTCGACTTCATTTAAGCCAAGACAACTTGATAGCAACTCGTCTCATTGGTCACTACCCGCATGGAATCGCCCTTCGTGTTTTCAATCAGCTCAAGAAACCCAATTTGTTTCCGTTCAATGCGATTATCAGAGTTGCGGCTTACGGGTGTCATTTTGCTGATTCATTTTTTATCTTCCGAAAGTTGATGAGGTGTTCCCTTTCGCCTAACGATTTGACCTTCTCTTTCATCCTCAAGTCGTGTCTCCAGTCCGAGGAAGCCCTTCATGTGGAACAAATCCACACCCTTGTCTGGAAAATGGGTTATTGCAGGAACCCTTTCCTATGCAGCGGACTTATTGCTGTCTATACTAAGGCTTGCAGAAATTTCGTTGTCTGTGCGCTCAAGTTGTTTGATCAAATACCTGATAAAAGTATGGTTTTTTGTTGGACTACTTTAATGGCTGGTTTTGCTCAGTCAGGCCAGTCTCAGGAAGTTTTGAGGCTTTTCTGCTTGATGGTTAAGGAGAATGTGAGACCCGAAGATGATACTATGGTTAGTGTTCTGTCAGCTTGTTCGAACTTGGACGTTGCACTAATAGAGAATTGGATAACGATATTATCTGAATTCGTTAAAGATGTTGAATTTGAGGGTTCTTGTTGTGACTCAGTCTACATTGTTCTCGTGTATTTGTACGGGAAATGGGGCATGATCGAAAGGAGTAAGGAAAGCTTTGATAGGATTACTAGTAATGGGAAAAGGAGAGTCCTTTCCTGGAACTCTATGATAAATGCATATGTGCAAAATGGCTTCCCGTTGGAGGCTTTGGATCTGTTTCGCATCATGGTGCTGGACCCTAATAATAGGCCAAACCATGTGACAATGGTGAGCGTACTTTCAGCTTGTGCACAAATTGGTGATCTAGACCTTGGAATATGGGTTCATGAATACATGAAATCTGAAGGACGCAGAAGTGTTATAGAATCCAACAGGATTCTAGCTACAGCCTTGATCGACATGTACTGTAAATGTGGGAGTTTGGAGAAGGCAAAGGAGGTATTTGACGAAATGCCTTTGAAAGATGTTGTTTCTTTCAATGCGATAACAATGGGCCTCGCAGTAAATGGTAAAGGGCATGAAGCAATTGAGCTCTTCTCCAAAATGCAAGAGTCCGGTTTGCGTCCCAATGCCGGAACCTTTCTTGGCCTTTTATGTGCTTGTAGCCATTCGGGATTGTCAGATAGAGGACGACAGATATTTGTAGATATGAGGTCACAATTCTTTATTCTTCCCAAATTGGAACATTATGCTTGCTATATTGATCTTCTAGCAAGAGAGGGGCACGTGGAAGAAGCTCTAGATGTTGCTGCCTCAATGCCTTTCAAGCCTAACAACTTTGTTTGGGGAGCATTGCTTGGCGGTTGCCTGCTCCACTCTAGAGTGGATTTGGCGCAAAATATATACAGCAGGCTTCTTGAAGTAGACCCAGATAATTCTGCAGGATATGTAATGTTGGCTAATGTTTTGGCTGGTGATCAACGATGGACAGATGTATCATCAGTGAGGTGGTTTATGAGGGAGAAGGGAGTCAAGAAGAAACCAGGGTGTAGTTGGATCAGTGTTGAAGGAATAGTGCATGAGTTTCTTGCAGGCTCCCCTTGGCATCCACAAATTGAGATCATATATCAAACACTGCATGAATTGTCAAAGAAAATGAGAGTAGCTAGTTCTTGTTAGAGAAACACGTTTTGTCTGGATATGCTTCATTCAAGTCCCATTGAAAGTTCTTCAGGTTTGTGGTCAGAGGCAATTGCAATATAGCTTTTTGTGCCAAAGGATTGTGGATTTGGGATCATTGTTGCCCCATAGCTGAGGGGACCGAATGGCTACATTGGAGCACCTAAATTATAGCTTAACTCTATTGTCAAATGCAAGGATTCAGTGATCCTTTGGCAATACTCTGGAGGAAGTTAATGCCTTTGGCAACCCCTAACGTCTGTCTGCTGAAATTCATGGCAGCATCATAGGTGAGATTGATGTTCTTTTCCTTTGGTTATAAGCTTCACACATTTAGATTACGAGTGCTAATTGTGCAAATAGGCACCTGAATGATCGCCAAAAAGTTGAAGGTCTGCACCTAGTTGCTTAAGCTTCTACTCCCATTTTTTTAATTCCCCAACTACACAAGAAAAAAACTTGCATATTTTTTCCAAAGAAATTAATATTTTATAACTTCAGATAATTTAAGGCTTACTTGAATTTAATAGTTTATCCTTTTTTAAATAAGATTGTTAAGGATTTTAGTTATCTGTTATGCAGTGCACAAAACTCCCAACTTTGTGAAGATCTGAGGAGGATCATAATGTACGCAGCTTTTCATTTCTATTTTTACAAAGAGATCGTTTTTGTGACTTAAACTCGTAACCTTATGATTACAAAAGAGTAAAACTCTGCCTCATCAAGATTTACTCTCATTCTAGTTATTTGGTATAAGAGAAAAAAAATGATAAAATGTTTCAAAATCTAGATAATATTTCTAGTTTTACATTAAAATATTTATTAATGGATATTTAGAAGTTGCTATTTTGACAATAAGATCTTCTCTTTTGAGGCTTGATTTATTGAGTGAATTAATTGTGTTGAGATAATAATTGTTTTAATTGGTTATCTTACTAAAAAACTCGTTATTCAAGTTTTTGGTTATTAAGGAGAAGTTGGGGTGACTCATTATTTTGAGTAATTTTGTAAATAGGTTGTAGAATAATTTTATTATAATTCACCCCTTAGAAAGCTAGAGTTTGGTATGCAAGAAATTGAATATCTTGGCAGATATTTATTAGGAATATTTATTACTGATAATAAAATTTGCAAAATATTCATTTTCTACTCAATGAACTTTACCATCCTTAAATTATTTATTTTTTATTTATATATTTAGAACTCAAGAGTACATGTGGAATAAGATGTATTGCTCATTCAATGGTGCATTCATTTGGAAGAATTATATATTTTTATTCAATTAATCTTGCTACTATAATATTAGATTTTATTAAATATATTTGTAAAAATAGTGTCTCACTTTTTTTACAATATATTAAAACATTTATAACAAATTTTATACATTAATACTATAATTTTATTGAAACAAATTGAAAATTTCCAACTTTACTTGAAATCATGAATTTTAGCTTAGAATATATTTTATATTAATTAAAATAGTGTATAATTTTTTATTAATTGTATATCATTTTAAATCCATCAAATAAATCTTCTAATATTTGTATAAATATTCAGCTATTTAAGTTTAATTTTAACAGTCAATCCAAAAGTTAAATTTTAAATAATGTGGTTTTGATTTGTGTCATAAACAGATTTGAATTTAATGATTAAAAAATTTAATCGGTTTAATTGTAAAAATTTTGAACCGTTTAATTTTTCAATTCAGTTTTTAACTTTTCGATTCAATTTACTTTAATAACTCTTGTTGTTAAAAACGATCAATTTATTAACTAATCAGTCAATTTTTATGAATTAATAAATTCTTATAAATCGAAATAAATCAGTTAATTTTTATTTAATAATATCTTTTTTCAATTAAACTTTAAATTCTTTGATGAATAAAGGCAAACTCTTTTCATCACAAATCAGATTCTTTAATTTTATTCAATTTTTAGCCGATTTTATGATGCTATAATACCTATTGAACCTTTCAAACATTAAACCTTTTGTTTTATCAATTTAACTCACTTTCTATAAGTCATTTAAAAGCAACATTTCTACTAACTAAGGATAAAACTACGTATTCCTGATTCTCTCCAGATGAAGCATATTAGCCAAATTCCTACTAAATGTTGATGTTGTTATTATTGTCGAGCATTTGTTTCAATTTTTTAAAACATTATTTGAATTTTCTAAAAATTTTGAGACCAAATTGTGATTTGTTAAAATTCGTAACATCTCCTCTCACAATAGTTTACATATCAGCTCTTTCAGAACCCTCGAAATACTTAAAATCTCCAATAGTACAGGAATTGGTCCCGAATCCGTTCATGATTCATAAGAACATATCCTAACGAGTGAATAACATAGACCTCACATCAAAACAATAATCTATTTAGGATTCCAATTGTACTTGCACAGCGCAAACTCGCCTCAACTTAATCTATTTAGGATTCCAATTGTATTTGCACAGCGCAAACTCGCCTCAACACTTCAGGTAAGACCATTCCTTCATACAGGATTAATCACAGGGTTTACTCCCAATCTGAGTCATAGTTTTCGCTTTGTCTCACACTCCTCTTGGTGTTGCTAGATTTTGATGAATTCAGGGACGACTCTCCCTCAAAGAAGATGACTTGAGCCTT